>VZQC01004878.1:1185149-1325934 GCA_009823505.1 Rhizomys pruinosus | reverse complement strand
GTGGGGTGATGCACACCTTTATCCTAGCACTTGAGAGGCAAGAGTAGGCAGATCTCTTGAGTTCAAGGCCAACCTGGTCTAACAGAGTGGTTCTAGGACAGCTGGGGCTAACAGGGAGATTCCCGACTCAAAAAACCAAAAAAAAAAAAAAAAAAAAAAAAATTGCCAGAAGGAAGGCCAGCAAGATGGATTAGTGGGCGATGGAAAGCAGTGTGGAGAACCCTTGGAAGACTTGGAATGAACTTGCACCCCGACCCAGCCCCATACCACTCCTGGGCATGTACCCTCAAGACTTACGCCACCACAGAGTTACATGCACGGCCAGTTTATTGCAGCTCTCTTCACAATAGCAAGGAGCTGGAACCAACCAAATGCCCCTCAACTGACGAGTGGATAGAGACATGTGGTATATCTACACAATGGAGTTCTATGCAGCAGTAAAGAAAGCACGACCATCACGAGCTTGCAGGAAAATGGCTGGGTTAGAGGACATCATACTGAGTGAAGTACACAGTCCCAGAAAAACAAACGACGAATGGTATCCCTCATCTGTGGATGCTAGTGCCAATTACCCAGTTGTAAGTATTTCTTGTGTAGGGCCCCTTGAGCTTTTGTCAAAGCAGTTGGGCAGTAATGCATTTTGGAAACAACAACAACAACAAAAAAAAAAAAAAGAAAACAGTGAACTTCTGCTCAAAACAGTCAACTTCCCCATGGACAATATTGAGAAAGACTAAGAGATGAAAAGCATGTTTGGCAGAATGCATGAGTCTGGGGGGTGGGGGATATGGGCGGGAACACGGGTCTAGATTTGTTAAAATAATAAAATTAATTAAAAAAAAAAAAAAGAGAAAGACCCCCCCAAAAAAAAATTAAGCTATGTGGTGAACCCAAAACTTAAGGATGTTGCAACCATAAGATATATATATATATATATTAAACAATGAAATTTGAAATTCCTAAAATAAGTCCATATCCTAGTATGATGTATTGCCATTTCCTCTGAATTGATTCATTCCCTCCCTCAGGTAAAAGAGAGGCTCAAAAGATTCAGGAAGTTAAGCCTATTTAGTAAGCTTAAGAAACTCAAGCAACTTATAAGACTAGGAAGTTCAGAAAACAAGATTCACTAGGCCCTTCTCCAAAATTTTTTTAGCAGAACCAATTGCTGGGAGGAGAAGAATTCTCAATGGAGGTACTTGAAGGTTGGAGAGAGAGCTCTAGATTTCATGAGTCATCACCTACACTAGGGTGGGGGTTTTGGTGATGTAATTAACTTTGTATCATGTTCCCATAAATAACCCCTCACCCAGGCTATTATAAACAATCCTAATAAAGTCATTGGTTCATCAAGGCAGACTTGGGTGCAATCGTCTGTCCTTAGTGCCCTGCCTGGGGTGAACGGACACTTGAAGTAACACAGTGTATTTGGTGTCCACACAAGCTCCACCAGAACCACAGATGAGTTGGGGAGTTGCATAGCCCTCACGATGGTGATAAAACATACAACTGAAGGTGATCTATCTGGAGGAAGGAACATCTGCAGAGGCAATCCCAACATGGCTATCTTTCCCCTTGTGGTATGGGACAGTATGCTACTGTGGTGGCAGTTGCATGCACCCTATTGTGCATGATAAAATACACATCCAAGGCCAAGGCCTGGAGATGGAAAAGTCCCCTTGTAGGGGATCCCAAGAGTGGCCATCATCCTCTGTGTGCTATAGGGTGACATTCCTGTTTGATGAATGGGAGATACTGGACTAAAGAATATATTGCGATCCTTGAAAGTAGCAGACTTGAGACACAATTGTAGAAAGACTATGCAGCAGTTGGATGGCCTTAGCTTTAGGTAATATGGCATATAACTGAGGATGAGCTGTCTTTTCAGAAAAAATTTGCCTTTGTAAAGGAGAAATTATTAAGAGATATGGATGTGATCCATTGTTAAGGAAAGTAGGGAGCAGGTTAGGAGGGGGTATTTGATGAAGATATTGTCTTGCTGTTTTTCTTTCTTTAATAGCTGAAAAGATGCAAGGAGAAGTAGTACAAAATAGATCTGTACTAAGGAGCCCCTCCTAGGATCCAAACACTTTCAACTCATGAGAAAAATTGGACAGTGAAGAGGGAGAGAACAAGGTAGAAGTGACGTAGAAGGTACTCTTCAGAGAGAGAGAAAAATCTAGGATTCAGCATGGAAATGGGGTCTCAATAATGGCCCAGTGCAGGAAACAATGCAAATCAGAAAAGCCTTTTCTTTTCTTTTTTTTCAAGCCAATTTTTATTGAAGCTTTGTGAGTTTCATACAAAATGTCCAATCGAGCTCATGCATTCTGCCAAACATATTTTTCATCTTTTTCTCAGTCTCTTTTAAAATTTTCAATGCAGAAGTTAGGAAAGCCTTTTCTTTTTTTTTTTATACAATTTTTTTATTTTATTTATTTTTGTATGTGTATGAAAGTGCTGTCCTCATGTAAGTTTGTGTACCCATGTCGTGCAATGCCGCGGAGGTCAGAAGAGGGTGTCGGATTCCCCTGGAACTGGAGTTCTCCTGGAATTGGAGTTACAGATGGTTTTCAGCTGCCATGTGGGTGCTGGGGATTGAACCTGGGTCCTCTGCAAGAGCACTTGGTGCTCTTAACCGCTAGGCCATCTCTCCAGCCCGGGAAAGCCTTTTCTTACAAATGGGCATCTTACCTGCCTAACCTTATGGCCAATTTTTTTTTTTTTTTTATCTTTTCGAGTCAGAGTCTCCCTGTAGACCCAGCCAGCCTGGAACTCACTCTGTAGACCAGGCTGGCCTTGAACTCACAAAGATCCACCTGCCTCTGCCTCCCCAGTGCTAGGATTAAAGGCATGCGCCACCATGCTCAGCTAGCCAAAGTTATCTTAACTCACAAATCTTAGGTTTTGAGATCATTTAACACTATCTCAGCTTGTTTATAATGTGAATACCTTACTAGGCCCTGGGGTCTTTTTGTATGCTGTGTAACTGTAATCCTTTATCACTCTTCCTTACTGGTGATGCATAGGAGTGTTGTGTGTGTGTGTGTGTGTGTGTGTGTTGAAAATATCAAGCATTAACAGCAGTAAATATTTTATATTTTTTAATTTTTTTTTTTTTATTTATTTTTTTATTTTTTTATTTTTATTTATTTCGGTATGTGTATCAATGTACTGTCTGCATGCAGGTTTGTGCACCCGTGTCGTGCAATGCCGCGGAGGTCAGAAGAGGGTCTCGGATTCCCCTGGAACTGGAGTTCTCCTGGAATTGGAGTTTCAGACGGCTCTCAGCCACCATGTGGGTGCTGGGGATCGAACCCAGGCCCTCTGTAAGAGCAGTTGGCGCTCTTAACAGCTAGGCCATCTCTCCAGCCCCCAACAGCAGCAAATATTATTGGGAGCCATGAATTATCACCAGTGTATGTTGCAAATAGCAAGTGAGATTGGATTGATAACATCTGCTTGTAGTTGTGTGTGCTGTTCTGGGTCAGTAGAGGTCAGAAATCCTTCTCTGATATGACCAGTTCCTCTTTTCTTTTCCCATATGATGTTGCATGTACTATTTTAATAAATGAAGAGCCAGTCCTTTGTGTGAGAGAAAGTTCTGAGAGAGATCAGAAGAAACAAGTTCTCAGAAGAGATTGAGCTCACTCCTGGTTCTAACTGACATCAGGGGTCAGGCTATCTTTGTTCAGCCACTTTCATAATGTGGCTTTCTGCCACACTCTGTATCTGAACTGCTAAAACTGGGGAAGACTTTAAAACAAGAAATGAAACAGTACCTCCTAGCTTGGCTTATGTGTCTATGGGATATTGGGATGGATTGGGTCAGTTTGAGTGCTTTGGGAATGAACAGAGTGATAGAATTAATCATATCCCCTTAAGGCAAAGGCTGAGTAAGCTGAGGCAATACAAGGGGGCCCACTCCCTGATGGACTGGCTCATATGAGTCATTAGGGACAATTTGTTATCACTGGCTGAAGTCCCCATGAATATGAAGAACTTGAATAGACTGATTGGGTATATAAGAGGAAGTGTTTGATGCTTAGTTCACTGAGCCAGATAGGACCATAATCATAGGAGAGTTAAGAAAGAAGCTAAGGTGCTGGAGAGATGGCTCAGCAGTTAAGAGCACTGGCTGCTCTTGCAGACGACCTGGGTTCAATTACCAGTACCCACATGGTGGCTGTCAACCACCCATAACTCCAGTTCCAGGGGATTCCATGCCCTATTCTAACCTCTGTGGACACTGCATGACATGGGTACACTTATACACCTGCAGGCAAGATACTCATATACATAAAATAAAAATAAATAATAAAATATTTTTTAAAAGAAGATTAATTCAGAAGAGACTGGTCTGGGGATTTAGAGGCTTTGAGGTGCCTTGTGGTGAGATGTGACCTTTGTGAGGTAGAAGAGGACCTGGCAGATCTGAGCAAGTTAAACTGTCATTAAATCTTTGTTGAAAATATGCAAAAGGGGAGGAGATAAAGGAAAAGCAGACAATTGGGCCTAACCAAGTTAATCAAAAGCAAGCGTGGCAAGACTTATGTTGAGCAGGAATTTCTAGGGAAACATGTTACAAGAAGCAAAATTCAATGTCTGTAATTCTCTGCGAGTCTTTCAAGTCCCAACAACAATTCACCAAAGAGGGGAAAGTGTGACAGACTGGTACAGCTGAAGAAGACTAAACTTGGCCTAGGTACTGTTCCTTCAGAGTAGTCTGTGTATGTTTCTCTCCGGCAAGAGAGTATGCAGAGTAAAGATGGCTTCCCCAGTGCCGGTCTTCCTGAGAAGCCAGGTGTGGCTGAAGGAGAGGTCCCAGGCACAACATCATCCCAGAGCCTTGAGACACAGGTTGCCAGCTTGAGCAGCAGGTAAAGTAGGCAAAAGCACAGCTTCACCCTCCCTTGATCCTGGACAGGATGAAACACTACAATCCAACCTTGCTGTAGCCTGCCTGTGTGGGAAGCTGTACTGTAGCTCCACAGTAGTGCCAAGCAGGATACCTCAAAAATGATGACTGTAGATTACAGAGAGCTGAATAAGGTAGCACTGCCTGGTCCATGCCATGATACCTACCCACATTGCTCTTGATGAAATAACTGATAGGAGTTTTACAATCTCTTCCTGCTGTATTGGGCCTGCCAATTTTTCTTTTTTTATGTATTGCCTAGCTGCTGAATCCCAAGATCGTGTACATGCTTGGCGTAGATGGGAGTGGCCCTTCAGAGATCCTTCCCACGCTCTGTGAAAAAGTTTCATCATATGGAAGTTTTAGTGCTAACCTCTGATTGTCTTAAAGATTGGGAAAAGCATCAGAAAGCTTAAGAAGTAGTAGTTGAAGAGGTTGAATGAAAGCATGTGTGGGGGCTGGAGAGATAGCCTAGCGGTTAAGAGCACCGACTGCTCTTGTAGAAGACCCAGGTTCGATCCCCAGCACTCACATGGTGGCTAAGAACCATCTGTAACTCCAATTCGAGGAGAACTCCAGCTCCAGGGGAATCCGAGACCCTCTTCTGACCTCCGTGGCATTGCACGACACGGTTGCACAAACCTACATGCAGACAGTACATTCATACACATACAAAAATAAATAAAATTAAAAAAAAAAAAGAAAGCATGTGTGGATGGAAGCGAAGTTCCCAGAAGCCATAGGGCAAAGGAGGACCCCATTGCCAGGCGTGGGTTCTCTCCATGAGTTACTGGCCATGAGCTTAGACCGTCTTACATTTTTCCAGTAGCAGATTCTTTGTTCTCTAGAAAGTACCTATACCATACATCACACTGTCAATAAACATTTGCCAGGTCAAAGTTTCATGTCATACTCCTGCTTAGCCTCCTCCAGCAGACTTCAAATGCGGTTCAAATAAAACCCTCACTCTGTAACACAGCCCCAAATTCTGTATGCTGCCTCTGATTTCCTTTTCACATACTTTTCCTTCTGTAACTCAAGTCTCAGTTGCTTTTCCTTCCTTCAATTTATCCCAGATCAGGCTCTTTGCTTTTGTTGCCTCTTCAGTCTCCCCTCTCCCGCCTAATTGTCCTTTCCAGGGATTTCTGCATACTTGTCTTCATATCATTCAAGACCAAATCTAAGATCAGGTTGAGAATGCCCTTTCTTTTTTTAAATTTTATTTATTTATGTTTGTATGTGTATGAATGTACGCTCTGCATGTAGGTTGGTGCACTGGTGTCATGCAATGCTGCGGAGGTCAGAGAGGGCTTTGGATTCCCCTGGAACTGGAGTTAATGGTGGTTCTCAGCCGCCATGTGGGGATAGAACCCGGGTCATCTGCAAGAGCAGTTGGTGCTCTTAACTGCTAGGCCATCTCTCCAGCCCCTACCCATGGCATTTTTGAGTGTCTGAGCTTATGCATTTGTGTGTCAGTTCATGCAGGAGAATGGAACACAGCATGAATCCAAGGACTCTGCCTGGTCTCTTCACCACTAATTTCCCAGTAAGTTGAAGAACACAACAATGACAATATCAGTGTTGAAAAGCAGGCCTTCTCTACCCCCTTTGATTTGCTTTCAGGGGTCTGCATTGCTGGCTCTTTAGCTCTGACTTTGATACTGTATTGACTATCTTTCATTAGCCAGTCCTAATCAGCTCTTGACAGTCTGTGAACTTATTCTGCTTAGGAAGTTGAAACAGGTATTTCCTAGAAAATCTCATCTGCTTAGAACCATATAGTTTCCTCAGGATAGCAGGGTAAACTCATGCCATTTAGAGCTTGAAAGTGTAAGGCTGAAGTCTCTTGAGGCCCTGATAAATGCAATGGGCCCTCTCTAAGTAATATAAACTAGCATATGCCACCAACTTTTGTACATAATTTCCAGGAATCTTTCTTTCCTGTAGATCTTCTGAAGCTCTTACTACAAACACTGGGTTAAGATCCTTTTTATTTTTATGTGGCAGTAAACTAGTGGGACCCCAGTTTGATTCCCAGCCCCACAAGTTCACGCCAGCCTCTGCAAGCACCTACACACTATAGATAATATATATATATATATATATATATCTGTATATATATATATATATATATACACACACACTCACACACATACACACAATTAAAAATAAATTAAATAAAAGACCCTCTTTTCTAGACTTTTCTTGCTCTAATATATTACTTTATTTGCACATGAAGGGCATGTCTCCAGCAGCACTGCCTCAAAGCTTGCTCATTGAGGCACAGGAGACAGGCCAAGCTAGGGTATGTCTGTAAACATATCAGTGAAGGCTGCTGAAGAGAACAGAAGGAAAAAAAAAAAAGACATAATTTAGAAAGGGAAAAGGGGGGGGGTTCCTAAAGGTGAAGCAGTGAGTGGAAAAGTTTCAGAAAAGCGAAGAGGGGCTGGGGAGTGATTAAGACCACTGGCTGTTCTTGCAGAAGACCCAGGTATTAAGCTCAGCACCCACATGGTAGCTAACAGCCATTTGTAATTCCAGTTCCAGGGGACCCAACACCCTCTTCTGTCCTCTGAGGGCATTGAATGACACAGGTGCATTTACATACATGCAGACATAGCACTCAAATATATAAAAGAAAAATGAATAAAGCAAAAAATAATTAAAAAAGAAAAGCGAAGATAAAGTGGTAAGCAAAGAGATCAGAAGGCTTGGGTAGAAAAATGGACTTCATCAACTGCCTCAAGAGAGGCTGACCCATCTGAATATTAAAGAAAGAAGAACCTCAGACTGCCTGAGTCACAGACACTGAGCATCTCTCTGAATTCTATTTGGGTTAACGGTTTATAATGGGCCCTAACGAAGTTTACCTTCCGGATACTGAGAAACCTTCCTACCTCTCCCCTTTATAGGAAAAAGAAAAACATGATGGTAATGAAATCATTCCCTAACTGTAAACTAGAGCCAATTGTTACAGTGGTAATTTCCTATAAAACAGGTATAACTACCTTTTTTAATTGACTGATAGACATAGGAACTGTGATAGGATAATTCTCTATTTAGAGCCAAATACAATAGTAAAGTCTTTATAAGCTGTGTAATTAAGCAAAGTATATTAATACAGGAGAGCTCTGATATCAGCAATGGATTATTCTGCCTAGGAGATGTTGGCTAGGGGATCCAAGGCCCCAAAATTATAAAGGCCTTTTGCCTATAAGTGGGATATATGCAAGGAGAAAGGTGGTAAGTCCCTGATGTCAAAGACCTGGTGTAAGCATGAAAAAATATTTTGAGACATCACTTGCTAATGTACAGTTGGCCTCTGAAATGCCAGAGAATATTACCAAAGGCCACTAAAGCAATACAGCAAAATATTGGTCTCCTTGAGACAAGCAAGACTCCTCTGTCAGTATCAGCTATACCTCAACTGTCTGAAGATATGGTGCAACAGTGGCAGCCATGTGTCTATATATATCCCAAATCTAATTGGCTATTAGCTCTCTCCTTGGAGGAATAATTCACAGCTGATGCCACAAGCTTATGTCCTGTAGTGGTTAGATGTTATAAGCCACAATAAGAACTTGTTGCCCTTTATAGAGAAACCACAGTTTGTGGATTAGCATACCATCCAAACATCTGTGTCTATGCTCACACCTTAGCTTGCCATAATAATTAGCACTGTTTAAATGCCTGTACATCTAATTGCTTGTGCTTTGCTAGTAGGATTAAAAAGGTATCCCCGGATAAGCTGTCAACCCATGAAGGGGAACAACCTGAATTGACTAGAGTCCAAAATGACATCTCCAGAGAAAATAGACTGTTTTGCTTCTCACCCACTTGTGCCCCTTTCCCAAAGCATAAGGAACAACTTGCGGAAGAGGAGGCATGGTAGAATGTAAGGGCTGTGGAGAGATTGGGGTGAATTGTGAGACTACAGCAACATAGACTGGACTCCTATTTGATCAACATGCTTGTGCATACAAGCTTCTCCAACTGGACTATGGGAAGTTTGGGTTGTTCAAAATTTGGACATAAATACTTGCATATTGGTTTTACATGAATGTTACTTACATTCATTGCTTATGCTTAATAATTTGGCTCACTTAAAAAAAATGCACCAATTACCTAATTGTATGGCAAACCGAGCAATGTCAATGTTATTTGAAAACAACTGTGCTCTAGTATTGTAGAATCCCTTAAAAAAATAAACAATAAAGGAGAAAAAAATTGGGGGTTAAAATATTAAAATTAAGAGCTCATGCATCACAAAGGCCTAAAATAAACCCAGCACTTGTTAAGTTGTATGGATAGTTAGAATTATTATACATCAACCCCTCTGCATTGGTCCCCCTAAACTGGAAGACATGTCCTTTGTTCTCACATAAAATTGTCAAATCTTATTGGCTCTATGTTGAAATGTTTCTACAATTGCCTTTTCCTTCCTTTTTCTCTGCCCCCTTCCTCATTCATTGTCTTAATTTTGTCTTCCCTCCTCAGATGATTTGGACAAACAGATAACTGTTGTTCCCTTATTATAAACAATCACACAGCTGCTGCCCAGTGTCAATGTAGCCATACCTTCTGAAGATCATTTCCAATGTGTCCGAAGAGACACTGTGACATTTCTTAACCCTGTCTTCCAGATCCCATTTGCCTTTGAAGCCATCTCAATGGCTGCTTCTCTTTACTCTCACTCATCAGATTTCTGCTTTCTCTCATCTCTTACATAATCTCTAGTGTGTGCTGACACTTCTATAAAATTTATTTAATTTAATTTATTTTTTGTCTATTTGAGATAGCTAGGCTGCAAGCACAACTAGGCTAGAACTCACTATGTAGACCAGGTGGCCTGGACTGCACAGAGATCCACCTGCCTCTGCCTCTTGAGTGCTGGGAGTAAAGGGGTGCACCACCACACTCAGCTCTGTAAGATTTATTTCATATTGAAAACACACTGGAACAACACTATAGGTAGTTAAAGCATAAAAACAGACCAGGAGGTTGTGGTGACTACACTAAGTTCCTTGAATAGAACACCTAGCTGTAGAAAACAATAAATAATAGCTCTTTTCATTACTGATGCTGTACACATCTCTCATTTCTCTACTGAAATGTCTGAGATGACAATTATGTTGTAGTATTAATGATGCTTTTCCCAATACTTGACCTGGCAAAGGTCTATTAGATTTGCAACTTAGAATTAATTGCTCTAAAACTGATCTCTTATAAGCTCCACTCCAACTTTATGCTATATGTTACGAGTATATGAAATCACAGGAGCTGTGATTGATATGATTTGAGTATGTAGCTTACTCAACTTTGATTAGCATTGATTAAACAAACAGTTTACAAGTCAAGGTATGAATGTGAATAAGACAATTGTTATTAAGTAACATGACAACAGGATTGCATGCCGTTATACCAGTGCCAAGTAGCTTGTTAAGGGCTGCTTTGAAGTGCTTTCCTAAGTGCCCCTTATCTTGCCAAACTTTTGTATACTGATTGATGAAAAGAATAACATTTTATTACAAGATCTTCAAGTGCTTAGCCAGATGGCTTCCCATTTTGCAGATTGGTGACACTGAGGTGGGTCAGTGTATCTCCTTTGGCTACATGGCCGTGCAGGAACAGGGTCAGCTGCTGTAGGAGAGAATGTTTTATGTCTTATATCCACAGCCCAGCCTTTTCCTATGTGAACATATCATATTTTATCTTATGGGCATCATGAGAGTGGGTGTGCAGTTAGGTTCTTCCTCTTGCCTGGACTAAAGAAAGGAACAAAGGTCAATTTGTGCCTCCTGCAGAGTCAAGTCAGTGTGAGGACTTTGAGTTTCTTGTTGGCTTTTTGCCTGATTCCACTTCATTCATTCATTTGTTTATTTCCTATTCATTTTTAATCTGAGCCCTCGTGTTTTAATATCTGCCCTTCTAAGTGGCTTAAGTCTGTTTTCAAACTAGACAAGAAATACGTTCACAGGTTTTTGTTTTGTTTTGTTTTTGTTTTTTAGCACATTACATACTTCTGTTAGATTTGAGGCCTGCTGTTCATGGATAAACCAGGCCTTTGGAGGGAGCCATCCTTGAGTTTGAATTCCAGCTTTGACACTTAACAACTGAGGTGGGCCAGACCATGAGGTGGGCAAGATAAACTCCATTTTTGTTCAGAAATCATTTCATGTCTGACCTTGGCATAGAACTCTGCTGTGCTGGTATTGAAGGCAGGCTGGGATTAAAGGTGTGGGCCACTACAATAGTCTGATTTGGGGAACTCTTAGGATGCACAATTCAGGAATGCATCAGGGCCTATTCTCAAACAGGAAGTCTTAAGGTGTGGTGAGATTAGCTAGCTAAACCCATACATCTGCTCTTTGTAAAATGCTTGATATGTTAATCAAATACTTATGCTCTGTAGAAGACTTATCTAAGACTGGTTAAACATCACCCTTGGAAAAGGAATATATATTTTATATATTTATATATAAATATATTTAATATAAATATATATAATATATATTCCTTTTGGGGAATATATCTATATATTTTGGGAATATATATATATAAAAAAGATAAGATGTGTGGGATGGACACGAGTTCCCAGGACAAGAGAGAAGCCATAGGGCAAAGGAGGACCCCATTGCCAGGCGTGGGTTCTCTCCATGAGTTACTGGCCATGAGCTTAGACCGTCTTACATTTTTCCAGTAGCAGATTCTTTGTTCTCTAGAAAGTACCTATACCATACATCACACTGTCAATAAACATTTGCCAGGTCAAAGTTTCATGTCATACTCCTGCTTAGCCTCCTCCAGCAGACTTCAAATGCGGTTCAAATAAAACCCTCACTCTGTAACACAGCCCCAAATTCTGTATGCTGCCTCTGATTTCCTTTTCACATACTTTTCCTTCTGTAACTCAAGTCTCAGTTGCTTTTCCTTCCTTCAATTTATCCCAGATCAGGCTCTTTGCTTTTGTTGCCTCTTCAGTCTCCCCTCTCCCGCCTAATTGTCCTTTCCAGGGATTTCTGCATACTTGTCTTCATATCATTCAAGACCAAATCTAAGATCAGTTGAGAATGCCCTTTCTTTTTTTAAATTTATTTATTTATTTTTGTATGGATGAATGTACTGCTCTGCATGTAGGTTGGTGCCATGTGCCAGCAATGCGCGGAGGTCCAGAGAGGGCTTTGGACTTCCCCTGGAACTGGAGTTAATGGGTTCTCAGCCGCCATGTGGGGATAGAACCCGGTCCTATCTGCAAGAGCAGTTGGTGCTCTTAACGCTAGGCCATCTCTCCAGCCTACCCATGCATTTTTGATGTTGAGCTTATGCATTTGTGTGTCAGTTCATGCAGGAGAATGGAACACAGCATGAATCCAAGGACTCTGCCTGGTCTCTTCACCACTAATTTCCCAGTAAGTTGAAGAACACAACAATGACAATATCAGTGTTGAAAAGCAGGCCTTCTCTACCCCCTTTGATTTGCTTTCAGGGGTCTGCATTGCTGGCTCTTTAGCTCTGACTTTGATACTGTATTGACTATCTTTCATTAGCCAGTCCTAATCAGCTCTTGACAGTCTGTGAACTTATTCTGCTTAGGAAGTTGAAACAGGTATTTCCTAGAAAATCTCATCTGCTTAGAACCATATAGTTTCCTCAGGATAGCAGGGTAAACTCATGCCATTTAGAGCTTGAAAGTGTAAGGCTGAAGTCTCTTGAGGCCCTGATAAATGCAATGGGCCCTCTCTAAGTAATATAAACTAGCATATGCCACCAACTTTTGTACATAATTTCCAGGAATCTTTCTTTCCTGTAGATCTTCTGAAGCTCTTACTACAAACACTGGGTTAAGATCCTTTTTATTTTTATGTGGCTGGCTCAGCAGTAACATAGTGGGAACCCACAGTTTGATTCCCAGCCCCAAAGTCAGCGACCTCTGCAAGCACCTACACACACATATAATAATATTATATATTATTATAGTATATATTTAGATATTATATATATATATATATACACCACACTCACACACATACACACAATTAAAAATAAATTAACTAAAAGACCCTCTTTTTCTAGACTTTTCTTGCTCAATATACTTTATTTGCACATGAAGGGCATGTCTCCAGCAGCACTGCCTCAAAGCTTGCTCATTGAGGCACAGGAGACAGGCCAAGCTAGGGTATGTCTGTAAACATATCAGTGAAGGCTGCTGAAGAGAACAGAAGGAAAAAAAAATAGGCCTTGTTTTGGTAGGGGACTGGGGGGGGGTTCCTAAAGGTGAAGCAGTGAGTGGAAAAGTTTCAGAAAAGCGAAGAGGGGCTGGGGATGAATTAAGCCCACGGCTGTTCTTGCAGAAGACCCAGGTATTAAGCTCAGCACCCACATGGTAGCAACAGCCATTTGTAATTCCAGTTCCAGGGGACCCCACCCTCTTCTGTCCTCTGAGGGCATTGAATGACACAGGTGCATTTACATACATGCAGACATAGCACTCAATAGATAAAAGAAAAATGAATAAAGCAAAAATAATATTAAAAAAAGAAAAGCGAAGATAAAGTGGTAAGCAAAGAGATCAGAAGGCTTGGGTAGAAAAATGGACTTCATCAACTGCCTCAAGAGAGGCTGACCCATCTGAAATTAAAGAAGAGGAAATCCTCAGACTGCCTGAGTCACAGACACTGAGCATCTCTCTGAATAACTATTGGGTTAACTGTTTATAATGGGCCCTAACGACGTCTACCTTCCGATGCTGAGAAAACCTCCTACCTCTCCCCTTTATAGGAAAAAGAAAAACATGATGTACTGAAGTCATTCTCTAACTGTAAATAGAGCCAACTGTTATGTGGTAATTTCTTATAAAACAGGTATAACTACCTTTTTTAATTGACTGATAGACATAGGAACTGTGAAGGATAATTCTCTATTTAGAGCCAAATACAATTAAAGTCTTATAAGCTGTGTAATTAAGCAAAGTATATTAATACAGGAGAGCGCTGATATCAGCAAGTGATTTTCTGCCTAGGAGATGTTGGCTAGGGGATCCAAGGCCCCAAAAATTATAAAGGCTTTTGCCTATAAGTGGGATATATGCAAGGAGAAAGGTAGTAAGTCCCTGATGTCAAGACCTGGTGTAAGCATGAAAAAATATTTTGAGACATCACTTGCTAATTTACAGTTGGCCTCTGAAATGCCAGAGAATATTACCAAAGGCCACTAAGCAATACAGCAAATATTGGTCTCCTTGAGCAGCAAGGACTCCTCTGTCAGTATCAGCTACACCTCAACTGCCTGGAGATATTGTGCAACAGTGGCAGCCAGTGTCTATATAATCCCAAATCTAATTGGCTATTAGCTCTCTCCTTGGAGGAATAATTCACAGCTGATGCCACAAGCTTATGTCCTGTAGTGGTAGATGTATAAGCCACAATAAGAACTTGTTCCCTTTATAGAGAAACCACAGTTTGGTGATTAGCATCCATCCAAACATCTTATGTCTATGCTCACACCTTAGCTGCCATAATAATTAGCACTGTTTAAATGCCTTACATCTAATTGCTTGTGCTTTGCTAGTAGGATTAAAAAAGGTATCCCCGGATAGCTGTCAACCATGAAGGGAGACAACCTGAATGACTAGAGTCCAAAATGACATCTCCAGAGAAATAGGACTGTTTTGCTTCTCACCCACTTGTGCACCCTTTTCCCAAAGCCTAGGAACAACTTGGCGGAAGAGGAGGCATGGTAGAAATGTAAGGGCTGTTGGAGAGATTGGGGTGAATTGTGAGACTACAGCAACTAGAACTGGACTCCTATTTGATCAACATGCTTGTGCATACAAGCTTTCAACTGGACTATGGGAACCTTTGGTTGTTCAAAATTTGGACATATAAAGACTGTGCATATTGGTTTTACATGAAGGTGACTTAATCAGCCTAGCGGTTAAGAGCGCCGACCGCTCTTACAGAGGACCCGGGTTCGATCCCCAGCACCCACATGGCGGCTGAGAACCGTCTGAAGCTCCAATTCCAGGAGAACTCCAGTTCCAGGGGAATCTGAGACCCTCTTCTGAACTCCGCGGCATTGCACGACACGGGTGCACAGACTTGCATGCAGACAGTACATTCATACACGTACAAAAATAAATAAAATTAATAAAAAAAAATAAAATAAAATAAACCTTGGTCCCAATTTTCTAGTGTTGGTGTGCTTGTTTCTAACTTACAACAATAACTATGTACTCTGGACAAGTTCCTTTACCTTTCTTAGCTTCCTCTCTGTGAAATGAGAATAATAATCCATAATTCACAGGGATGTCTTGGGGATTAAATACAATAACTCACGTAAATTACTTTGTGCGTAGTAGGCATTCAATAAATGTCAGTTCGTTTCTTCTCCCTATTATTAATGCTTATTAGTCTATATTAAAAACTAGATCCAGACTGTGATAATGTATTCCTTTATTAAGTATTTAAGCCAAATAACCAACTTCCCCCAGGGAGAAGAGAAATGTTGAATTTGTTTCATTTGGTGAACTTATTTATTCATTTTTTTTTCCTGAGTTTTATTTGGCTTCACGGTCCACAGCTTAGTACTTGTCCCACAAATGGTAATTCGCTCTTCTTTTTGCTGGAATAAGAGCTGGGTTTTTGAAAATTATCTATTATAACGTTTTTCATCTATCAGAGATCATTATTAATTATATTAACAGCTCGATTTTATTTACTGTGTCGGATGACAAAGTTTGGCTTTCAACAGTTTCCCGAGGTTTGAGGATTTCAAAGAACCAAGTTCACAGTGGCAGTTCCTCAGCAGGAGAAAACCAGGGGCGGGGCGTAGGGATCCACACTGCCTGTGTGCTTTCCTGTTAATTTTTCAGGATTGCATTTAAGCCGAGCCACGTTTTCCTCAAGGACGCAGCCTAAGTGAGACAGGCTGGGGAACAGCCGGAGCCAGGGGCGCCCTGCACCTTTAAGGACTGGAGACTGGGTCTGGGATAGTCTTCCTTCCCGGCCCACCTCTGAACTGATTGACAGGGCGCCCGGCCGAGGAGGAGCCGAAGGTGGTGGCGGAGGAGGAGCCGAGTGGGAAGTAGAGGGAGGAGGAGCCCGTCTGGCCAATCAGGGCAGAAGGCGGGGCTCCAGAGCCCGCCCCCTTTCCCGGCCCCGCCTCCTGGCCTCCCCGCCCCCTCCCCCTTCCCTAGGCCCCCTCCTCCTCCCTCCTCCTCCTCCTCCTCCTCCTCCTCCTCCTCCTTCTCCTCCTCCCTCCTCCTCTCCGCCTCTCCTCCTCCCTCCTCCTCTCAGGCTGTGGTTTTTCTGTATATGTTTCTGTAGTCCTGAGCTTGAGCTAAACAAAAGCAGGAGGCTGACGGGGCTGCTGGAGTTTGCAGAGACGCGGAGGAGGAGAGAGCTCGGGCTTTGCCTGAAGCCGCGGCTGGGGGAGATTTGGCTTTTGCCACACCACCCCCTTTGAGATCACTCTGGCCCGGAGTGGGGGTGGGGGGCCGCGGGGGGGGTGGGGGGGAAAGTTTGCATTGCAATCCCCCTGCCTTCCTCTCCTTTCTCCCAATCGATGCATATTTGCAAAAGGATTAAGCCACAGATTTAAGCGCCGGGAGCCCATTTCTGCTTTGCAAAGGAGATCGGACTGAAAGACCCAAAGGCAGCTCTGATTTCTTTTCGCCAAGTGGGAAGGTGGTTTATTTTTCTTGCTTTTTTGGAGTCAACACCCTTCCTCATCAGCCCTTATCCCCACCCTCACCCCGCAACCCCTTCACGGCCCCCTCCCCCTCCCCATCCTCCCACCATCCTCTAAAGAGGCAAAGAGATTTTTTTTCCTTTTGGTCTTTTTTTTTTTTTTTTCATCCCCTTCCCTGTTTATCCTGAAAAGGATTTGAAGACAGCTTGAAGGATAAAAAGCCTCGGTGCCTCCCAGGCGCCGAGCCGCGGAGCCGAAGAGGAAGAGCCGGGGGCTGCCGGAGCCTTCGGAGATGGACGAGCAGCCGAGGCTGATGCATTCCCACGCTGGGGTCGGGATGGCCGGACACCCCGGCCTGTCCCAGCACTTGCAGGATGGGGCCGGAGGGACCGAGGGAGAGGGCGGGAGGAAGCAGGACATCGGGGACATTTTACAGCAAATCATGACCATCACAGACCAGAGTTTGGATGAAGCGCAGGCCAGGTGAGACGCAGGCTTTTCCTTCCCTTTCTTTCTTTCTTTCTTTCTTTCTTTTTTTTTTTTTGTTGTTGTTTGTTTGTTTTTTGTTTTTCTCTCTCTCGCAGGGGGAGACAATGGGAGAACCGGATCACAACAGCGCTTTCTTTTCAAGTCTTGTTTCTTTTCCCATTTTGACAAGCAACTCCATGGCGGAGGAGAAAAATGGAAAGATACGTTGTTATCGAAAGTGTGATCGCCCGTGCTGTGATGGGGGTATGGGTTAGATGTGTGTGTTTGCGTCTGTGGTAGAGGTATTTGTATCTCAATCCACACGAACACTCAACCACGCCGAAAATACTGCCAATTGATCCAGAAGCGGCCCTCGGCACTTCTTTTTACTGCTTTAAAAAAGTGTAAGAGAGGAACAGAGTTGTCAAGTTCCGAGCAGCGTTCTTGCTTTCTCTTATTGAGGGACTACGGAACGTTACAAAATAAAAAGGTCCCAAGAATACTTTATTCACAGATCCCGCTGACTCCCGAGCTTATCCAGCAAGCTGGAGGGTTTGTTTTTTTTTTCCACTTACCCCTCCGTATTTATTATTTATTTATTTTGGTCCTTTTTCTTTTTTCTCACCACCCTCCATCCAGAGTAAACAAATAAACAAAATAGCAGGATATTTCTTTGTCAGTTGTCAGCTATCCAGAAGAGATCTTGCACTCCCTCAATTTTTGTATTTTAGATAAAGCTAATGGAAAGAAAGATAATTTTGCCTTGAGAAATATTTGCTGGTTTTAAAAGGCTCAGGTTTTTAGTTTAACTTTATTGTCTATTAATTCGAGGTGGTGTGTTTATCTTCCCAGGACACAGACAGCCGTGTATGTATGGTCCCTTCAAAAAGGGTAATCCTGCATGTTCTATTCCCCATGCCTCTTTCAGGATCGCCTAGAGTGCAACTCTATGGAATTTGTGTTGTGGAAGCATGTGTAAATTTTATGTATTTCAGTAGGACAAGTCATGAAGAAATGTTATAAGGGACTGAAAGCTCAACCTACCACCAGGCATATACAGCTGTACTCAGGATTTTGCAACAAATCCTCTTTCAAAATAAAAACACAGGTTAAGTGGCAAACCCACTAACAGCTTCCCCAAGGCCCAACTCAGAAAGGAAGAATTTTAAAAATCTAATGACTACACATGTCCACATAGTCTCTCGGCTTGGTTAAATCTCCTAAATACTTTTCTACTTTGTTTTGGAAATCTTTTAAAGATATATGCAAAATTATGAGACCTCATATGACTTAGTTATAGGGATAACATGGACTATGAATTTTATGTAAGAGAAACAGTGCTTTGAGAGATTGAGAGGAAGCAACTCCAAGCTCGCGTGTTATGAATTACACTCTGTTTTAGCTGCTAACACATGGAACGTGTAAACTTAAAAGTGCTTAGGCTTACTGCTTGAAAACTTGGAGATGTTAAAAGACTTCCAACTATTTCATGCTTTTAATGGAGGGGGAATTTTTTTTTGGAAAGAAAATTAATTGTTGGTCTTTTGAGTTTTATTATTTGAAGAAAAGCTAATGGATCTGGCCAATGAGAGGTTTCCCACTGATAATTCTGTCTTGAATTGGAACAGATTTCTCCACAACATTGTTCCAGAAAAATACCCCACGACACACAGATCAACTGCCTTGATTACAAGTTCATGAAGTGGGAGAGGCTGGTTAGCATGGCTCCGCTTTACTTTTCTGGTGTTTAGTCCCTCTCGTTTTTTTGTGAAACGGGACAAACACCTCTCAGCGGGTTCCCCTTTTAATGGCCTAGCTGCTGAGAAAGATCAGATACACTTTGGGGTGGGGAGAATCCAGTCGTCTCTCTCTAACCCCGGTTGGGTACAGTGGGGATGCTGTGCTGCCAGATAGATATGCCCAAATGCTCCTTTGCATTGGGGCCTGTGTGAAAGAATATGGTTAGTAGGAACTATTTTAAAAGACCCAGAAAAGGTTTTTAACACATTAAAATGTTTTCCACCTTTAAAAAAAAATCCTTCATGAGAGCTAAATTGCTACCAACCTTTGTTTTTTTCTTCTAACAATGTAACTTAATATTCTAAGTCCTTTTTCCTTCTCTCTAGTTTCACATATGCAGTGTTCATTTGTTGATTCCAAAGTAAACTAATGCTATTTTAGGTAGTGTTTGTGTGCATTTTGATACTTTTGAATTTTGAGTTTATTATTCCCCTGCTATACAGTATAGAGTATGTTTGTAATCTCTGTTCTTGAGGATATATCTTTTTTTTAACTTTTAAACTGATTAAAAAAGACTTGAAGGTATTTTGAGCACCAAGACTTTTTGCTTGTCTTTACACATACATTGAGTTAGTAAAAAGAATTACCTTAACTAGAAGCTGATATGATCAGTATTTTGTTTCCAAGACAGTATCAATTCTAAGTGAGCCCATAATAAACTAGAAGGGTATTGTTCCTTTCCTCAAGTGAATTCCTAGCACCAAGGCACACTGCCACAGGAACCAGGTAAATCACTAATCTAAAAGGCAAAATTGTATTTATTTTTTCCCCAGTGGGTGCAAGGTCCTAATTGTAAATAATTGAATTTCAACACCTGCAAATAAGCGGTGCACGCACAAGAGCCATAATGTGAACACAGAGAAATGAATTTATTCCCCATCTGGGTATGTTTGCCCCCTGGCAACACATTTCCATACTCTTTAACTTGGGGACTGAAATTTTATAAATTGACAGTTCTACTCACAAGACCTTTCAAGCATCTTGTGTTTATGAGAATACAGAGGCATCTGCCGAATGAATTCGAACACATGGATGAATTAAATTTGAAAACACACACGCGTGCACATGCGCGCGTACACACACACACACACACACACACACACACACACACTCACACACACAGAGGTAGACGGTTCTTAGGCTATGGTCCTTGCATAGATCATATAAAACTGTTAACCTGTGTGTCTTTGGCCCTTGCTGTATTCATTCATTGTCTTGGGTAGAATTCCTGGTTTAAGAATTCAACTTAAAAAAAAAAAAAGAAAGAAAAGATTTCCACTATGATTGAACTATTTCCCAAAGGGGGAGGAAAAGAAAAGAAAAAGAAAAAAAGGAAAATCCTCTCCCTAAATGGGCATAATTTAGGTTAGTTCTAGTCTGTAGTTCAATCCCTGCCCTCCTGTAATTAAAATTGTTTCTTTTTGTATGGTGGGACTTTGTATATTAAGTCATAAAACAACTGAAGCATGTCACAGAGTTAGGCTTAGAGTATAATTTTGGCTAAATGTTCGATTACTCCTGTGCTGTTATCAGAAATTTGATCTAGAGTATGCACCTAAGCTGTTATTTATTTATTTTTTTCTTGCAGAAAACATGCTTTAAACTGCCACAGAATGAAACCCGCCTTGTTTAATGTGTTGTGTGAAATCAAAGAAAAAACAGGTAGGAATGAGAGTCCAACCTTTGGGCATTTTTCTTTGGACAATTGAATCGCTTAACTGGCAATCTTAAACAAATTCTTGAAATACTAAAATCTCAGAATGAAAATGAAACAGGTGGACCACACACTCAAATGGGAAGGTCTCTTGCATTCTGTAAAACATCAAGTTTCTTTGACATTTATTCTCAAATATTTTTTTTTATTTTCTTTAATTTTATTCTCCCCCCCCCTTTTTTTTTTTTTCAAAATTTGGACTAGAACATAGGTACTGAAAGGAAATGTGCAGAATGATGTGATTTGGGGGGAAAATGTGAAAGTAAAATTCTGTTTCCTAAAGGAATATATGTTTTGGCTCATAATCTTCTCCCACCGCCCTTACTGTCCTCTGTGGGGCAGAGGGTGCTAGAATGTTTAGTTTCCTTTCTTTTTTTCTTTTTTCTTTTTCCCTTGTATTTACACAGAGTAGCCACATTGAGGTTCTCAAAAGAGTGTCTTCAAATACCTTAGTGGCATATACTATGCAATGTTAGGTGAACTCAGCTTTTGAATGGCCTATAATTTTTCTAGCAGGGAAAATCTTTGGATTTAGGGGACTGTATTACCCTGAGATCATTCACTCTGTTATTTTTCTACTTTCTAGACCTCATATCATGGACTAACACACTTATAACACATCCCAGGAGGGCATTTAAATTTTAAAGCAACAATTAAAAAATCGCAGTCATCAATCAGAGGTGTTCTTAAACAACAGATGCGCAGGGAAAGGGCACTTAGCAACGTCCTCTTGTTTGTTGATTTTAATCCCTAATTTTCCAAAGTGGGTAAATTGCTCCCTTGTAAGAAGAAAGAGTTGGGGAGCCAATCTGAAACCAGGGTGTAAAGATGAAGGATTGAGTGGTGCTTAAAGAGCTGCTGTTGGGGCCTGACTTTCTAGCTTGGTTTGAAGCCAGGCAGAGTACCTGCTATTTATTTATTTATTTATTTATTTATTTATTTATTTATTTAGTACAACAAGGAGTATAAACAGTCAATAATTCATATCTAAACCATATAAGCAAGGGCCTGACATGAGTGAAAGTGACAGTAGATATGATTGCATGCCCATTTGATATACATTGATATACACAGGGAAAGGAGGGGAAGGCCATTTATTTATTTATTTATTTAATCTATCTATCTCTCTATCTATCTATCTATCTATCTATCTATCTATCTATCTATCTTGAGGATTCTCTGTCTGGGTTTCACCATTAAAAAAAAATGAATTGTTTCAAGAGGTGACTGCTGATTGAGTATGTAATTCCTCAGGTCCTTCAAATCTCTGTGAAATTAGTAGGCAGGTCCTTTGTTGAACGATACTTGTGTTGTGCATAACATCCCAGACAAAGCACCTGAGACAGGCAGCTCAGACTTCTGAGTCATCCAGGTTGCTCTGCCAGAACCTAACCTTACTGCAAAGCTGATAATTGCATCGCTTTAGCCGTGAGACATCTTTTAAGGGATGTATTGATTGTGCATACCAATAGCCAAAGAGCTTTCTTTTCTTTCAGTTTGTCACATTTTTTTTAGTGTTTTTTTTTTTTTTCTCTATTAGCTTAGAGAAGGGGAACCAGGCGAATGTACACATTCGTATACGTTCTCTTCTCTCCTGTTTTTCTTCCTTCTTTTTTTCTTCTTTGATCTCTGATGTGTATTGACTTTGAATCTTGGGTTTGTGGGATTTTGTTTCGCATGGAATTGGAGTTTTCGCTGCTCTTGGTTCATAAAATGTCAAATCAAAATCTAAAAGACTACAGAATAAAGGGGCCAAAAGAGAGTTTCTTTTTTTAAGATACTTCATCTGATTTTTTTTTTTTTTATGGAAAGGGTGCCGTCAGGTCACCAACATGTGCATTGTGGCTTGAGTGTTTAATTCTAGTATCCTAATTAAAACCTGCTGACACACTAGATCAAAGTGGGCGGGTGTGAATAGAGGTCTGGTTCAGGTGTGGGTTAAAGACTTTGCACCTTATTAATATTTGCTAAAGTGTGTGGAAGGGAAGTTGGAGTATTGGGCAAAACAACATTCCTTTGATTGGAAGATGTAATTTGTTTTTTAAAAGACTTTTGCATCTTTCATGTCTAATGGTTGGAGTCTTAAAAAGATCTAAGTTGAAGTTTTATGCATTATCTGTAGTACAGGATTTTTAAGGAATGGTTTATGAAATAATGTAAATGGCATGTGTAACTGGGATTGCTCCATATGTGAAGAGTGAAGGTACCCATACCGTCTGACGTGGAGAAGACTCCTTGGGGGAAAGTTGAGAGAGAGAAAGAGGGACTTAGCTCCCCTTTATTCTTCAGACAGAGTGTTGGGAGGCCTCAGGGAAGGAACAGGCCTCTCCTCTGAGTGTCTGTTAAAGGTAGAGTGAACTGTGGAATGTTCAAAATGGGGCTGTGACTTCTCTCCTCGGAGCCTGTGGTACCTTGCGCCTCCTGCACATCCTCCATGTTTTTGATGCCTTGGGGAATACAAAGTGTCTGTCATGTCTGTCAGGTTGCACACGTCTGTCTGTACGGCTGTCTGGCTTTCTCCCCATCCAAGGCTAGTGGAAGATTGCTTGAATGATCATTTCACATGTTCCTTCCATGTTTGGGGATTTCTTCCTCTTTCGACTTGGCTGTCTGTGTGGCATTTATGGAATGAGTGTTTCCGAATGTCCACCTTAAGCCCTGTGGAAGTCCCTCAGGTGGGGTGGGCTTACCTAGGCAGGGCTTCAGAGAAGAGCACGGGTAAATTTTGTTAGTGATTTACTTGGAAGACTCAGAAAGAAATAAGAAAACTTGCTAAGATGTCTAATCAACCTTTTTGGAACTTAAAACAAATTTTACACACATGTATAATGCCCAGAGTAGGTAATGGTGCATGAATTACAGTTGATTGATGGGTATTTCAGTCAGAAATTACTTGGAATATTGAAAACAGAAGAACTGATGTATCTTCTTGCTTCAAGAGTGTGGGTAAGTGTTTACTTTGATATTTTTTGCTTTTGAAAAACAAACCCTAGGGGGAAAAATGCCAACAAAAAAAGGTTCAGGTCACCAATTGCACGGACAGCAGCAAGGACATGCTGTCAAGACTTATAGCGATGTCATCTCAGCTGTGGCCTTTAGCACCTTAAGTTTGGAACCACCAGGTCTTCGGTACAGAGTTTGGGTCGTATACTATCCAATTTTCTTTGTTATTTTAAAGAACCATTCCTTGTCTTCTTCGGACATGTTAGCAGTAGGCTGAGTTTTGCCTAATGTCTATGTGGGCTGGGAATTCAATTGGGTTGGTGGGACAAAGAGGAGAAAAAAACAGAAGCATTGAATTTCTCATGAGAGTATAAAGTACTTCTGACTTTTAAAAAATTTACTTCCTGTCAAAATCGTGCAGGTCTAAAAATATTGGAAAAGGTAAAAAATGGGGTTTGTTTACTAAAGAGAATACTTAGCGATGCCAGTGAATACTGCGACCGTGAGTTTTAATTTTAGAAAGCAATAGCTGCGTACCGCACATTTCCGACAAGTTTTCACAGTGCCTGATCTGCACTGAAGCCCAATCAAATCAGGAGTTTTAAAAATGTGATTTTTTTTAAATCTTCTTTAACACTCTTTTGTTCTTGCTCTTTCCTTTTCTGTCTGTGTTCAATTAACACCCCCATTGCGACACTGCAGGGTTTGTTTTTAAGACTACTACTGTACGCCTTTTTTAAAGGCCTTCCCTTAGTGTTGTCTGTCACTGCTTTCTGACATAGCAGTTACATGTCGGGACACCTACTCCTCTTTCCTTCAAAGCACTAGAGAATCGTGTGTGAGGGGGGTGGAAGGTGGGGACAGGGGGAGTCCACCATGGAAGGAAACTGTGCGCCTATGCGGCTGGGAAATATCCGAATGACCTTGGTCTTGGAGCAGAGCAGGACTGAAATAATTCTAAATAGTCTGGAACAGCCTCCCAACAGGTTCCATTTGGAGCTGGGTGAGAGTGACTGGGAAGGGCACATCCACGGTCAGCAAATGCAAAAACTTTTTTTTTCTTTCGGATCTGAGGATTTGAGACTTTTTTTTTTTTTTTTTCAGGAGTGTTGGGGGCGGGGGGAGGTAGGGAAAAAATTAGAATCTAACTTTGGGGATGTGCACAGGTCACTGCCAGCCCATTACCAGCGTCCACAGGATGCTGCTGTGACATGGACGCGCTGCGTGGCTGAGGGGCAGTGGCAGGGGAACTTGAGGCCAGGCATAGCCCATCTCCTGCCTCTGCAGTGTCTTTTGGAACTGGGTTTGCAGACATTTGAGTTGTGGAGAACTGAGAAGAGGGTACTGAGTGTGACTTGGTCATAGCTACTCAAAGGAGATTTGGGGGAATTATATGATATTTGTTTTCTAATATGAATTGGGCTTAAGAAACACTTCCTTTGCTTGGAGGCTCTGCAAGGGGCCTGGATGACCCCCCCTCCCCCGCCAAGAGCTGCAGAGCTGGTGGCCAGCCCAGAGGTGTCTCCATGTGCAGGGTGCTGGGGAGGCCAGGACCCCAGTGGAGATTCAAGGACTCTCCTCCCAGGTGTCTAGCCAGCCCTTTGTAGGCTCTGCTGCTGTGTTCTGTTGACATCCATAAACTTTTCTCTTGTTGGCAAAATTCCAAAAATACCCCTGAAGAAGTAAATAAACCTAAATGTAGATATTGGCCATGTATAAAAAGCACTTTGTTATTTATTTATTTGTTTGTTTGTTTATTTATTTATTTATTTATTTATTTATTTATTTGTGTGTGCTCTGGTGCATACAGTTCTCTCCTTTCACTATATGGGCCCTGGGAGGGAGGGGGGTGTCAAACTTGGAAGTTTGTCGGGTTTAGTAACCTGCACCTTGGTCCACTGAGCCAACTTGGCGGCTCCCTGACTTCTGTTGAGACCTGGTTTATGTGCATCCCTGAGGAAAGCTGAGCCTTAATTTTGGTTCCAAAAAAACATCTAAAAGATGAATGCTGTGTTCTCTGAACTTGGTGAAGTGTGTATATGTGGATTGTGCTTGCATTTATTTTTATTTATTATTTGTTTGAGACAGGGTCTCATGTGGCTCTGGCCGGCCTCAAACTTGCTATATACAGAGGATGACCTTGAACTTCTGATCCTCCTACCTCTACTTCCTGAGTCCTGGGATTACAGCCACACTGGGGGTGAAGTCAGGACATTGCCTATGCCAGGCAAGTCCTTTACTAACCGTCTCCCCAGCCTGCTTTTCCTTTTTCCTTTTTTTTGAGAGGAGGTCTCACTATGTATCCCTGGCTGGCCTGGAACTCAAATTTGGTTGCTTCTGTCTCCTGAGTGCTGGGATTGGCTGCCTCCTTCCTTTCACTCCCCTCTTCCCTCCCTCCTTCCCTCCTTCCCAAAGCACCATATGTTAGTGGCTGTATCCTAAAACTACATCCAAACCCAGCTCTTGTACCTTCTATGGTCTGGAAAAGTACCCGCTTGTTTCTGTTGCTGATAACCTGGTTTAGAAGAATGCAGACGTTCCTACTTTGTCTTTGCCCCTTGCTTGAGACACTGTGTTGAGACCTAAGGAATGCAATAACCTATACAAAATAAAGCAGGATTTCAGAGTAGTGGCACATTTCCCTGCCTTTCATGGAGGTTGTGTTAATCCTTTCAGACCCCAGAGACACATGCCTACTGCTCTCAGTGAGGTCCCAGGGCCGTCACTTGTCTCTCAAGGGGAACAGTCTCAGTAATTTCCCTCCTTTGGTGTCCTGGGGACATCACTTCTTAGATGGCTCTCAGAGAGTAAAAAATACAGACGTGCATTGTCACGGGCTGTAAAGCCTGTCTTCTGGGATGGTAGAACAAGGTGACTGGCCACCTGCCTGAAGTCTCCTTTCCTTCAACTGCTCTTTCTCTCCCCGGTTAGAGTGGACATCTAGACAGAGCTGGATAGAAGTGCACCCTTTTGGTATAGTCAGTAGTCTTCTAACCCATGTCTGTCCCTGAAACTGTTGTCAGTAAGTGGATCTCTCAGGGTAGGGGGTCTCATTCTCTGCTGGTTCCAGACTTGCAACTAACCAATTCAAAGACCACAGGGAAATTACTTTTAGGAGAAACAATGACAGTACTTGGTGGTTAACTATATGGCCTCTAAAGCCAAAATCCTTGATTTGCTACTTGGCTGTGTGACCTTATTCAAGTTACTCAGCCTCTCTGAGCCTCATTTTCCTTATGTATAAATTGAAGACCACAGTGATACCTATCTTAAAGGGTTGCTATGGTGACTCTTTCTTGAGAAACCCACATCTAAACTTTGGGTGCATGCTATACTTTTCCTAAGTCACTTTTCTCTTCTAGCTTCTCCTCTCTTCTCTTCTCTTCTCTTCTCTTCTCTTCTCTTCTCTTCTCTTCTCTTCTCTTCTCTTCTCTTCTCTTCTCTTCTCTTCTCTTCTCTTCTCTTCTCTTCTCTTCTCTTCTCTTCTCTCCTCTCCTCTCCTCTCCTCTCCTCTCCTCTCCTCTCCTCTCCTCTCCTCTCCTCTCCTCTCCTCTCCTCTCCTCTCTCTCTCTTTCTCTCTCTCTCTCTGTCTCTCTCTCTCTCTCCCCTAGCTTGAATGTATGTTAAGGGTCCTAGTGAGGATTAAATGAGGTAATATATGTAAATTACAGTGCCTGGCATAAACAGTTGATAGCTGTTAGGTTTTATGGTTTCTGGCCTTGTTTTCTTACATGAAAGAGAGAGGCCTCCACCAGATGGTCCCTGAGGGCTGAGCCAATTCCAAGACTGATTCCATGCAGGAAAGAGAAAAAATGCTGAATTTAAGATTTCCTTTCTTTCTTTCATTTCTCTGGCATTATCTTCAAGTGAGAATTCCCTGTATCTTAGCCAGAAAGCCGTGACTGGAAGAAGTGGGGGAACAGAATTTAGATGAGAGATGGGGTTTAAATTATATTCATCCTGGACAATGACCACCTCGTTAGCTAGCATCGCCTGTGTGGTGATGATGCTTCTTCAGCACCAGCGACGGGAAACAGTGCATCCTGGAGTTAGATGTGCTTTCTCTCTTCTCAGAGTGCATGCTCCATTTGACCTATGGAGTTTCAAAGTGGAAAGAGTGTTCAGAGCTACCAGTCCTTTCCTCTCATTCCCAATGTGTTTTGCTTTTTTTTTGTTGTTGTTGTTTTTTTTGTTTTTTTGAGACAGGGTCTCCCTTTAGTCTCAGTTGGCCTGGAGCTCCCTATGTAGACCAGGCTGGCCTTGAACTCACAGAGATCCACCTACCTCTGCCTCCCAAGTACTGGGATTAAAGGCGTGCACCACCACACCTGGCCTTATGTTTTGCATTTAAGAAAAGACATTATCTCTGTTATAGAGACAGTCCCTATGAAACATGGCGGGTTTATTCCTTTTTTTTGTACATGTTTAAAATATATTTTAAATCCCACCACCGGGCGTGGTGGCGCACGCCTTTAATCCTAGCACTCAGGAGGCAGAGGCAGGTGGATCTTTGTGAGTTCAAGGCCAGCCTGGTCTACAGAGTGAGTTCCGGGACAGCTGGGGCTACAGGGAGACCCTGTCTCAAAAAGACCAAAAAAAANAAAAACAGAGCCTTACACTCAGCGGACATACAGTAGGTCTTACTTGATATTATTTGAGCATTGAGACAATTAGGTGTTTTTTGTTTTTTTTTGTGTTTTTTTATCTTTTTGAGACAGGGTCTCCCTGTAGCCCCAGCTGTCCTGGAACTCACTCTGTAGACCAGGATGGCCTTGAACTTACAAAGATCAGCCTGCCTCTGCCTCCCAAGTGCTAGGATCAAAGGCGTGCGCCACCACGCCCGGCAAAGCTGTATTCTTTGCACCACAGTCTACTTTGAGGACAGTTTTCTCTTTCTCCCACCCATTACCAATCAGCCCATACCCTCCCCTTCTGCCCTGAACCCAAACTACCACCAATCTCCATTCTGTCTTTTGCACCATTCCTATTCTAGACATTTCACAGGAATAGAATCATATACCATGTGGTGCTCTGTAACTAGGTTCCTAGCATGTTTTCAGGATTTCTCCATGGCACAGCCTGTGCAGGAGAGCCCTTCACAGCTTTTCCTGGCCAAATAGTATCCCACTGAATGGATATGCCACATTTGCTTATCCATTCATCATTTGATAGATACTTGAACTGCTTCCACCTTTCGGCTGTTGTGAGAGATGCTGCTGTGTTTTCTGTCTGAATGCATGTCTTCAGGATATAGGAAGAGGACATGGTAGATCTTGTAGTAACTCTGTGGTTTGATTTTGAGGATGTGCCAAACTCTTCCTGAGGTCCTGAAGTAGGTTCATTCTTTTTCTTTTTTAATTTTTTTATTTTTTATGTGTATGAGTGTACTGTCTGCATGTAGGTTTGTGCACCCATGCTGTACAATGCTGCAGAGGTCAGAAGAGGGTGTCGGGTTCCCCTGGAACTGGAGTTAAAGATGGTTCTCAGCTGCCATGTAAGTGCTGGGGATCGAACCTGGGTCCTCTGCAAGAGCAGTCGGCGCTCTTAACAGATAGGCTATCTCGCCAGCCCAGTAGGTTCATTCTTTAAAGGCAAACAAGAAAAAGAAAATCTCAGCTTTTTGAGGCATAAGTGATACCACAAAAAAAAAGTATGAACGTGCCCATACTCTGAGTGCCAGTGGGGTGTTCTTTAAGCCTATTTTACAGGATGCTGTCTGTCTTCCACACTCCCCGAATTCTGGTTCTGATGTGTCTTTTCTCCCCTCGTTGGGTCATTCATTACAGAAAAAGGCCTTCTTTGGAATGTTTACCTCCCATGTAGTATGTGTAGTCAGGATTTCCATGGGACCTCTCACAGAACAGTTTACACTACAAAGAGGAAGAAGGTTAGCCCAAGAGGTGAATCTCTAACATTGAGATAACCTGGACCATATCTCAGGAATGGAAGACACATGACAAAAACAATGGAGAATTCTCAATAGCAATCTAGAATTATCGAGCCTGGACTTCGAGTCAAAGTAACCGGGTCCAATCACATTAGTTACTTGATTTCACAGAGCATCAATTTCCTCATCTGTAGTGAAAATAATACCCAGCATGCAGGCTTGCTTGGCAGACCAAACAAGACAGCACCAGGAAGCCTGGAGTTCAGTGCACGTGCTCTCCTGTCAACTACTGTTGTTTTCCAGAATCTCTGCGCCCAGGTGCTGACCACCTCTCTCCTTCGCTATAGCCTGTCTCTTTAGGTAGATGTTTTAGTACCTCAGCTAGGAGTTTTGAGGGCCTAAAATGCTTGCTAACTGTGCTTTTGTGTGAAACAGTTGTCTACATGACAGATAAGCCTTGGATGAGGCTTGGTGAAAGTCACTCATACACCTTTTGCCTCCAGTCCTATAGTCCTAGAGTTCTGGGCTTAGAATCTCAGAGAATAGTGTGATTCCATATCTATATCTATATCTATCTATATCTATATCTATATCTATCTATATATCTATATATCTAATCTATATCCATATATATAGATAGATAGATAGATAGATAGATAGATATAGATATATGGAAACAGGTAAAAGCAATTTTAGTTGTCTCTTATTTTACCTAAATATACCTAAAATAGTTTAGCTCATAATTGCTGTAAACATTAAGGAGGTGATTTAGCCTCTTTGTACTTTTTTATACTCTTTTTTTGGGGGGGCGGGGAACTCTTTGTACTAAGGCTCTGAAAGCACACGTGTGTACTCCATTTGTGATGCACCTTAATTCACACCGGTTTTGATTTCCTGGGCTTGGAATGTCGCTGCCATTCTGGACAGCCTAGTCATCCTGAATGAATCTTTATTTTGGCAAGTTTCTTACGCTCTGAGGAAGAGGCACCCCCGTTCCCTTCCCTCTGGATTGGGCAGATGTGTAGCTTTTGACGTTGGTTCTTCACAGATGGCCATGCATGGGAACAGGGCCTGTCTGAGAATCCATGTACCCATCTGAATACACTACTGGCAGCTAGGACGAAGCCAGCCCACACCAGCTCCTCTGTCTTTCTGAATTACTTCTTTCCGTAACTGTTCATCTGTGGTTCTCTATCCCTAATAGAATCTCTGAGGTTCCCTAAAATAACTGAGTAGGCCGAACAGCCATCTTGCTATCTTTAGCAGCCCTGTAGCTGGGAACAAGTCTGAGAACTCAATTGGTGACAGACTGCCAGACGGCATGTGGGGGGCCCTGAAAGCCTGAGTGATGCTCCCTCCCTTCGTGTCAGTATGTCATCTAGAGGCATCAATTTACCTTTCCATCTCAGCTTTCTAGGTCCACAAAAAGGTGGTGGCTGTAGAGAGCCACTGGTCTGACCTACATCCCACAGATCAAGAACCCCCACTACGAGGTCTCTTCCCAGGCCTAGGCTCATAGGCAAGAAGGCAGATTGAGCATTTATAATAGAAGATTCTTTCTTGTGGTGATGGCAGTTCTAATGTAGCCTGGGATCCCTGTATTTTTCTAGGCAGTCACATAAAATTGGTTATGGTGGTGTTACAACTACTTCCGTCAATCAAGTTGAATTGGATAAGACAAACTGGGAGGGGAAAATGGTGGAATTTGAAAAATGTTTATGATGGAAGGATTCGGCTAGGGGCCAGTGTGTGGAATTCTACCTTGTTGGCTTGGTGACTACAAGCAAGTGCTTCATACCAACTGAGCCTTTGTAACTGTGGGGATCCTACAATGCAAATCTCTTAGAATGTAAGAGATAGAATCATTCACCTTTCTGTGTTCATGAAGTCCAGCCCAGGAAGATAGGAACCCTGAGTTTCCATCTTAAGACTTGGAGAGGGATTTGGTGGTCATTTATGGTCCCACCTACCTGTCAGAGAAGCTTCTGGAAACTTATTAAAGTGATACTATTTAAAGAAGATGCCTGAGTTTCCCTGTGGAAGTGTGGTCAGCTAGGGGAAAAGAAAAGTTGGTATTTTTTTTTTTTCTTGCTCTCAGAGCAGTTGAATTTGCCAGTGGCTCAAAAGAATACATTTACTCCGAGGTCTGGGGGTGGAATCAAGAAGAAAGTAGCTTGCTCACCTCTTCTTTTTTTTCTGAGGGTTTTAGGTGATTTGAGACCTCTAGCGTTGCCACTGTAAGGGATTCCTTATAATTACCATTGTTAATAAGATTGAAACTTGGCATTTATCTTTTGTCCCTAACAAAGAAGGCTTCTGGAGACTGCAGGGATGAACCCGGCCCATCTCCTTCCAGAAAGGCGCTGTGCAGATCTGAGCCTGGAGATTCTAATTCTTCCCTACACTGAGCTCGGCCAGACTGGAGGGCCGCGCACCAGCGTACACTAACAAACAGTTAAAAACAAAGAGCGAGCAGCCTGGCGCAGCTCGCCTTTGTGCGCGGCGAGCTAGGGGTGCCCGGAATCCCCGAGCCCTGGGAGGGAAAGGCCTGGGTGGGTGAGAATGAGCAGTGATGCTGCTGCTGATGGAGGCCCGGGAAGTCACATTGTCCCAGGAACACATAAAAATCAGCTTCATCCCAGGCCTTTGAAGGGGGAAAAGAAAACAGAACACAAAACAAAAAGAGAAAACCAAGAATAAATAAACAACAACAAAAAAAATCTAAGTGACAGGAAAGTGTTTTGCTCAGAGCAGATAGAAAAGAGAAATTGGGGGGAGGGTGGAGAGAGTTCAGGGGTCCATCACAGAGTAGGAGTTTGGACGTAAATGGTGATGGAGTTTGGTGGTGAACCTTGTGCTCAGAAGCCAGGCCTCTCGGAGACCCGAACTCTCGCGGGGACCGGGTCTGGCAGAGGCGCCCTCGGGCTGCAGCGGGTCGCAGATCCCGCACTTGGCCTCGCGCGCTGCGCAGCACCTGGGATGCATTGGGAGCCAGTGGCGCCTGCCCAGACGGCCCGCGTCGGCTCGGGGCCACGCGCGGGGTCCCCAGTGCAGGACACGCGTGGAGCTGAGAGGCCCGGCGTGGAGGGGGCGGCGCGGGGCGTTGGGGCAGCCGGCAGCGCACCGCCGCTTCCCCCATCGCTTCTGGATGATCTCAGGGGTGACAGGGAGAGGACCACCACCTCTTCCCGGAAAGCATCCGTTCTTCCTGGAGTCCTGCTTCCTTCACTGAACACAGGCCTGGACTCTCAGCAGCCAGTTCCCCGGGGTGGGGGAAGCTCTGTTCAGGGTCCTCAGAGCATAGGGTCAGCTCCCTGAAGGCGTGTGCAGCGGCTGCATTTCCATATGTAGAGTGCAGGCCAGTGTAAAGGGTGGTGGTTTTGCATACAGAGAAATTCGGAAGGTTGCCTGTGTGTGTGTGTGTGTGTGTGTGTGTGTGTGTGTGTGTGTGTGTGTGTGTTCACACGCACGCATCTTAATTTGCAGCTTCTCTTAGTTAGCTCTGTTGTTTCAACTCTATTCAATAAATATTCCAGTGATTGCTTTATGCTTCAAATTGGGTTAAGTCCTAGAACCTGAACTTACAGTGGAAAAACCTCTGTCTTTTCTTTGCCTCTTCTGTCTCTCAGCTGTTTCTGGGAGTGCAGCATCTTCCCCAGGGCAATTTTTAACCCAAAGAACCTTTGATGTACTTTAAACAGGTTTGACATTTGTTTTTGTTAAGCTTGGTGTGATTTCATGAACACGTGAAGTAGGTTCCCGGCCTTCCAACCTTCCTAGTTTCTCATATGGGGACTACTATTGTTTCAGAGTCATGTGAAAAGGGATCTCCGGCGGCCTGATTTTTGCCAGTCTTCAGAAACCAGACAACTCGTTTGAGTCCCTGTGCTCACGGTGGCTCCCCTCCCCCAACCAGCCTGCTGGAGCCAGGGCAGGAAGGCCTTGTCATCAGAATCTTGCCCAAGTCCCATTTCTTTATTTTTCTTCTTTGAAAGTTACGCTTGGAAATACGTTCTTGATGTGTGATTATTATTCTTCACTGGATTCCTGGGCTTTCCTATTGCCGTTCTTTTATGCCTGATGGAATGACCTCCCCCCACTCCAGGACTCACCTACCACCCTACAGAAACTTAACACTGAACCCATGTGAGAAAGCCAGAAACCAGGAAGGTGGGTTATCCTCACGACTTGGAAAAATCTATGCATTAATTCTCTCCATAAATTTTCAAAATCCCAGTGTCTGACCCGCCTAGGCAAAGAACCAGGCCTGTTATTAATTCCGCGGGATAATTCTCTTCCTAGTACCTCTAGGGGAGAAGATGAGCTACTTGGGGTGCAGGTGGATGATTCACAGGTTAAGTGGGGCTGATACAGGTCTTGCTAAAGTAGAACAGCAGCAACAGTAAGGGCAGAGGGTAGACCACGAATGAAGGACTGAAGGGTAGACCACGAATGAAGGACTGAAGACTTTTCATTCCTTGCTCCTGACACTGGCCTCTCCCTGCTGCTTCCTCTCTTTGGGTGTCTCTGGCTGGGATGTTTTGGTAGCTTCCTAGTTGGTTTTCTCTAGTGCTACTGGGGAGAAGCATCCTCCCGGTGGCTTCCTGTTTGGCCTGTCAGTAAATACTGGCTGGCATGGTAAGTTCTCTTTGTGATGTCCTCACTTGTAATGCCATCTTCTGAATATTTCCCTTCTTAAGTAGTGGGCATAAAAGTTTCATTGTTCATAAGTGAGTTTCAACAAATAGTGATGAGCATCACCTGTTGTTGAGATGTTTGGGGAAAGTTCATTTTTCCTCTATAGGTTAAATAAAGGATTAGTGAGGCCCTGCCCTAGGGCCTAGAGAGATGGCTCAGAGGTTAAGAGCGCTTGCTGCTCTTGTAGAGGACCCTGGTTCCCTTTGAACACATATATCAGAGGATTCAGCACTGCTTGTAATTCTAGATCCAGGGGATCCAACGCCATCTTCTGGCCTCTGTGGGCACCTGCATGCACACGGTGTATATACACTCAAGCATACAAACAAACATATAACATTAAAAAAATATATTTAAAAAACCCTCTGCCCTGGTTTGTGTTAGTGTTTTTTTTTCTAGAAATATTTGTGTTGCAGGTTTTTGTAAGGCTTGATATGGTTGAAGGATCCATATTGTATTTCTGTCCACTTAATGCTTTAGTCCTTGGCAAATAATTATGAAGCTTGTCTGATGTATTGTGAAAGACATGGAGGAACAAGGCTGTGTATCAGTCACAGCCCTTACCTTGAAAGAGCTCACAGGGAATCGAGGTCAAGATCACTGAGCCAGCCGACTCAGGCTGTGTGGCTGGCTCATATTCCATAGGGCAGGAGTATGGCAATAAAAGTCATTCAGGACCGAAGTTTATGGCCACCCTAGCTATCCCATGGAGATAGAAGCATGCTATCTTTGAAGCAAAAGATCCTAATTTTGTGCTTAGGCAGTCTGAGCAATTACCTTGTTTGAGGTCCTGCCTGTTGCTGTAATAACCCCCTCCATTTCCCTTCTGCCTTTCCCTTTGCACACTCTCTTGTTCTCTTTCTCCCTTGGACCCTCCTCTCCCCGCTTCCAAATTGCTATTTGCCAAACTTGTGACCTGAGACCACTTGGCATTTCCCTGCAATGGGTGGAATTTACCGCCCGCTGAATAGGCATTTGGTGACATTTGCTCACCTGGGCCGCTTAAGCTACATGGCCTGCATCTGCCAGAGTGGAAGCTGAAATTTACCTCTGTGCTCCAGGGTTCTTGCTAGTGGGGAGAGAAACAGTGACGCTTACTGGAAGGTGGAATTAATGTTTGATCACGGAGCGTGTACATACACTTGTGTGTGAGTGTACTTAAATGCACATTTATCATTGAGCAAATGCATGCAGTTTGTGCATATCTGCCATACTCTAGTCATTATTGTGTTTATTTACTTTAATTTTGTATGTGTATGAGTGTTTTGCCTACATATATGTAGGTGCACCTATGTGGTGCAATACCCATGGAGGCCAGAAGAGGGCGTAACTCCCCTGGAACTCGAGTTATGGATGGTTGTTAGCCGCCATGTGGGTGCTGTGGACCAAATCCAGGTCCTTTGCAAGAGCAGCCAGTGCTCTTAACTACGGAGTCATCTCTCTAGCCCTCTATAGTCATTATTTTAACAAATTAAATTTTCATGCTTAGCTTCGTCTTCTCATTCATGCCCTCCACTTCCACAGCTCTTGTTTCTTCCATCCCTGCTGGGAGAAGACATTGAATTCACTTAACGCTTTTTGAGGCCTCCTGCTTGAGACTGCCTGTTTCCTTAAGGTTTATGATACTTAGGGTGATGGCTTTTTCACTGTGGCCTGCCCAGCCCTTCTGCTGGTAAGGAAATAGCTGCTTGTCTCTGCATCCAACTGGTCTAGGAGCCTGCTCAGTGCAGTTACTGGGACAGGCCAGCCCTGCAGGCTTCTCTAGCCCAGAGAACAAGTGGACTCACAGTCGTCCCCTGTCTCAAGGAAGGGGAGCCTGCAGTGTAGGGGCTCAAGCTGTTCTTTGTACTTGGGTCCTCTGAGTGATCTCAAGGGACACAGGGCCCAGTCTGGGAAAACAGGAGTGGAATGTCTGAGCGAAACTGAACAGGAAGTGTCTGCAGAAGCAGGTCTTTACTTTCCTGTGGAGCTGAGACTTCTGTCCACACCTCAGAACAGTGTGTCTAGAAAAGCATCGTGTGATATTTGGATCAGGTGCTTTTCCTGCCGTACTTAAGAAGAGGGAATTGAGGCACACGGGGTGTGAGATTCACTAGGTGCACAGCAATTGAAAGGCTGAGTTCGGACACATCTTACCAGGCGTGCTTTACCAAATATATATTTTTCTACAAAAACATTGATTCTCACGAAGTGGGTGCCCTTCTGGTGGTGATTCTTCCAGGAAATGCAGTGGAATCCTAACCCAGTTGTCCAAATAACAGATCATTTGGCTGAACTCATTTCTGGGTCTTTTTTCTTGGCTCTAAAAATTGAGCTGTCCCAGGGCTGTGCTTGGCAGCAACACAAAAGTAAAAGCAGGTAAATCCAAACTCCTCATTGGACCCATTGCGGGTGTCCATTAGGCCTCTGCCAGTTTCCTTTCCAGAACCCCTTGATTTCTTTCAGGCTATGTGTGATTTTTTTTTTTTTTACAAGTGATCTCCAGCTTGCTATCCTTGTGTACCACCTTCTCTGACTCCTTTTCAGAAGCCACCATTTTGACAGGAGATACTGGGCCTCTTTCTGGCACTTACTTCCTGGTCCGTCCTCCTCTCTTATCTCTGTGTAGCACCAGACTCGAGGCCCAGGGCCCTTCAGTCATTCTTGCTGGTGCAGATGGAAGCCTCATTGATCCCACCAATGAGTCCACCTCTCCAGTTCCAGAGCCACCATGCCACCATAGGGCATGGAACAACTCCTACCCCGTGATAGGCAGGGACTGGAACATCCCCCTCTCCAGAAGTGGCAGTGGCCCAGAGCATCACATACTAGTGGGAGGCACAGTCCTCGGGAGGGAAGGGGAGGGGACGGGAGGGGAGGGGATCACTTTCAATGTTCCCTCCCTTTTCCTCATCTCACATGTTGGAAGGGAAACAGGTGACATGAGTAGTGAGAATAATAATGAATTCAGTACATTTATGAATGAATTTAGTATTTAGAAACCAGAACCATACCCAGAAGACCTTCAGAAAAGAAATTTTACAAAATAAAAAATAAATTCATTTAGTTGTACTACCCAAGCTTATTGCCGTTTCTGGTTTGGGGATTTCCTCCTGTTTGTCTCCTCCTGTCCATTTCCTTAGGACTATGAATTTCCCATTTCCTGGAGATGACTGTGTACTCAGGGACGAAGTTCTCTTTCTAAGCAGAAATGCATCTCATATTTATTTACTTATTGCTGACCTCGTATCAGAGAGGAATTCAAGCAGCTTAGCAAACTGCAAGTGGTACGAGAGAGTTTACTAAATAAAAGTGAAGAGGTGGGAAAAGTGGGGCGAGCCTTGGGAGGCAAAGGTGTGGCCAAGGCCCTTTCTCCTCACCAGCTTCCCAGCTCCTTGGCAAATAAGGAAACTGAGGCCTGTCGGTCTGGATCAGAACAGCACTCTGCTTACTTCAGAATCTAGAAGCATCGGTCACGGTTTTGACTTTGTGCTTCTTAACACAAAAGCAAAAGAGGACATAGGATTTGGATCACATTTTAAAGGATTCAGAATTGAAAATGAATCATTTGTGTCAGAGGAAGCAGTTATTTGTTTCCCTTGGTCTTAAGCTTCATGCAAAATTTCTCCCTTATTGCTTTAAAGTATAGAAGACTTGTATTGAGTATAGAAGAATCGAGTATAGAAGCATTGTTCTCAAGGATATAAGAAATACATTTTTATAATTTATTATGGGATTTTGTACAAATCTGTTATTAGCTTATGATCTGTTTTCCTTATTTAACTATGAATTGCTTGAAAATAATTTTGATTCGCATGGCCAGCAAACAACAGATACTCAATATTCTTGGCTCAGACCTCCTTAAGAAACTTATGATCTGCTGAAAGCAAACGCAGGATTAGCTTTACTGCAGTAAAAAGAAGTGTGGACATTCTATCTTTGCAAAATAAGTTGTAAAGTTGCTTAAAATATAGAATATGGCTAGCTTCTCCTTTACATCAGAAGAGGGAAAACCCCAGCACGCTGAGAGGATTGGTGATTCTTGTGCATTCACCTTTTCTCTCCAGTTTTGTTGTAGGAAGCAGGTCTCATTTCTGACATCCCCAGGTCACAGGGTGAGAACTTGTAGGTTTCTTCTTTCAGTCTGCTGCCAACCTGGCAGCCTTGGCTGAGAGACTTGTGGTTCCTGGACTCCTGGCCAGCCAGAGTTGTGCCACTTCCCCCATTTCTGATAAGTGACTCACCAATAAGACTGAGTCCAGAGACCAAGAGGGGCAGCCTGGGATAGATGTGTAAAAGGAGGCAGTGAGATGCAGATGGTGACCCCCATGCCAGCCCTCACCCTGTGTGGGTGATTTTTAGATGTTCGCTGATCTGTTTATGGAAGAGAATTTGCCCCTGATTTTTTCTTTGTCCTTCATTTCCTCTCTTCAGTCTTTCCATTTCACTCACTTCAATGGTTTTCACTCACTTCAATGGTAGACCAAGCAACAAAGTCCTGTCTTTGTCGTTAAGTTGCTCACCTTTGAGAAGATCGTACTTCAGGGGTACTTTGACCATGCACTGGAAGGGAGCCAGAACGTAGCATAGTACTTAACCCACCCAGAGTGTGCTCTCAAGATGTGTCCTGGGGGCTGGAGAGATGGCTCAGGAGTTAAGAGCGCTGACTGCTCTTGCAGAGGACCCGGGTTCTATTCCCAGCACCCACATGGCAGCTAAGAACCGTCTTTGACTCCAGTTCCAGGGGAATCCGACGCCCTCTTCTGACCTCCAAGGCATTGCATGACACAGGTGCACCAACCTACATGCAGACAGTACACTCATACACACACACACACACACACACACACACACAAATACACACACACACACACACACACACACACACACAAGATGTATCCTGACAGATGAATGCAGTCACTGTGAATACTGAGGGCTTCACCTTGGTGACACTAAACTCCTAGCTAGGCAGGCTTTGTGATCCCCTCTCTCAGCGCTGCCTTCAGACTTGATGAGCTGATGTTCTACCATTGAGCTAAGACCTTACTTAGCTCCTGGTATGTATGTATAACCATACAGCTATGGTTAGTAGAAGGAGAAGGAGGGAAGGAGTGAGTCCTGGTGGGAAGAAGAGAAGGAAGGAAAGAGGGAGGGAGAGAGAGAGAGAGGGAGAAAGGAAGGAAGATGTCACAGATAATTTATCTTTGTCGACTTTGGACTTAATTCTATTTTAGACTGAACTGCTTAAGAAATCATTTCCAAAATTGGTACTATCTGCTCTAAGTATACCAGCTTATAAATTTCATGTGGGTTTCACATGTGCTCTTTTGAAGTTGGAGGGAGAATGGAAATGCCTGGTTGGACCACTTCAATGAAGGGCACAGCCAGAGTGGTTTGTGGTTCAAATCAATCTCTAACTGGATGGTGGATGCTCTTGGACAGCTCCTCTGTTTTCTGAGCTATGATCTTGGACTCTGGGGTTATGAAGGGTGAGAGAGTTTCTGTGGAGTAGATGATGTGGGTGAGAGGGGGGTGGGAGGTGTTCATGGGGACACTTGAGAACCATGTTAAAGACAAGTGATAATCAGATTTAGGAAGCTGGCTAGACAGACCAGTGTAGAAGTGGAGGTGGGAGGGCAGCTGATACTTATGTCTCCCACAATTGGTCCTTCCTTTCCCCTTCTGTAAAACCTCCTGTCGTCACACCACAGATTATATTTTCTGTCTACTTGTGTTTATTTCCTTTACTTTTCCTCCCAGGATATCAATTAGGAAGTCAGAAAATGACGCCACTGTCTAATAATAATAATAATATTAAAAAACCAAAATTTATTTATTTCAGGTAAGATGCTATAGAACCTGAGGCCAGGAGCCTATTCTAACAAAGCTCTCTCATTACACTCCTCCCCGAACCCATCCACGTGAGCGTGTGTAATTTGAACCTCTTCCTGGAGAGGAGTAAAGATTGTCCCCACTTTCCCCCGTCCCCTCCTCCCTCAGTGAAAATTCCGAGCCCAATGGAGTCTGTGATATCTCAAACCTGGTTGTCACTTCTCTTCTCGGGGTCAGCCCCTGGGGACACCCTTCCCCCACTTCCAAAGGATTCTGAGAGGGTCAGTGGGAACTCTGCCTGACAGCCTTCCCTCTCCAGCCCCCTTCACTGTTGGATCCTGTGTTGCACAGGTGGCTTTGTTATTGAGCCTTGTCCTAGAGAGGGTCTTCAGAAAAGATTCTCAAGGCAGGCTTTGAGGAAGGTGGTGAGGTATCAACAAACCTACCAACATTGTCCTCATGTCTCTTTTGCCTGGGTTCAGAGAACACTAGTGGTAGGTCCTTTCTGGGATTCTTTGCAGTGGGTGCTCCCTTTTGTTCCTCTGTAGGACCACAGGCTCTTGTGATTCCTCATCTGTGTTCTCCAGTGCTAAGGAACTCACCTTAAGTTAAGTATCCCGGCAGATTATAGCAGTACACACACACACACACATACACACACACACACACACACACACGGAAATGTTTGGCTTTTCAGCTTATAAATATTTTCCTCTACTCACATGACAAAAATATATTTCAATATATAGTCTTATTCCCTTAAATAAGTACTGCTTATGCCGTTCGTTCATTCATTCAACCATCCAACACATGACTTCTCCCAGGAATACTAAGTCAGATGGAAGCAGACAGTCTAATCTGATGTAAGAGGTAGGTGCTATCCTCACACTCTTGAAAATCAGTGTATTTGTTGGTACACTGAAAGAACTGTGAATCTCTTATAGTCTTCATGGTTAAGCTAGATGTCAGAATGGGTAGAAAAATGTACTTAACCTCCTCTTCTAAGAATACCATCTCATATGTATACGTATTCAGAAAGATAGGAATGAGATGCAAAGGAGGGTGTGCTTCCTGTAAAAAGGAGCACATGCATTATTATTATTATTATTATTATTATTATTATTTGCTGTTTGGAAGGTGTGCCTGACTGAAAATGTTGATGTTCCCTTCTTACAAGAAGCATCCACACTAATCATTAAGGAAATGCAAATCAAAACCACTTTAAGATATCATCCTACTCCAATAAGACTGGCTAGGATCAAGAAAACAAATGATACCAAGTGCTGGAGAGGTTGTGGGGAAAGGGAAACACTCATCCACTGCTGGTGGGAATGTAAAGTCGTGCAGCCACTATGGAAAGCAGTGTGGAGAACCCTTGGAAGACTTGGAATGAACTTGCCACCCGACCCAGCCATACCACTCCTAGGCATGTACCCTCAAGCCTCACCCCACCGCAAAGATACATGCACGGCGATGTTTATTTCAGCTCTCTTCACAATAGCAAGGAGCTGGAACCAACCCAAATGCCCCTCAACTGATGAGTGGATAGAGAAAATGTGGTACATCTACACAATGGAGTTCTATGCAGCAGTAAAGAAAGACGACAGCATGAGCTTTGCAGGAAAATGGCTGGAGCTAGAGGACATCGTGCTGAGTGAAGTAACACAGTCCCAGAAAAACAAATGACGAATGGTATCCCTCATCTGTGGATGCTAGTGCCAATTCCCTAGTTGCTGGAAAGATGGCTCTGGGGTTAAGAACACTTGTTACTCTTCCAGAGGACCTGGGTCCAGATCCAAGCACCCACATGGCAACTAACAGCTGTATGTAACTCTAGTTCTCGAAGATCTGACACCCTCTTCTGACCTCCATGGACATTGTATGACATGGGTGCACTTATATACATACACATAAAATACTCATAGACATAAAATAACAATAATAATAATAAATTATATAATTCTCAAAAACAAACAAAAAGAAGCATCCAATACAGTACTATTCATGACCATGAATGTCCAGCAAATGAACGTCTTTACCTTTGATTCCCATGCAGAATGGAAGCTGCACACCCATTTGGAGCAGCCTAATGAACCTGTAGAACAGATAAATAATCAGGGCCCTGTCACTGAAGACAGTTTCCTGTGTGTCATATGGGCACTGACCGTATCCCTTATCCAGCTACTCTCCACCATGCAGAGCTGTGAACCTCCACAGAGATACATGTATGTAACATGCTTTGTAAATTACAAAGCATCACATAACTTCAAGGCTTTGTTTCTAACCCACACTGTCACAACTGCTTATGAAATCTAAGGGAGACAGAGAAGTCTCAGAGTGGCAGCACGTGGAGACCTAATTCAGAAGACAGCGGAGATGTAGAAATCTTGTTGAAGGAAGAATTGGTGGGGTGGGCAGGGAAGATAGAGACGGAGATCCCAGGAGACTTGGGCACAGAGGTGTGATTCGGGATTTGATCGCGAGAGCAGAGACCGTTCCCTATGGAGGAGACTTGAAAGCAGCAGTTACCTATCCAGGAGAGTAGCAGTCCACCTGGATTCTGTAGAAAATGAGACTTGATGTCAGCCACACACCCGATTTCATCAACAGTCCTGAGTTCCCTGAACAGACTGAAGGATGGGGTGCTCCAGGCAAATAGAAAATCTGCCTCTGCTCTTGAGAAGCTCTGCTCTGACTGTGCGCCCCTGTGTCAAATTCTTTATTCTCTCTGCATCAGATGCTATAATTGCCATCTCTTCAGCTAAGATGTACTGGTGTCTTTCTTATTTACTTAAAAAAAGAATTAATTTTATTTTGTGTGTATGATTGTTTTGCCTGCATATATTTAACTGCACCCATGTCATGCAATGCCCATGGAGGCCAGGAGAGGGCGTTGGATCCCTTTGAAGTGTAGTTACAGATGGTTGGTAGCTGCAATGCAGGTGCTGAGACCTTGCTATGCAAGAGCTCTTAACCACTGAGCCATCTCTCCACCCTCTATTTGGTTTTTAAAAATTTACATTTATTTACTTATTTATTAGTGCATGTGTGTGTGCATGTATGTGCGTGTGTGTGCATGTGTGTGCTCACAGTGTGTGCCAGGGCCCACATGTAGAGGTCGGAAGACAGCTTTTTGGAGTCAGTTCTCTCCTTCCATCCTGTGGGATTGAACTCAGATCGTCAGACTCAGTAGCAAGCACCTTTACCTACTGAGACATCTTGATGGCCTTGTACTGATATCTTTCATTTTTATTCCAGAAACATGTGAGCCAGATGTAACTTGTCTGAGAATTCTTAGCAAGTCCTTTAGCTACCTAGAGGCAGTGTGTGCACTGAAAGGAGCCCTGGAGGATGGTGTCTAGATCCCTTGCTTACAGCCCAGGGCTTTGTCTCAGCTTTTAGTGAACAGGTTCCCTGTGAGGGGTTTCTAAGATTCTTCCTAGGGCTGCACTTTTGCCTCTCCCTTTTTCAGGGGTGAAGAACCCTTTGTAATGTGAGTATCCAACCTGCTTTCTAACTGCTTTTTTGTTGTTAGCTACCTTGGGCTATTCAGTAGCGCAAGGGCATCATTTATACTTCTTCAAGGTGTAGATCTCATTCTCTAAGAATGCAGGAGAGGTTTTTAATCCATGGCTTTGTGCTAGGGAGAATGCCCAGTGGTTAAGAGCACCAACTGCTTTTACAGAGGACCCGGTTCAATTCCCACCACCCACATGGCAGCTAACAACTATAATTCTAGTTCCAGGCGATCCCACACCGTCTGATCTCTGCAGGCATTGCGCGGCCTGGGTGCACTTACATACATGCAGGTAATACACTCATACGTGTAAAATAAAAATATAAACCCGTGGCTTCACCCTCTTTGTGTGACTCGTGAATGATCTCTCGTCTCCTCTCCATATGGTTCTTTGTGAAGTTGAGGCACAGGACTGCCGTCTTCTGTAGCAGGCCACAGGGGAAGCAGCCTCACACACACCACCCCACAGTATTCTCAGGAGCGAGACAGATGCCAGATGCTGTAGCAATAGTCCTCCTGGCCTCCCCTTCCCACCCTCCAGCTCCTGCTCAGTCTCAAAGCCTGCTTGATGAAGGAAGGGAGGAAGGAGATGGGCACCTGAGTGTTTTTAGACTTGAGCCCCAGTCTGAAGTAAAGACCCAAGGAAAGAGGGGAAGGGGACTGAAACCTAAAAGTGAAGGCCCTGCTGCTGTGAAGCAAGGATACCCATCCTGGATGCTGGAAACCCTCCTGTCCAGATGTCGTCACTGAGGTTCCTGGACTGAAAGGCAGTCTGAGGATTGAGCACACAAGCCTGTTGAGCACACCAGGAAAATCAATAGTAAGTGGAGGTGAAAGAGCTTTAGCCAGCTTTTATTGAGCATGAAAAAGACAAACTGGCTTTCCCTGTGGTTTCCACTGTATGTTAATGGTGAAGTAGGATTCCGGGGATCAATCCTACCCCCAGTGTTGCCGGTGGACACGTGCAAAGGCCCATAGATACTCAGATGAGGGGAGATGGAGACTTAGGGCTAAGCACCTTGGGCTTTGGAGCGGAAGGTAAAGTGTGCTATATTTTTCGATGCATGTAGAGGTTTATTTGTTCATTTTAGCTTTTGGCTTTTAGAAAGCAGGGAGTTTGATCTGCCTCTACCCATCCTCCTCTCCAGCTCCTGTCTCTTTTCATTCTTTCCTTTGTGCTTTGCAAATCTGTAGTGGCTTTCTTAGGAATTCCCTTTGGCTTATGAATGAATGAATGCACGAATGAATGAATGAGAGATGGGGGAGAGACTGGCTGAAACAAAACTAGCTCTTGGCTGGCAGCCAAAGCATATAGGCCTTCTAGCCTTACTTCAGAGCTCTGTCCTAGCCTTCTGCTTCCATAAGCCTACCCCAGCTAGCTCTACCTCTCAAGCTTTCTTTTATTTTCCTAGGGGCAGAGGCAGGCTGTTTCTACCCTCTGAACCCTGCTTTTGCCTTTCCGTTGTTTAAAGAGATTCTTTCTTGCTTTTTATTTTTTTGAGGCTGGAGCCTCTGGAGCCAACCGGTTTCTCCCTGCTGGCCTCTCTCTCCTCCCCCTCCCTGATGGAGAGTTCATCCAAAGTTCGAATCCAGACTCTGAACAAAGTGGCGCAGACCTTTTCCTGACTCCTCACCCTTTGTCCTCGTCACCCAGTGACAGACAGGAATCAAATGCTCAGGACCCAGCAGCGAGAGGGGCAGTGGGGGGAGGGAAGAGAAGTGGAGAAAAGTTCCCATTAACTGACTGGGACTTTAACCAGCAGGACAGGAGGAGGAGGGAAGTGGGGGCAGGAAGGGGAGAGAACAGAGGTGGAGGGCTAGGCTAGGAGGAAGAGGAGGAAGAGGAGGGTGCCCAGAAAGGATTTTTATTTAAGTTTTCCCCAGCACACATAGAGCCTTCCCAAACCATTCGCAGATGGTTTCAGTGAGGAGGGGATGGGGCTGGAAAATGAGAGAAAAGACCAGAAAATGGTGCCTCTGGCGCTGTCTTCAGACATACAGGCATTCAGATTCCACAGTGAGAAAACAAATTCTCTGGGATCTCCAGGTTCACCGTTTGGAGGTGGATTACACTTTTCAGGACACCAGAGAACCATAGAGCAAATTACTTCTTCCAGAGTGCTAAACGATCCCTGGTGCCCTGGGAAGAGCCTCTTTACCTCCATAAGGTGAGTTGTTTATTGCCAGAGAGCGGGATATTGGCTGTAATGCAGGCTCATCCATCCTTTCACATCCCTGCGAGGTATTTAGGGTGTAGGTGATATTATCCACCTGTCACCACTGGGAAGGGAGCTGACAGATACCTTTCTGATTTCTGGTCCTCAGACTAAGGTGCTGGGAGGTCTTAGAGTGACCTGTGGCTGAGGTGGGTTCTATTGCATTCTCTCTCTTTTTTGGTATTTTCTATATGTGTATGTGTGTGTAGGTACATGTTTGTTTGTGTGTATGTGTGGGTGTGTGTGTGTGTAGGTGCAAGTGTAGGGCTGAGGACTATGTTGGCTATGGTTTCTTGAGGTGCCCTGAGGGCACCTTGTTTGTTTAAGATAAGGTCTCTTACTGGCCTGAACTCAGCAAGGAGTCTAGGCTGGTCAGCGAGCTGCTGGGATCTTCCATTTCCTCCTCCTCAGTTGGCATTGCAAGCATCAGCTCCCATGCCTGGTGTTTTTTAAAAACATGGATTTGGGGGAATCAAAATCAGGTCCCCCTGCTTTGAAAGACAAGCACTTTACCAGCTGAGCCTTCTCCTCAGCCTACGGATTAGATGTCTATTCCAGTTGCTATGACACACGTGCACACACACACACACACACACACACACACGCACACACACACACACATGCACACACACACATCTTAAGTATCTTGTTGGCTATACCACTCCACCTAGAGAGGCTGATAGGAGAAATGGCATGGGCAATTCTAATAGGAAGAGGGAGGTCAAAAAGCGCCCTCAGGATTCTTCCAACCTCATATGGGAACATCAGAGGAGTCTGTCTCTGAGCCCTGAAGCCCTGGGGCTGGGCCACTTGAACTGCTTGCTTTATGGACTCTTGCAATCCCCCCCCCCCACCTTTTGCCTCCAAGGTCAGACCTGCTGAGCCCCCATAAACAAGCTGCTAGTGGGAAGTGAATAATGGGGCCTAAATTGGTGAGGAGGAAGTTCAGCTGAAAGGTGCTGTTTGGGGTGAGCAGCAGGGGGGAGGGCAGCCACGTAGAACCTTGCAGCGCTTTGGGACCCAAGGCGTACAGCCTTTCCTCCCTGGAATCTAAAGGTCCCAGTGGACTGTTTCCACCTGGCAGTGGGTGACGAAGAGGACCCTTAAGTGTTGGGTGGGTAGGAAATTGATGTATGATGTCAGGATCCTTCTGAAAGGAAACAAAAAGCAAAATGTGTTCTCTACAGGGATATCAAAGATGAGTGATATTCAATCTTTGGATGTGTAATTGTACTTCCAAACGCTTGCTGAGGTTTTTCTGTGACACTGACCGTGAAGGATTTCATCTGTGTTATCTCATAATCTCCATAAGAATCTCTAAAGTGAGAATCATTATTATTTAACAAGTGAAGAAACTGAGTCACAGAGGGATTAAATTACTGGGTGACAATCAGTTTAGTAAATAATTATACCTTGAGGTTGGACAGATGACTCAGTGGTTAAGAGCACTGGCTGCTCTTGCAGAGGACCCAGGTTCTATTCCCAGCACCCACATGGCAGATAACAACTGTCCGTAACTCTAGTTCCAGGGGAGCCAACACCCTCTTCTGGTCGCCGTGGACATGCCATTCCATGATACACTTACATTCAGGCAAGCAAAACACATACATAAAATAAAACAATAATAAAAAAATGTTAAAAAATAGTTATATGGCTTTTGGGAGGGAGTCTGGTGTGTTCCCAATGAAATGCTCACCAAAATGTTTGGAATCAAAGGGACAACTTATTAATTAGGATCCTGGATAAATAAATTCTGAATCATTTCAGATGAAGTTGCATGAAAAAAAGAGCTTTCTAACTATCTTAGTAGCACAAGTGATATTTAAAAGAATCAGCTTCTCAGAGGTAGGGGGCCACATTTGCATACAATAAATGTTTTAATTACTAATGATCCTCCTTTCCAACTAATTAACAAGTATGTCTGTCATGGTGCTGCTTTCTTGGCAGCACTTTTATTGACAATGAGTTTGTATGAATATTTCAGTGATGCCCTGACATCTCTTCCCTTGTTTCCTAACCCAGGCTCTTTGTGGTAGAACATCTTGTTAGGTTTTGTTATCCTAGGAGTTGAGAAGGAGAGCTCAGTGCCCCACCCTAGGCCCCCCAGAGTAACTTGGTAATGGAGCCCACATTCTAACCATGGTGGTTCCCCTCCCTGAGTACTTGCTTCTTGTGAACTGGAAGAGGCAATTTGCAAAGTCGGGGCCCTCTGTGAGCAGGGGTGCCTTGCTGCTGCTGTTAGATGCAGTCTAGACTTTGCACCTTCCCTGTGGCACTTTTGGCAAGTTGACAGGTATAATTGATGAGTTATTCTAAGAATGTGATTCCTGAGTAAGTCAGACTGGAGTGACTGTGTTTCTGAGTCGTTAATGCGGCTGGGGGGGAAGGCAGATGAAGGGTGGGGGCTGGGAGGCTGGAGGGAGATGGGGAGGAGGGTCTTTGTTCAAACCAAATGAGGTTCTAAGTCTGATTCCTAGAGAATTGCAACAGGGAATCCTCACTGAGAGGATTGTGGCTGGGGTATGGGAGATTACCAGGCTTTTCCAGCTCCCCCGGAGGTCTGGGAAAACTTGACCATCTCACCCTCCATGTCTGGGCTTCCTGTGCATCTTTGGGGGATTCCCAAAACAGTTTCCACTCTTTCAAGAATTTGTTGCCTTCTCTTCCTCTCCCCAGCCGGCCATTTATGTCTCAAGAGTCTGCACATTTGATGACGTGTTGAGAAGAAGTTGAGGTCATGGTCCGGTGCCTGCTTTCTCACCACAGAGCTCTGGGTGCTTAAGGTGGCAGCAAAGGCTTTGGGGCAAGGTCTCACCTGCTTCCGGGAAGGAAAGGGAATACGTTCTAAAATTGGCCTGGCACATGCACGCAGTGAGGGAGCCAGACAGGATCTGTGACCTGGCTAGTAGTCCAAGCTTTTCCTCCCCAGGGTCTTTCCTCCTTTCCCAGTCCACCCTGTGTCTCCGAGTGGAATCTCCCTTTCCTCTAGCACGCCAGCCCCACCCCCAACCCCCATCCCTGCCGACCATGAACACTGCCCGCTGTTCTCCCGGCTTTCTGTCCTGCTCACTCAGCTGTGGCAGGTTCCTTTTTCCTCTTCACACTGGGAACTATAAATTCTGCGGCCTCTGTAGCTTGTAACCTTACATTCTTTTTAAACCTAACACACCTACTTCTTGATTCACACACAGTTATGCTGTTGGATTTTGAATGCCAGTGGGTTGCTGGGACCACCAATACTTCTTTTTACTCAAGTGTTACATGGACCCCAGATGCCAAGACTGCACTAGAATTAAGTTGTGCCCCCCAAACCTTATGGATACTGTATCTACCTGATACTCCTTGGCTTTCCCACCTGCCTGGTGGGAAGAATGTATCAGACAGGGAGAAATCCACATGAATTCCACTTTTAGTGGTTTCTAAAAAGAGGTGTTTCACTCCTGTGAGGCTTAACTTTTTGTTTGTTTGTTTGTTTTGGTCTTTCCGAGACAGGGTCTCTCTGTAGCCCCAGCTGTCCTGGAACTCACTTTGTAGACCAGGCTGGCCTTGAACTCACAAAGATCCACCTGCCTCTGCCTCCTAAGTGCTAGGATTAAAGGCGTACTCCACCATACCCGGCGAGGCTACTTTGTTTTATCTGTAAAAGCAGTGCGGATCTGTAAACACTATTGTGCAGCGGACACGGTGGGTGAAATCAAGAGCAAAACGTTGTAAAAACATTGCTAAGCTTCTTTCCTTTCAAATTTGCAAGGCTAAAAACATATGGTTGTGCACTTCCTGTGGAGTACAAAGTGCATTGTGATTCGGGGCAAAGGCTGTCTTCCTTTGCGCTCCCCCCCCCCCCCCACTGACTTACTGTCCTTACCAGAGTCTCCTTGACTCTGCATGGCTTTCTGGGTCTTCCTTTATTTTTATTTTATTTTTTTTATTGTTATTAAACTCTTTCATACATCATTTCTCAGTCCAACTTGGACTCATTTCCCTTTCCATGCCCCCCACCCCACCCAAGTTCATGCATTCTGCCATACAACATGTCTTGCATTTTTTTCTGAGTTTTTCCCTTTTTTTTTTTTTTTTTGGTCTTTTTGAGACAGGATCTCCCTTAGTCCCAGCTGGCCTGGAGCTCACTCTGTAGACCAGGGTGGTCTTGAACTCACAGAGATCCCCCTGCCTCTGCCTCCCAAGTGCTAGGATTAAAGGCGTACACCACCACACCCAGCCCAAAGTTTCTTCAAAGCAGAGGATTATTGATTTTTGGAGAACATCACTGTTTCAGTTGATTCTTTGTCCCAGTTCTTTTGTTGTTGTTCCCTCCAACTTGTATTGTTTCAATATATGCATATATATATATATATATATATATATATGTCTCACCTATACTAAAATTATGTCATCTGAAAACAAACTGTATGTTATTTCCAAGTCGTATTTCAGGATTCACATTTTTCCCTTTTAATTTTATAATAGTTTAAAATATGTATACATACCCTCCACCCATATACCAAGATTCCAAATTCTGAAAATAATGGTAGGTTAACTCTGGAACCTGTTAAGGGAATCACATTATAAGAGCACAGTTGCTTTCGGGTAAAGAGGAATATAACATTAACATTGCTCAGTTTGCCTTATAACTAGGTACTTGGTGCTAGCATCCACAGATGAGGGGTACCATTTGTTGTTTGTTTTTCTGGGACTGTGTTACTTCACTTAGCGTAATATCTTCTAGTTCCATCCATTTACTTGCAAAGTTCATGATGTCATCTTTCTTTACCACTACATAGCACTCTGTTGTGTAGATGTACCACATTTTCTCTATCCACTTGCTGGTTGAGGGTCACTTGGGTTGGTTCTAGCTCTTCACTATTGTGAAGAGAGCTGCAATAAACATGGCTGTGCATGTATCTCTGCGGTCGGATGAGTCTTGTGGGTATATACCCAGCAGTGATATGATTGGGTCAGGTGGTAGGCTCATTTTGAGTCTTTTAATGGTTCTCCACACTGCTTTCCATAGTAGCTGTATAAGTTTACATTCCCACCAGCAGTGGATGAGTGTTCCCCTTTCCCCACAACCTCTCCAGCATTTGTTATCATTTGTTTTCTTGATCCTAGCCAGTCTTATAGGAGTGAGATGAAATCTTAAAGTGGTTTTAATTTGCATTTCCTTAATTATTAGTGATGTTAAACACTTTTTAAAGATGTTTCTCAGCCATCTTTATTTCCTTACTTGTGAAGTCTCTGTTCAGCTCTTAACTCCATCTTTTGAGTGATTCATTTGTTTTCTTTGTTTTTTGAGTAGTTTATATATTCTAGAAGCTAATACTCTGTCAGATATATCAGTGGTGAAGGTTTCCTCCCACCCTGTGGGTTTCTGAGTGTTCCTTGATCCTCATTCTCTCAGAGCCTTGTAGGGGTAAGACTGGTATCTCCTTTGCCTGCCATTCAGGTGGCTGTCCCTTAGTGGAACCTCTTCAGAGTTGATAGCAAAGTGTTCCAATAGACTGTTCCAATAACTCAGTTTGCCCAGACCTTGGTTATTTCTAATCATTTATCTGTGCCATCTCACATCACAGGTGGCTTTATCCCCACTTTAGAGATGAAGAGGTTGCCTCTGTAAAGTTGTGAATCCCATTCCACTTCTGACTTGGTGTGCACCAATAAAAATGCATACAACTGGAGAGTTGGCTCAGCAATCAAAAGCATTGGCTGCTCTTTAGAGCACCCATGTGGTAGCTAACAACATCCGCCTGTAACTCCAGTTCCAGAGGACCTGACATCCTCTTCTGACCTCTCCAGGCATTGCATGACATGGGTGCACTTACATACTCAAAAGCAATACACTCATAAAATAAAAATAATCAATAAAATATTAAAAAACACAAGTTGTTAAGCTACTAAGAAGTTATAGCCAGGCGTGGTGGTGCATGCCTTTAATCCTAGCACTCAGGAGGCAGAGGCAGGCAGATCTTTGTGAGTTCAAGGCCAGCCTAGTCTACAGAGTGAGTTCCAGGACAGCTGGGGCTACAGGGAGACCCTGTCTCGAAAAGACCCCCCCAAAAAAAAGAAGTTATACAGAGGGAAACTTCAAGTTGAAATAGAAAACATAGAACTTTTAATTGCCACAGTCCAAAAACCAAACAGCAACATGCAGCATTCATTTTAATATATATTCCAATATGTCTAAATATTATTTCAACCTATAACAAATATGAAATGTATTAGAGGTGTTTTTATATTCTGTTCTGTGCTGTTTTCAAATGTTGGTATTTATTTTACATAAATTTCAATTTAGATGATTGTGACTTAAGTGCTTAGTAATCATAACTGGCTAGAAGCTTTCTTATTGGATCTTGCAGATCTAACCTAAGTATTTAAGATTATTAAAACACTGACACTTGGAAGTGTGATTAATAAAAGGCAGGGATAAAAAAAAGTCCCCCGCTGGAGTTCTTTTCTTTATTTAGTCTCCATCTTTAGTCATGAAAACCAAAGAGACTTCTGTTCATAATTTTATATGGGCCCAGTTGTGTTATACTCCAGCTCAGGCTAGGAGAGGGTTTTCACCATTAGTAAACTTATAACAGTTTCTTGCCTATTCTGAAAGTTCTAGTGTATTCTTTGTAGTGGTTTTGAGAGCCTCCTGTTTTTTCAGCATATCCATGTTTTAGGGTTATGGAAAGCCATAGATTTTCTGTCTTGTAGAAAGGCTGTGGAGTGGGGTCATGACTGTTCAAAACTTTTCTTACATGGTCTTCTGGACTTAAGTTATCCCCCCCCCAACCCCCAAATCCCTAGAAGCTGTGCATTGTGCCCTTGGCAAGTTGCTCTGGTATGCCATGTGGGTAGTGCCAAGAGAGTAATTTTCAGTAATGGTCCCACAGTGGCTGGCTAGCCATAAAGCAATTGATGATGACATGAATGATGCTTCTTCTTTCTGAGACTGAGCAGCTTTAATGGAAAACAAGATCAGTTACCTGGCTGGTAGATGACAGTGGGAATCTTTTTTTTTTTTATAAAGAAGATGAGTATTCATTAATCCCCACCTTCGGCACGTTACTTGTGATTCATTTGGTCACCATCACAGCCCAGCTCAGCTTTGGTTTGTGCAGGTGATCTCCAAATCCATCCGATTGTACTGTATGTTCAGGCTTTGAGAAAGCTCTGGTGAGAAGTCTTATTTATGGTGATGGTGGTTGTGGTTATGATTATTGACAGCCATTATTATTTAGTGTTAATCAACAGCTGTATGAAAGGTGCTCTAAAGAACACAGAATAAGACCCTATCCTTGCAAGTGGGCTCATAAGAAAAAAATGACAGGAAGAGAGACACCCAACCTAGGCCAGCTAGGAAAAATATATTCTAGGGAAATACAGCTGACAAAATCACTCCAAAGGTTATAATTTTTAGGGCTTCGGTAGAGTCTAATGTGGCACCCTGAACACAGATGAGAAAAATGAAAAGTAGAGTTTCCCAGCTAAGAAAGTCAGTTGCTTCTACCCGAACACAATATACAAGGGGAAGTTAGATACATGTTTTGTTTAGTTGATGTGCAGGCATTTTTAAACTTTAATATACTAGTGAATAGTGTATCTTTAACAAAGAAAGTAGTCCTTAAAGTATCTTCTGTGTTGAAAAGGTGAAGTTCAAGTGCATTAGGGTTTCTAATGGATGTAAATCCAGGTTCTGATTCTGGAAAAATACCCTGTAAAATTGGGCTGCATTCTTGCATAATAAAAAATGCCTCTTCCTTGAGAGGCGGCATGAACTTTGAACTTTGCAGGTCCCCACAGTCCCCGTTTCATGAGTTGCTTACTTTTCACACCTGGTTCTCATAAAGGCACTTGCGTTTTAGACCTTCAGGTCTAGAACAGTGGCCCTCATCTGGACTGATTTTCCCACAAATATGAGGCTAAATGGGGTCATAATTTTTGGTAACTATGTAGGTTTACTTCTATGCCATGTGTGCTATTTATACTTTTGTTATATTCTATTTTTTAAATGATGTGTATATGTGTGTTATTTGTGTGTGTGTGTCTGTATACATGAGTGCAGGTGCCCATGGAGCTAGAAACATTGGATTCCCTGGAGCTAACATTATGGGAAATTGAGAGCTGCCCAATATGGGTGCTGGGAATGGAACTCTGGTCTTCAGGATGGGCGGTACATGCTGTTGACTGCTGAGCCTTCTCTTCAGCCCCAGAGTAGCCTTTAGAAGAGAGATGGTCTCAGTGTCTGGAGAGATAGATAGCTCAGCGGTTAAGAGTGTCGACTGCTCTTGCAGAGGACCCGGGTTCGATTCCCAGCACCCACATGGTGGCTAAGAACTGTCTTTAATCTGAGTGTGGTAGCAGAGGCAGGTGGATCTTTGTGAATTCAAGGCCAGTCTGGTCTACAGAGCGAGTTCTAGGACAGCCGGAGCCACAGGGAGACCCTGTCTCGAAAAGACTGAAAACAAACAAACAAACAACAACAACAACAACAAAAATACAACAGATTCTTTGGAGAGAAGAGTACGGCTTTGTTTGAATGATGGTATCATGGGAGAATGGTTTTGGATATAGAAAGAATTTTCTACCACATTCTCCAGCCCCTCTTTTTTTGCCTTTTGAGATAGCATGTTATGTGGCTCAGGCTGGCCTCAAACTCCCTATGTCTATGTAGCTGAGAACTACCTTGAATTTCTACTTTTCCTGGGTAATGTGATAATAGATGCATGTTTGCATGCTGGGTTTCTGTGATGCTAGGGTCTGAGCCCTGAATCTTGCGTAGTCTAGAGGCACCAGCCCCTCAAAAGTTGTTTCCTTGAAAGGAGGAGCTGGTGTGTACTTTCCCTGTGTTTTCCACATTTTGGGGCCTTATTGTTAAGAATGGACATTTGGAGCTGGCCCAGCACTCAAAACCATCTGTCACTTCATTTAGCTCTCTTCTGACCCCCATGAGCTCCTGCAAGCACGTGGTGCACATACATATACTCAGGCATACACACATACATATTAAAGAAAAAAAAAGAAGGTACATTTCACCTGGTCACCCTGACACAGGCCTCTAACCTTACCACTGTTGAGCCTGAGGCACTCAGGAGTGCTAAACTGGTAGGCCAACATGGTCCATGGTTTCAGGGTATGCTGGGCTACAGTATCATGGATCCTGTCTCAAAGTAGCAAGGACAACAAAACAGAGATGGATTTCTCATGGCCTTTGGTTTGGGAGTCAATAATAAACAAACAACAATAACAGCAACAAGAAACCCTTGTAAGTTAGAATTCTCTCCTTTCCCATTCCCTTTCTTTCCCTGGAATCCCAGATGGAAAGCTTGTTCATTTCACACAGGACTGAGCTGGAGACAAGGCACGGTTGGAGTTGGAAGGGCAGGTCTCTGTGGGAGGTGAACCAGGCTAACCTCCAGAGGTCTTTCATGGGCACAGGAGTGTGGTCTTGTTTCCCCTGCCCCATCTTTGCTTAGATATCCTGGAGCCTTGTACCTGATCCCAGCTGGGTGATACCTTTAAGCTCAGCCACTCAGCACTTTGGAGGCAGAGGCATAGGTACAGCAGGGGCAGGGGCAGGGGCAGGGGCAGGGGCAGGGGCAGGTGGATCTTTGTGAGATTGAGGCCAGCCTGGTCTATATAACTAGTTCTAGGCTAGCTGGGGTACAGGGAGACGCTGTCTCAAAAACACCGCACAACAAAACAAAACAACAAAACAAAGAAACCTGACCTCCTTTGGCCTAGACATTGGTTCTTCCCCTTTCCAGGTGACAAGCTCCACCTCCCCCACAATGCTCTTCGTGTTTTATCCCCCTTTACTTTTGAAAGGCTACCTGGGCAGCCACATTTTTCATAAAGAGCTTCATACCTGAAATAGCTTGACATTTGTGTGGTGCCTTGAACTACACAGCACATTTCATTTATATGATCAGATTTGACCTTTAAAACCACCTGGAGGTAGGAAGGAGAGGTCTCATTATCCCCCTTAACATAAAAGAAAGTCGTGCCGGATTGCCCGGGGTGATCCACCAGGTTTGTGGCCCATGAGCCTTTGAAAATCCTGGTTTGTCCTGGCTCCAGCCTGCTGTCCCACCCACCCCTTTTTGCTAAGGGACAGAAATATTTTGTCACCCCATACATAGATGGTCTCCTTTTTGTCCTCTGACTTTTCACCAAAGAAAGGTGTTTTTGTCAGTAGCTGTGTCACTGTGGTCGTGTTTTCCTCTTGCTTTTCTCTGTCTTCCTATACACTTTGTTCACCTCTGATACCAGCCTGACCCCCAGTTCTGGTTCCTTCTTAACATGTCTTCAGCTCAGGCCACAGTGTCCTACCTCTTGGCCACAGCCCCCACCAGTTTTGTCTCCTTTCCCTTTCTTCAGGTGATCCCACGAGTGCTGGACATATTTTTAGCTTGTTACTGTTGTTACTATTTTTTTTTTAATGGCATTCCGTTTTTGTCTGTGGTAGCTTCTAAATTTCAGTCTTTTCTAAGGAAGGGTTAACAGTTCAAATCCATCATTGTCTTTGGAGGGTTGACACTTACAAAAGCTGCCAGGAGTGAGTGGGACTAGCCCTCTCATGAGTGGGGGAGGCACATGGGCCTTGGATCAAGACAAGTGGGAACAGAGTTTAGACTGGGTACCTGGGTGATTGTGCAGACACTTGTTCTGTCAAATCGTTGAAATACTTAGGGAGTGCAGACTAGGCAGATCCAGCCCTTGAGAGAGCTTGCCCTGAAGCTGAGGCATAGAAGAAGGAAATCCACTCTCATGGGCACTGCTTTTCATTTTATTTTTCCTGTTGGTTTGTTAAGCAAAGACTAAGCTTTGAATGAGCCCCTAAGACCCCTCCTCCTTTTTCTCAAAAAAAAAAAAAAAAACCCAACAACTTCTGTGCCTTTTTGATAGAAGTCAACAAAGTTGAAGCCAGTGTATGTGCAACTCTGACTTCAGGGAAGGATTGTTTTCCAAAGCAAATTTTAGCTCACAGCTGCCAGTTAAAGGGCACAGCTAGGACTGGAATAGTCCTAGTTAGTGGTCTGAGCTTCCCTTCCCAGTGTGGAGGACTTGGCCAGCTCCTGCTTACAAAAACTCTAGAGTCTGTTTGATCTGATGACTATGACCATAATTATGGAGAATTTGGGATAGGATATGTAAGTCAGGACTGCCTTCTCCAAACCCAAAGCATGCGGCCCGGGAGATGGTTTACTTGATTAAGTGTTTTCCGTGCAATCAAGCATGCACCTGAGTTTAATCCCCCTGGGCCTATGTACAAAGCTTGGCTCAGCTGTGTGGGCCTGCCCTCTCAGTGCCAGGATGGAGACAGCAGGACCCATGGGCTTGTTGGTCGACCTGTTTGCCATGTTGGTGAACTCCAGGTTCGATAAGAGACCCTGTCTTAAAAAAAAAGGTGGAAAATGGTTAAGAAAGAAACCAGATGCCAACCTCTGGTCTCCACGTGCACACACACTTTTATGTATGCATTCATGCATAACATTCACTCACACACACACACACACACACACACACACACACACAGGATACATAGCTACTTTAAGGGTGGGACCACTATTGTAAAAATATTAAGGACATAACTAGTCTGCTTTTAAACTGAAGTCAACCTGTATTCCTTCTCTGGAGGTGAAAAGCAACTGGGGTCGGACTGCCGTCTATTGCCAAGGAACCCCATGCCTGTTACCACAATGTAGCTCAATTAGCTAAAATCCTGACCTGGTAAGCACATAGCTTGAGGAGTCTTCTTTGTGGGACCCTTCGTTTTCTTGGCTTTGGATTCCATTCCCAAGTTGGCCTGGCCGTCTCCTTCACATTCTCCTCCAGTCTCAGGATGAAGGCCAGACCAGGAATGAACCAATCTAGACGGCTCGCTTATAGTGGATCAGAGGCTGTCATCTTCAGATATTATAGGACATCATCTCACATCCCATAAATACTGGACCCCTCTGTTAACAGAACAGCAGACGCAAAGGTGAACCTCTGCGGGGCTGTTTCTGCACTGAGCCAGAGTTGCAGTTCAGCAGCTGGTCCCGCCAACCCCCATTAGAGTACTCAGGCTAACAAAGCACCTGTGATTTTCATGAAAGTGAAAGAAGAGAAGTTACTGAAGCCTTCCTGAGGCCTAGAAAGGCCACCAGGGGGATCCTCAGAAGCCTGGTTCATTCTCAGCTAAGCCAGTAGAAAAGACTGGGAGAATCCCACAGGCTCCTTTTTGGAGGGGTTAGAAAAGCGAGAGACCGAGAGTATAGTTAAGCGGTCAGAGGAGGGTCTTGAGTCCTTTGGACCCAGGCATGGTGTTGATCTTACCTGCATCCAGCTGGTGTTCAAACCTTTCTCCCCAGCTTTGGCCACCTGCCTCATTGCGAGCTCCATCTTTGTACCGCTCTGTTGCTTCAGGAAAGAGATCATGGCTTTACAGTGTGTATTTGGATACTCTACAGATGAGAACCCTGTAGCTCATGAGATTAGCTTTCCCTGAAGCTCATTCTGGAAGGATTTGAGATGGCCACCTTATCCTTAGGGTCTGGAACCTTTTTCTTCAAAGCTAGGCTGAGAGTTACTTGATTCCATTCAGCTCTTCCAAAGGGTAGTGTTGTGGGCCTCAGGCTCCAGAATGCTAATCCACACTGAAAATCCAATCCATTTAGGCAAAAGTGTTAGTTGAAAGTTAATCTGGTTAGCCCCCTTCTCCAATCCTGCTTCGGCCAAAGGAGAAGGACTTCAATCTTCTTTCTCAGAGTCATATTCAAGCCGAGATTGGTTTTTACTGTGGCCTTGGGAGAAAAAGCTGCCTGACCTGTTCTAGGCCGTGCTTAGTTGCTCTGGGTGGTGTTCACTGTTCATGAAGGTATGGATCGAAGAGAAACAAAGCTTGAGGAAGATGGAAAGGCCTATTGAAATTGATGTTGGAAGGTCACACTCTGCTAGCCCCTTAGCTTGGTTGCATTTACTTCTGAATCTTGTTTTTTGAATTTGGCCTCTAGCACTCAAAGAACAAGGAAGATTAGGCCATGTGGGCAGAGGCTGCATTTAACTATTGCACCTATGCATGCTGCTCACCCTAGCACAAGCAACTCTCGCAGTAAGCTTCCAAACACCGACATGCACCCTGCACCCCAACCTTGAACATCATCCACAGTTTTCCACTGGCTCTGTGTCTGTTGTACCCACCCCTGAACCCAAAAAAAACACCCTAAAAATGTAGCTCAATTGTTGGCTTGCACAAAAGGGGAGTTCTCTGGGCGTCTAATTTCTCTTAGATTTCTTCTGTCCTCAGAGGTCCCCAAAGGTACTTGTAGAATGTTTGCCTAAATGGTTGTAAATTAGGGGCTGAGTGTATGAAGCGTTAATGAAGGCTGCGGTTGGAACTGGTCCACATCCAGGCTGGCAGGTTTTCAGTCCAAGAAGTCTCTTGCTGGAGGCCTGAGTTCCTGAGTGTCAGGTTTCATCTCTCCTTTCTTCTCTTTTTTTCTTCCCTCTCCCTCCCCCTCTTCTGCAGCCATTTCTCCCCTCTTCTTTATTGTCTACCTCTTTCCTTCCTTCTTCCAAATCCATTCTCCCATTCTTCTAGATTTTTCTAAAAAAAAAAAAAAACAGTGGGAATAATGAGGAGCAAGCACCTTTTTTTCTTTCCCTGCAGGAGGCTGAGTCAAAAGAGTTTATTCTATTTTGTTTTCCTTTTAAAATATCTTCTGTATGAGTGAGTGTGTGTGTGTGTGTGTGTGTGTGTGTGTGTGTGTGTGTCTAATTTCTTTCTCTTAAAGCCAGTCTTCAAATTGATGTAGGCAAAAGAGTAATTTTGCTCGTGTTGGAACTAAACAGAATGGTGAACTTTCAGTCCTGTTTCATGTACTGGGAATTAAAATTAGAGATGAGGAATGCACTGTCGGGTGGTGGGGCTGTCCACACGAAGCCTGGGCCATCAGAGTGCGGATATATTTAAACCTGAATGGCTCTGTTATGGGAAAATAGAGATCCGTAGCAGTGTATGCAAAAGCCAGTCACACATTTCTAAAAGCAGTCTGTATGTAAGTTAGTGTGGTATGTCAGTCAGTGTGGTATGCCAGTCAGTGTGGTATGTAAGTCAATGTGGTGTGTGTTTTAAGCATAGTGTGAGCCACATACAACACTGGGTCCTTTTAGAAAACAAAGTTCTGGGTTTGTTTGTTGCAGGCATGATGACCTTTATTGAAAACTGTTTTCTACCCAGAGACAAAGTATGACAAATTGTGTGAAGAGCGCCTATGTGTGGTTCCCTTGGGTTCAGAGTATTTCCTAGACACTTCAGCTGTGCACATATTGAGTGCTAAATTTAATCTGGTGTGCACTTTTTGTTTAGAAAACATAAACTGTGTCTATGATGTATTATTAGGTGATTTGAAGCACATGGTATTTGCCAACGATCCTGAAGGACACTTTGGGCCTCAGCTCATTAGATTTTTCTAGTGTATTCTTGTTTTACAAAGAGTGAAGGTGCAGACCACAGAGGCTGCAGAACATGACCAGGCTGCATTTGTCTTGCTTGCATTTGGTCTACCCTTCATCCAAATCGCAGCTGTCCATTTCTACCATAACTGTGCAGTTCTGTCATTACTAAAGTTTTCAGCTAGACTTCTGATGTACCCTTCATGCTGATAAGAGTCCCCTCACACATGTATTGAGCGCCTGATGTATACCAAGATGCTCTGCCATTCAGGCCAGCACTCCGTGTCAGCTGCGTGTCACATGAGCTAACAATTCAGTCTTTATAGAATCAGGAGTGGACGTGGCTTCTTACTCTGTCCTGAAAGGCATTGCTTATGCGATCCACTTATGACTGTGGCATAAATAACTTATCAAAATAGTCATAAAGGACTTGGCAGACAAAATGAACTGCTAGAGAAGACTGCATTAAATTTTAATAGGAAGAATTCTTGGTAATAAGTCGGAAATGCGTCTTGGCACACAGCTGAGTCATTCCTCTGAGGCTTTTCCTGTGACCTCCTCATATCAAGGACTGAGGTTTGTTTGTTTTTTTCCCTTTGCACTTGTTAAATACTGCATTTCTAAGTAAATTACATTTGAAATTTCTCACCCTGTTTTCAAATGAATAAGAAAGAAACTAAAGAAGGAAGAAAGACAAGCAAATCATCCTCCCATATCCCATGGTGGTAGTAGCCTTCTGTTTGTGGAGACAGTGGGACACACACACACACACACACACACACACACACACACACACAGGTTGTAGGACTCAGGCGTCTAAAATGGAATGGGGATTAACCAGGTGTGGTGACTATGAGGTGGGGAGGGGCGGGGGGGGGGGAAACAGAACAGTTTTCAGAAATGCTTCTGTTTTGTAGAAGATCACTTTCTAACATCTGTCTGTCAGTCATCTATCTATCTATCTATCTATCTATCTATCTATCTATCATCTAATCTATCTATCATCTATCTCTATCATCTATCTATCCATCCATCAATTTATTTATTATTGAGAAAGGATCTAGGCCAGCAGTTTGTGTTCATGTGTATGCACCTCTCCCCTTGCCCCCTGTCCCGTGTGTGTGTGTATGTGTGTGTGTGTGTGTGTGTGTGAGAGAGAGAGAGAGAGAGAGAGAGTGAGAGAGAGAGGGCAAGTGAGCCTTGGGTGTCATCCCCAGGGAGGCTGTCCACCTCCTTTGAGACAAGGACTCTTACTGGCCAGGAACTCACCAAGTGCACTGTCCACGCAGATTCTCCTGTGCACCTCCCCAGTGCTGGAACTGAAAGCACAGGCACCTCCGTATTTGACTATTTTGTGTGTTTCATGTGAACTCTTAGGACCGAAGTTCTTGCTTGCAAGGCAAACGTTTTACTGACCCTCCAGCTCCAGTTTTCTTCTTTTAGAATAGGCACAATATAATCCCATTAATTTAAGCCCCTAGGTTTAAAATGTTAGGTGATTTATAAAGCCTTCTCATAAAAAGCAGCTGACCAGACATATAAGTAATATAACTATTAAATTAATAAATAAATGTTGAGCATTTAAATATGTAGGGTACTGGGTTTATAAACTCAAGATAGCTCCAGGGGCTTATAGAGCCTCTTTAAAGAAATAAACTTCAAAGGCTTTATAAAGTAAACAGCATCTATTTACATATTGAGTCTAATTTATTCTCTAATCTGAGAAGCAGGTCTTGATGGTGCCTCTTTATAGATGCAGTTTATTAGTAATTAGCGTTCATGTCTCATAAAGTTTTAAGATTTTTTTTTACTAAAATTCTATAAATTCAGACCCTTTTGGGATTCATGCTTTTCTTCTAATTTCCTTAAATTGTTTAGATTTTTATATAGCTGCCTTCTCTTTTCCATGACAATAAGCACTTTGAGGACTTTGATATCAAGAAGAGTGCGTGTGGGATAAAAGTAATTTCTTTCAGCTTTAACGGATTTAAAAGTCTTGTTATTCAAGAGTTATAATTTCTTGTATATGCAAAATAATTGTTATCTTCCAGTCCCTCTAATGAATGAACTTTACAATAGATTATAGTATCTGGTAATCAGATACTGTATTTGCAGATTGTCATTCCCTCGGGCATCTGTTTGCTGTCATGGTTGGGACTTTGTCCTGTTGCTCTACGCTTAGCAACGAGAGGAGCAATTTCCACCACATGGCAGGACTTGATATTTATTTAATGAAAGTTAACCAACTTCTAGGAGACTAGTGAATTTTATAAAGCAGATGATATAAACATGCATATTGTCATGTGTCCAAAACAATTGTTTTTATTAAAGAGGAATTTCAGAATCTTGTAAAATCATCTATTTACAGAGGATAGTATAAACTCATTATGAGGGAAGGATTCCAGGGTGACAGTGGAATGGGGTTTCTGGATGCCGAAGGGACCTGAAGATCAAGCAGGCACTATACCAGGCTCCCATTATGCCAAAGTTAACACATAATCTTGAAAAGGGCAGGGGTTGAATCGGTGGATGGGGACGGACAGTGGTAGGAGGAGGACACAAGGTCAGATTTGTGCTTTAAGGCAGTTCAAGTAAGGGATGAGATTAAGGGGGATCTATAAGTGAGAGAGTATAGTAGACTAGAACAAATGACTTTTTTAAGGAGTATTTTAGAGACTTGGTTTTAAACAGTTTGTTAGTGGGGAGGGGTTTGGCAGGAGAAGATTTCTGTTTAGAAGAGGAATGGTAATACTTTAAAGGGTCTATATCGAGAAGGTCAGAAGCTAAGAAGAGCTACAGAACAAGGGAGAAGAGAAGGGCTTCTGTGAGTGAAATACTGAGTAGCCTGTGGGGGAGCCAAGTGGGTCTAAGTGGGGGCTGGTAATCTTCATCCGCAGCCTCATACAGGGAGAAGTCAAGGTTCAAGATTGCCATTGAAGTGTAGTCAGCATGTAAGTGGCCGCTGAGATCTTGAGTGAGATTTTGATGACCCAAGAGAGTCTCCACAGAGAAGAAAAGAATCTGATCAGGACCCCGAGAATGGGAACATTGCAAGGTGGTTGGAGGGCATGGAAAAGATGTCTCAGAGGCAGGAGAGAAACCGAGAGGAACCAGTGCTTAGGAGGGAAGAAGAGTTTGAGAACTGTGGCCTTAGACACGCCATTAGATGCCACAGGCTTTCTCTGGGCTCTTCTGTGTCTCTTGTAACATCTATTATATGACCTTGTCGTTCTCCCAATGATCTATAAGCTCTAGGAAAGCAGAGATAAAATGCGCTAACTCTTTGCACCTCAGTCAGGAATGGCAGATTTCATCCCATGTTCCAAGTCTGAGTATTAAGCTGAGTCCAGAGTCTTCAGAGAAACACATTTGAATCCATTAGTGAGTTCTGATGTGGATTCAGGATCCAGGGCTGATGGCAGCTTGCCATGCATTTTTTTTTAAACTCTGCATTAGATACATTCATTATTCACTAGATATTTACTGAGCACCCAGCGTGAGCCAAGTACTGTTCCAGGTGCTCAATAAATGTTGATTGAATAAATGTTCCAATGGTTAAAGGCTGCAATATTTTTATAAAGGATGGAAAAGGACCTCACAGGGGTGAGCAACCTTTAAGAATGTAGCTGAGGCCAGCTCAGTGTGGTGTGGGGCTAACGTTTCCCCCTCCACATGTATAGCAGTGTAATGGTTTACACAAAATCTTGTGAATAGAATGTCAGATGTTAATGATTTTAATAGAATTCCTTTGTACTTTTGTAAGTATTTAACTTACTAGTGGATACTTGCATCTTTGCATCAGTACTACAAGAGACTTAAGTTGTTTGTTCTTGTTCCTCTTGCATAGATGAGGTCATAGAGATGCATTTTGTTTAACTAGTTAGCAGAGCATAGATGGAGCTTGAATTAGAACTCACATTCCCACTCCCAACCCTTGTAATTTATGGCTCAGGATTGGGATATCCAATTGTGAAATATGGTGAATGTCCCCAGTAGCTAAAAAGAACAGGCTACATTGGTTTTTCCATGGAACCCAGTGGGCAACAGGCAGAGGATTTGGGGTGGTGAAAGATTATTGAGAAGAAGGACAGAAGCATGAGCTCCCAGAGGCACTCTGGGCCCTTGATTCATATTTTTTCTCTGTAGCTAATTTTTGTTAAGTATAAGAATTCCAGGAATCTTTCAGGAATTGGGGGAGACCACTCTTCCCTGAAATATAAAACATCTGCTCTGGTCTCCTTGGAGCGCCACTGTCTGGGGTAAAAAAACAGCAGAAGAGAGTTGATATAAAGCAGACGTTGCTTCAAACAATAAATTCCCCCTTTACTCATTAATGAGAAAATAAATTTAGGGCTTGAGGTGTCAGAATTTTCAGGAGGCTTCTTTTCACACTTTTTTGCCCTCCCCTTCTTTTTTCTTCTTGTCCTCCTGAGAGGGAAACATTCAGGACAAGAGTCCAAGTCTCTAAAGCTGCTCTCTCTGTCACCCCACCATGCTCCAGCACATTAAGTGATTTTTAAAATTTTTAGTTTTTGCACCAGGATTTTCTTATTAATCACAGACATGTACACCTAGCGGGTAGTAGCATGGCAGAACAAGTATAATATGTAAAAAATGTGTAGACAGATTCCTAACAGCATTATTCTGTCCACATACCCTTCTGGTGTCATTCCCCACAATTCATCTCTTCCGTTCCCTTCCTTCCACCACCCACCCCCGGCCCACCCCCAACTTGGACTGTCTGAGACCCTCAGCCGGTATGAGAATCTGTGGACTGCCCTTTGGTTGTATCAGTGAGAGTCATGTGGATTTCATGAGACTCCTTTACAGCCTCTTGACTGGGGTTGGTAAGAGTTTGAGGGGGACAGGAAAGGCAAATAAGTGAGTTTAGTGAAAGACTACTCCTGTATGGGTGTTGAACATCTAGTAGCTAATCCAGTGCCTAGCATGTATTGGGCACTCAGTCCTTATTCAATGTGGACGATTTGGAGGATTCCAGGAAAGAAGAGGAATGGCGTTAGACACCGTTTGGCATTTTCAGCAGAGAAAGATGTCCACGGTTGGAGTGGTCAGAGAAAAACCTTCCTCAGTGGTAGCAGAAGCACTGGACACTTCAGTCGTGAAAGATGTTGAAGCAAATGCTTGGTCTCAGTTCATGGATACATGTCCAAGGACCCAGCCTTTCTCCCTTGGACAGCTCCCTTTGTGAGGTTTGGTACTGAGGGTAACCCTGGCCTGCCTCCTCTTCTGCCTCCTCTGTTCCCCTGTTCCTGCTTGCCGTCATCTCTAATGAGCATACTCTGGCGCCAAGAATGCTCCCAGACGCAGAAAGAAAGACTCAGGGGACTAGAATTGCCAGGGACAAGCAAGCTCTGAGCTTGGAGGGTGGTCCTGGGGGCCCTCCCTTGTCTTCGAGGCAGGGAGGGGCTTGTTCCAGAGTTCTGTGAGTAAGCCTTCTGAAGAACCTTGCACTTGGGCCATGGGTCACCAGTTCACTTTAGTTGGGGGGGGGGTTTCCCAGTTTGTTCCAAAGAAGATTTGATGGGGTTGACATAGAAGCAGAATTTAGCAGCTAGGGACCCAGCCTGTGCGGCTGCTCCGAGATTACTCCCTAGAGGATTTAGAGGTGGGTGGAAAGAGCTTTACAAGAAGTTAAGGTCCTTATGGAGCCATGATAGGATTACAATTGAGTGGAAACTGGCAATCGGGCTACCAGAACTATGAGACAAGGCTACCCATTCGGTACCGAGCCCCTCAGCTCTCTGACCTCAGGCCTGTTGTCCTTGGTGATCACAGAAGTAGCATCGCTCTGGGAGGACTGGCTGGCAAAGTATCTACGCGCATTCTGCCAGGGATGAGCCATTTGTCCGCTCTCTTCTTTAAGGCCGAGCCGGGAGAAGGGGAAGAAAGAAAAGAGAAAATCAAATTCAATGTTTTGCCCAGCAGAATGAATTCTGTCTCCAGTCAGGCTGGCTTCCGTTTGTCTCGCTTTTTATTTTCTGAACTTTCTCTCACCATAAATCCTCATCCCTCTCCTTTTGTGCATTAAAATGTTTTTAATCTTTGTGCCAACACTTTGTCCTTTGGCTGGTCTGTGTCTGTCCTGGCACCGTCATCCACCCGCCCCACATTCTGCTGTTGTCTTGTCCGTCTTGTCTCCTGGTCTGAACTCCAGTCCCTCACTTTGAAACTTTTTTTCTGTTTTCTTTTTTTTTTTTTAATTTTTTAATTTTTATTGCTGTATGGTTGGAAGTTCTGTTCTTCCTGAGGTGGTTTGTTCTTTCTAGCTTTTGGCCAGTTTCCCAATCCTGTCTTTCAAATAAAATTGTGACCCTGTGTGCGCAGGATCCCTGGGACTTGCTTTTCTTTGTGGTCCTCTGCTTAGAAAAAGTAGCCGTGCTCAAAAAAAAAAGCCTCTGACTTTTCTGTCCTGTGCCTAAGTATTCTTCTTTGATTTGGGATTCAGAATAAAAATTACTTAGGAGAATGAAACCAGAGTGACATACCCCCACAGGAAGTGGGGACCCGGGGCTGCAGGATTGCCTGGCAGACCTGGAGGCAGGGCCTGTGCTGTGCCTGGCCTCCCACTAATGTGCCTCGCATCTCACTTTACCTCCAGCCAGAAGAGAGCTGACAGCCTACAACAATGACTCCTTTCTTTGAGCAGGGCCAGTGTTTTGATAGTGTCAGGTTACACCCCGGCCTCCCCCTGGCCCATTTATAAACCTGACACAGGCAACATGATGTAATGTTATTTTTCAGGATCTCAATGAGGGATTTTTTTTTTTTTTGCCCCAGGTCAGAAGAATGCTAGTTGATTTTTGCTGAAATGAACCATGGCATAGTATTATATATGGACTCTTAGTTCAAGATGGTGGAAGGTGGGCGGTTGAGTGGTCTATCACACTGGGTTTGGTAAGGACTGAGGGATCTTTTTCCTGTTTGGGTCTTGCTTGGGGTTTCTCTCTTTGGAAGGGCCGCTAGGGAGGGAGGGAGCTTTGGGAGCTGCCCTGGAAGTGTCCTCTTGCTGGGGTCTCCTGCACATTGTCATTGAATGGCTGCAGGGGTGAACTTGAAGTGAGATGTGAGGGAAGGCAAAGAGAGATTGGGGGGTTCTCCTGTGGCAGTTCTTGTCCCCCTGCAGATGGGTTTGTGGGAGGGGGCCTTCTTAACCCCCTCACCTTCACTGGTTCCCTGTGGCCTTTGTGTGGCCAACACCTGTAACCTTAGACAAAGATCACAGTAGCTCCATTTCTAAGACTTAACGTTTGATTCTTTTGAATCAAAAGGTACAGTAGAATCTATAATGAAAATTTGTGTGGGATTTACCAGGAGGATAACCCCAGGAGAGAAGCCTATAAGAGACCTGATGGTGCTTTCATGAGAGGTGACAAGCACAGTAGTGAGGAGCACTGGAGACAGAGTCCAACTTAGATTTGTAGTTCTAGCTCTGTTATTAACTGGCAAGTTATTTGAAATCTCTGCCTAATGTTTATGGTATAAGATAATCCTACCTTACAGATTACTGGGTAGAAGAAATATACAGAGTTAATATACAGCAGTGCTTGGCACCTAGGGCATATTGCATAAGGCTTGTCTTAAAGAAATCCTTCAACATATATTTATATGCATATATAGATAATATGGCAAATGTATTTTCTACCCCTACTTTAAATAAATGCAAATGTGGCCCAGCCCAGTCTTTAATCCCAGCCCTAGGGAGACAGAGGTAGGTGGATCTCTGAGTTCAAGGCCAGCCTGAGCTACTTAACAATTTCTGGGCCAGCCAGGGATACATAGTGAGACTCTGTCTCAAAACAAAAACAAAAACAAAAGAAAAAAAAAAAGAAAAGAAATGCAAATGATAGAAAATTATGTATACTGTTTTACACTCTATTTTTATCTTGTTTCTCAGCAATTTGTATCTAAAAGATTTAGGTGGCCCTCATTCAAGCCTTATGCTCCAAGTTTTGATCCATAATGTTTCATAACCATATGTGAACCATTGGGTCTTCTCCTGGATATGTAGATCAAAAACCAACTGTCTTGAACTTGTCAGTCGTCTGGAGCCAGCTGCCTTTGGTGGACAGACCCAGCACTGTGTCCTCTGCTGCTAATGCTTTCCCTCTACTGCACAGCCTGTGAATAGAGCTTCCCCCCAGCTCAAATGTCAGGACTGCAGTAAAGCTATTCTTAACTTCCCCCAGGCACATCCTGGGAACACCATAGCTTGGCATGTGCTTCAGTCTTAAATTGTGCACACTGTGCTCCTATGATGTGGGACCGTGGCTTTTTCAGGTGAGCATAGCAGTCAGCATGGTGCCCGCCACATGCTGTGTTTTTCCAGATAAATGGATAAACACTTTTTAAAAAAAATTTTATTATTATTTTTATTTTGTATGTGTGAGTGTTTTGCCTGCATGTGTGTTGCGATGCTGGCAGAGTCAGAAGACCATGAGTTAAGGAAGGTTGCTAGCTGACATGTGAGAACCCCGGTCCTCTGCAAGAGCAGTTGGTGCTCTTAACCACTGAGCCACCTCTCCAACTCCAGCTAAAGTACTGTTCTGATGAACACAGTACAAATTTCCTCCTGTCTTTCAAGGCCAACCTGGTCTATATAGAGAGTTCAGGCCAGCTGGGAGACACTGTCTCAAACGACCAAAAAAAATTTTTTTTTCCTTCCGTCTCCAACTCTAGAAAACCCAGAAATGGAGAGACTTGGAGACTGCCCTGGGGAAGAGACATAGAACTCAAAAACAAAAACAAAACATTTCCTTTAGGCTGTGACCAGTTCTGAGTTTAAGGCAAGATTTCGAAGCACACTGTATCTAAACCTAGGGGCTGCAACAAGCTGGCCCCCCAGGCACTTGAAGTTCTCAGGGGTGGTCTCCAGAGGACCTGTCCGGCCTCAGTGCCTTGGTGGTGAAATAGAACCAATGGATGACTCCATCTGCTCCAGCGATAGCAGTCCAGGTCTGCATGGCTGATCTGGACTGTAGGGTCCAAACCAGAAGAGGACACGTACCAGACGTGCCCAGCTACACTGAGACAATTCTTTCATTCCCGGAATTGAGTCTTTCATGTTAGTCTCTCTGTCTCTCTGTCTCTCTGTCTCTCTGTCTCTCTCTCTCTCTCTCTCTGCCTCTCTCTTTCTCTCTCTATGTGTAAATATATGAAGGCAGTGGAAGCTGGGTATATTTTAGAGACCAGTTCGAGGCTTTTTATTTATAGCGAGGAGAGTAAGGCACAGTCCTAAGTGACCTGACCAAGGACGCACCTATTTGTGGCAGAGGCTCAGAAACCCAAAGGGAGGACCCTGATGGTGGCTTAACTAGCTGTAATACCTTCGAGGTTCGGTGTCAGGGCAGCCTGCACAGTTCCTCGCTTGCTCCCTTGAGGTTGGGTCTTCCTTCCCATCTCCCTCTGTTCCTGTTGACATGTGGCTTGTGGCACTGGCAGCACCCTGCTGGATCCTGATGTCTGCCAACTGGCCCACGATGGGTCTGTGATCCCACTTCTCCCTGCCTGTTTGCACCCTCTGAACTGTGGAGGCAGCGCATAAAACATGAGCTCCGCAAATTTTACAGCTCTCAACTAGACCTTCCTCCAGCACACATCGTAGTGACAAGCAGGTTGCCCAGGGCAGAGCCAACTGGTGGCTCGGGCTGGCTTTGCCACTCATGCCACGGGGGACTCTGAGGGTCTCTAGCTCTTTCCTTTACTCTTGGGTAGTGAAGATTCCTCAGAAGTATTCATTTCTCAGGAGTCAGAAGTACATAGACATCATTTCTCCCATCTCACCGCCCATTCTTGAAACCAAGAACAATGCATTGAGTTGGATCCCATTTCTTTATTGACCAGGGAGGGTTACCTTGGGCTCCTTGGATACAATTCTTATTTGTGGCTGAGATAGCCGTTCATATAACCACAAGGATTTTTTTAAATGAATGTGTTATCTTTTTCTCTAGTTTAGTTTTTTTCATATGACTAGATAAAAGGATAGTAAAACTGTAACTGTCCTTTTCTGCATCAACATTTTCTTCTTCCCAGTGAGGCACTCTGCCCAGGTGTACTATACCTGACCTTTGGGGCAATGTTTCCAAATGGGTGTACAGAGCTCAGATTCTAGCTTTCTGAATTTTACGTACCAAATTGACCTTTTTCTGATCACCTTGTTTTATACAGCTTAATTAAGAGGTAGGTGCTCCACCATTGATTGGATCAATATGGTGGCCCTGTGAAGCACTCTCTAGACATAGCCAAAACAACAGACTAACTTTAGTGTGTTTTCAAATTTTGTTTTCTTGACAAGGACTCTGGTAGTTACAGAAGCATTTAATTGTGCGCACCACAACTAAATAAAACCCAGGAGACAGTTACAAATGACCTGTCACTAGAGGGAGGACTGAATTAGAAGAAGGAGAAAGGGGGGAGGGCCTACTAGAGATCATAACACTAGTCGACTCTGGGATTTGGCTTCCCTGAGTAGGATATGACTGGGAGAGTCTTGGAGTTTTAGAGCCTGGAGTCTGGGGAGGTGAAGTGATTGTGTTTGCTTACTGAGGTGTTTTCCAGGTGGCCACCATAGAAATCTGTTCACTGAGGTCTCCAGAGAGGAAGACCTTGGAGTTCTGTCTTGTGAACCCAGGGGTAACAATGGGAGACACGGGCTTGGGCTCTCTCCATATCAGCCTCTGGCAACACTGCTGGGTGTCTCCCACTTACCTTTCACATGGTCATTCTCCAAACCTGGGGCTGTTTCCATGTGTGAACAGGTCTGATAGTCTCTCATGCAGCCGGCATTGCCCAGGGCAGAAGGCATATCAGTCCTGCTAGTTTACCTTTGGTCCCTCTGTGCCCATTCCCTGTGCCTCCTGCCCCTTGGTCTCCCTCTATACCTTTTCTTCTTCCTGCTCCTCTCATGCACGGCCTGAAACTCCATTTTCTGATCTATATTTTGTAGTTGATGGGAAAAACTAGGTCAAGTACAATACCTTGCAATTATTTAGCATTATGTTGGGTGTCTCTCCCTTGAGAAATGTATTCCTGGGAGTATACCAGTAAATTGAGTTTTAGTTAGCTGAATCATGTTTTATAGCTATTTGAAGTTATTAATTTAGCAATCTTTTCTAAGGACAGAAACTTGACCAAGGTCATCTCAACCCCCAAGACTTGCACTGAAGATTTAAGAAGCATATATATATGTATATTTCTATTACATTACAAACTGAAAGGATTTCATTTAGCACGGGTGGGGAGAAACAGTGGTAGCCCAGCTAGCCTGTAACTTGGTATGGAGACCAGGCTGTCCTCCACCTCACAAGGATCTGCCTGCCTCTGCCTCCCAGAGTGCGCTGGGCTTAAATGTGTGCACCACCAGACCCAGTGATTCAGTCTTTTAAAATGTAGTGGTATAGGCAAGTTGGGTGCACAGGCTTGTAATCCCTGCTACCTGGGAGTCTGAGGCAGGATGATCGCCACTTTCAGTGGTACCTGGGCCACAGAACAAATTCTTTCAGGCTAATTGCAGCAGCTTAGCAAGACCTTGTCTCAAAATACTAAATTGAAAAATAGGTTGAGGGTGTAGGTCAGTGGTACAGAGCTTTATCAGGGATGTGGAAAGGCCTAAATTCAATCCCCAGTGCCACTAAATAAATAAATAGAGAGATATCTGGATGGTAGACAGAAAATAGATAATTATGGGGGCTGGAGAGATGGCTCAGCGGCTGAGAGGGCTGACTGCTCTTGCAGAGGGCCCGGGATCGATTCCCAGCACCCACATGGTGGCCAAAAACTGTCTTTAATTCCAGTTCCAGGGGAATCTGACGCCCTCTTCTGACCTTTGAGACACGGGCGCACCAACCTACATGCAGACAGTACAGTCATACACATAAAAAATAAATAAAAAATAATTACAATGAGTATTTATTGATACAACCTATGAGTCATAGGTTGCTTCCCATAATCCTCAGTATAACCTTTTGAGGAATGGGATATATTTATTGTAATTTACAGATTTTTGAGAGTGAGGTTCAAATAAGTGGTCTGCTCGAGGTTGTACAGTTGTTAGTGGTGGACTTGAGATCTGATTCCCTTGGAGTCCAAAGGTTATTATTATAAAACTAACTTTCCTGTTAGAAAAAAATAGCATACCTTCATCTAAAATATTTTTAAACCCCTGAAATGTGTAAGTTGGTGAGGTCACATTTCTGTACCCGCTCTGAGATGGCAGCTAAGGCCTCTTGTCTGTGTCTCCTGGGCTCGCTTGGGTACAGCTAATGGGAACGAGGTGACAGGGTCCAGCCTCCCTATGAGTGTGTTCACTGGACTGAGATTCAAGGCCACAGAATTAACCTTTCACCTTGGCCAGCTGTCTCAGAAATGCATGCTGTTGATCAAGGAGAATAGGGAGGAGACTATGGCTACCAGGGTACAAGCACTTCACCGGCTCCCCCAAGACTGTGATCAGTGGTTCAATGATGCTATCTTTTCATTTTGAAACTGGATACTATTACCATGTTAAAAATAACTTAAGGTGCCTTCTCTCTCTCTCTCTCTCTCTCTCTCTCTCTCTCTCTCTGTCTCTCTCTGGTGTTTTTTTAGAGGAAAGGAGGTACATTGCCACAAATAAGTTTGTGGTTAGTTTTCTTAACTATAAGCCTTCCCTGAGCTTTAAGGTTCACATTACATATAATCTCCCAGAAGTCTGTGCATGGTGTAGCAGCATTTTCAGTTATTTATTTGACCCAAGGACCTTCTGCCTAGACTAGGATTCCTAGAGACATGTTTTTAGAAAATACTGTGTTTAAGTGAATCATCGTGTTCCTGTACTGACCACTTCCAAGCCTTTCTTAGGGTACCCAATCTGAGGATGCCCAAGTCCTTTTTATGTGATGGCATAAGTATTTGCATATAACTTGTACACTTACTCCCATACACTTGTATCTTGAGATTACTTATCATCCTAGAATGATGAAAACACTATCTAAATAGCTGTTATGTTTTATATTTAGAAAGTAGTGGCAGAAAGTCTGTGCATGTTCACTACAGACACAATAGTCTTTTAAATATTTTTAGTCTGTGATCAGTTGTAGTATCTACAGATACGGATGGCTGACTGTGTTTGCTCCGATGTTCTAACTACTTTCAATCCCTGTGGGAGTGTCTTTCACATTGGGGGATAGTTATAGATAAAAGGAATAGTTTTCAGATTCCAAATTTCTCTTTGTGTCTGTCTCCTTTCAGGAGACTGTATCTTTACCACTGAAGTTTTTGACACCTCTGGGTTCATTTTTTTTTTCTTTTCTTACCCTAATTTTTAACCAGGATTTTGTAGCTGGCCATAGTACACTCCTCAAGTAAGTGATACCCCAGGGTCTAGAACCCAGGTCTCAGGCTCTGGCCCATTTCTCTTTCCTGCAGCCTGTGCTGCCTCCCAGTGGACAGAGTGCTTGCTGGGAGCAGGGATCAGAATGCTTGATTCTTTTCCAGAAGGGCTCTGCTAGGTGACTATGAGCAAATCTTTGCCCTGTTATCACTCTCCATTTATAAAGTGACGTTGTCTTACCTCTCCAGGCAAAACTGAAGCCTACCGCCATACCCCATGGGGTAAATTGACGATATTATTATGGGGATAAATTGACGATATTATTATGGGGATAAATTGATGATATTATTATGGGGATAAATTGACGATATTATTATGGGGATAAATTGACGATATTATTTCTAAGAACAGATTCTAAGTTGACTTTTCTACAGGGACAGGAATTCCGTTGATCCCATTGTGAGGATCCTTCTCCCCAGGTACAGTGAAGACTAGAAAAGCTTTGCATGTCCTCGAACCTTACTAAAGCTTGTCCTCTGCTTTATCCCTTCTCCTTTGTCTCTCTTTCCAGCTACGGTGGCAATTCTGGCTATCTTACAATTTGGAAAATAAATGAAAGAATGGAAGATAAAATTTTATTTTCTTTTTCTTAAAAAATTATGCCCAAGTGAGTGTACAGTCTTTATGTTCTACCCCTGAAGAATTCATTACTGTGAAATAAACATATTAGAAACAACTTGTTATTTTACGTCTTTAATACTTATAAAGTACCTAGGCTCCAAATCTGCCAAGGAGAAAGCAGGCAATGCCTGACTGCAGAAAGCAGTCAGTTAAATAGGCAATGGTTGGGTTACAAAATATAGGTGTACTTAATCAGCCCTGGCTGTATATTTGTATTATTCTTTAGCCATTCAAAAGCTACCTAATTATGAATATTGAATGTTCTGGCTTTTAACATAAGGCACTTACCTTTTAATTGGCCATCGGCTTTGTTTTTAGCTCTTAGGTGTCTCCGCTGGGATTCAAATGAAATGGAGAGATATTCATCTGGAAGCAGAGGAAAAGGGTAAAATGATCATGGATAATTAAAGGGAAGCAGGGAAAGTTAGGGTTAGGCAGAAACAAAGGGAGTCAACTCGTGGGAACCTCGCCCTCTTTCTGCCCCCCTGCCAGGGGAAAGCGCCTCCTAACTGCCCTCTCTGGCTTGCAGGTGGGACACATGTACACTTGTTGACTTCTGCCCACTGGATCACCATCCTGACTCCTCTGGGTCCCTGAACACAGAGCCAAACAGCTAACCAGGCATTGGGCTTTCATTGCATAAACTTGGCAGGGAGAAAAAGACAGTGAAGCGAAGGCTAATTGGAAGCTGCCCCAAACTGTACTCTGTCAGATATATTTACAATATCTTTTAGGCAGAAGCTTACTGGTTATTCGGCTAAGGGTCAGGGAGTGTCGAGGATCAGTGGAGAGGGCTCAAGGGGAGGATGGTGCAGGGCAGGATCAGCTGCTTCAGACCGGACAGGGGTACTTCCTAAGCTCCTGGCATGTAGATGCCTATACAATCTTCGTCCTTGGTATGAAGTCTACGTGCTCCCTAAGAGCAGTCCCCCCTTTCTGTTCTCATGTAAGCCATGCCCTCTCTCTAGAGAGGCTCTTGCACACGCATACTTTTCCCCAGAGTTTCTGTAAGCTAACCACTTTGGAAACGTGATCATGGATTTTCTGGTGCTGCTATTTTTTTCAAATCTTCCCTCAGGTCCAGAGGTAAAGCAGAGAAGTTTATTCAGCTACAGATATAATATTGTAGAGGTCCTGAACGTCTCTGTGAAAGCTCTGACTGAAGAATTTGGGCTTTTCAGCCTCTGAAAAGCCATTCTCCCCTCCTGCTCCATACTCATTATTTTCTCTTGTATGCTCCTTTGTAGGTTGTAGCTTCTGCCCTCCCTCCCTTCCCCCTCCCTCCTCCCTCCCTCCCTTCCTTCCTTCCTTCCTTCCTTCCTTCCTTCCTTCCTTCCTTCCTTCCTTCCTTCCCTCCCTCCCTCCCTCCCTCCCTCCCTCCCTCCTCTCCCACCCTCCTTCCTTTCTTCCTCTTTTTCATTTTATTATTTATTTATTTATTTATTTTGGGTCTTTTATAATAGGGTCTCCTTGTAGCCCCAACTGGCCTGTAACTCACTCTGTAGACCAGGCTGGTCTCAACTCACAGAGATCCACCTGCCTCTGCCTTCCTGGTGCTGGAATAAAAGGTGTGCACCACTACACTTGACTAGGTCACTTTAATTAAAAAATATATATATTTATATTATTGTTATTATTATAGTGTGTATGTGTGTTCATCTACAGATGGACATGTGTTCCATCATACATGTACCGTGGTGTACTTGTGGAGATCAAAGGACAGCTTTTGTGAATTGGTTAGGATCCAGGGATCAAACTCAGGTTTTTCTGAGCAAATGCCTTTACTCAATAAGCATCTTCCCTGCAGGTCACTTCTGTGTCCTATTCAGCAGCCATTCACATCCATGAGATAGTCTAAGATTGTCTTTCCTATCATTAAATTGCCTTTGAGTGGTTTCCATCCATCTTGCCCATGTACTGGGTGGAGGGGGTGTGGGATGAGGGAAGACAAGGGGGAAGGAACATTTACCCTCTTGCGCAACTCAAAGAAGGGCAGGTGGAACAGCTGCTTGTTTTTTCACCTGTGTCGTGCAATGCCGCGGAGGTCAGAAGAGGGTGTCGGATTCCCCTGGAACTGGAGTTCTCCTGGAATTGGAGTTACAGACGGTTCTCAGCTGCCATGTGGGTGCTGGGGATCGAACCCGGGTCCTCTGCAAGAGCAGTCGGTGCTCTTAACTGCTAGGCTATCTCTCCAGCCCAGAACAGCTGCCTTCTCTCAGAGATGCAGGTGCTTCTCTGCTTCTGTGTCTCCACTTCTGTTCAGCAAGAAGAGGATGTAACTTTTTATTTTAAATATTTCATTTATTATTATTTTTTCTTTTTTTGTTCCCTTTGATTTTACATTATTCCAAAGTATGCATACACTCCACACATATATCCAAATTACAAATTCTGAGAATAAGCTATAGGTTAATTCCTAAACACATTTAGAGATTCACATTTTATTTTATTTTATTTTATTTTTTAATTTTATTTATTTCTGTGTATGAATATACTGTCTGCATGCAGGTTTGTGCACCCGTGTCGTGCAATGCCGCGGAGGTCAGAAGAGGGTCTCGGATTCCCCTGAAACTGGAGTTATGGATGGTTCTCAGCTGCCATGTGGGTGCTGGGGATCGAACCCGGGTCCTCTGCAAGAGCAGTTGGCGCTCTTAACCGCTAGGCCATCTCTCCAGCCCCAAGATTCACATTTTAACAGTAAAGTTGCATGCAGGCAAAAAGAATATGAATAGAAAAAAAAGAAAATGAATAGAATACGAATACATATCTTCCATTCATATATGGTAATTACAATGTGTGAATACAAGTGGTAGGACAATTCTAGAGCCCATTAAGAGATTCACACTGGAATAGCACAGTTGCTTTCAAATACAATGAAATATAATAAAGTTGCTCAGTTTGCCTGCCAACTGGGGATTTGGTGTTAGCATCCACAAATGAGGGAAACCATTCACCTTTTTTTTTCTGGGCCTGTGTTACTTCACTTAGCATAATGGCTTCGAGTTCCATCCATTTACCAGCAAAGCTCATGATGTCATCTTTCTTTACCACTGCATAGAACTCCATTGTGTAGATGTACCACATTTTTGTTAACCAGTCATCAGTTGAGGGTCATTTGGGTTGGTTCCAGCTCTTTGCTATTGTGAAGAGAGCTGCAATAAACATAGCTGTGTATGTATCTTTGTGGTAAGATGAGTCTTGTGGGAACATGCCCAGGAGTGGTATGGCTGGGTCAGGTGGTAGGCTCATTTTGAATTTTTTAAGGGTTCTCCACACTGCTTTCCACATTGGTTGCACCAGTTTACATTCCCACCAGCAGTGGATGAGTGTTCCCCTTTTACCCACAGTCTCTCCAGCATTTCATTTATTATTTTTATGTGTTGTGACTGTATTTCCTACATGTGTGTAAGTGCACCCATGTCTTGCAATGCCCATGGAGGTCAGAAGAAGGTGTCGGATCCCCTGGAACTGGAGTTATGGACAGTTGTTAACCACCATTCAGGTGCCAAGAATTAAACCCCTGTCCTCTGCAAGAATAGTCAGTGTTCTTAACTGCTGAGCCAGCTCTCTAGCATTGGATATAACATTAAAAAAAAAAATCTTTTGTGGGATATCACTATATCCGGTTGTTACTGATTTTGAGTTTGTAGTATTTATTACAGGGACATCGTTGAAGTTTTGTTTTGTTTCATTTATAAGCTGGAGTTCATGAAATAAATATGGTGAAGATTTTGCTTTAAGAAAACATCCGTACTGAGATATTCAAGAACATACATTTGTAAAGGTCCACAGTGTCGATCTACTTTATTTATTTAAAGCAAGGGTTTTTTTTAAATATTTTTATTTATTTTTGTATGTGTATGAATGTACTGTCGCATGTAGGTCTGTGCACCCATGTCATGAAATGCCACAGAGGTCAGAAGAGGGTGTTAGATTCCCTTGGAACTGGAGTTAAAGATGGTTCTCAGCAGCCATGTGGGTGCTGGGGATCGAACCTGGCTCCTCTGCAAGAGCAGTCGGTGCTCTTAACTGCTAGGCCATCTCTACAGCCCCTTAAAGCAAGGGGTTTTTTAAGGTGCCATTTTGAGGTTATGTTTGGTTAGTATAATTCTAGTTAATTCTGGGTTTTGTTTGCTTCCAACTACAAGGAAATTATATATATTTACAAGTAGTCTTACGGTAACTAAGGCTTTTTAAAGATGGATTCATATACTTGTACGCGGGTATGATTTGTGGGTGTACACACCTGTACTTTTGTCTGTAAGTGTGCAATTTGTCTTCTTCCTGTCCCACCTCCTTGCCCACAAACATGAGATAAGGAATCGTCTCTAAGTATATCCCTACAGCCTAAAACCAGGTCTGGTGCAGAATGGGTTTTTGAGTGCATGATTAGTTTTGTCATTATCAACTTAAAGTTTTGAGATTAAATTAGTTTCCTTATTTTCCAGTTGTTTAAACTGGCCTCCTTCATATTTGTATTTTGCTTTCCCTTTTCTTCTATCTCCAGTGGGAGAAGAGAATTAGATTTCAGAGCCTATGATGATCCTCATATCTATGATAGGGATATGAGGAAGCTTTGCAGAGGACAGCCTTGGAGGTGCTCGGTGGGACTGGGCTGTGCCTCTAGGCCAGCTTCTGGCAGATTCTGCTGCAGTAACAGACTTGGGGGGAGGCTACATAGTCCTTGGCTGCCTTAGTGCCAGTTCCACATGCCACACTGGGTATCTGGATGGAAATGATGATGAAATGCAGCCCCCCTCCTTGGTCCATTCTGTTCTGCTGAGATGGAGAATCGTTCCATTCATAGTACATCTTGGGCTGTGGGACTTTCTTAGCTCCATTGAGAAAAAGATGCAGAACATACCTGATCTGAAAGGATCTGTGGTTCTCAAATACAAGAACTATACTCAGGGCTCACAGAGAATGTCCCCTGCTCTGATTCTGCAGAGAGAATAGGCATTTGGGATGATGTTTTCTGCCACTGATATCCGTTCCAAAAGATGTTAGTCACTCACACAAAATCTGATCTAGAGAACCAATACTTGAACTTATCCTCTCTGTAAATGAGCCCTGGTTGTATGTCATTAACATATTAAGTCATAGAATGGTCGACTTACCATTGGGACTGTTCGTCAGATGTCAAATGGACTGGACACTACAGGGAAAACTTGCATTTAGGAGCCATCTAGGTTTCCAAACCTGTCTTATGTGGTGGTGCTCGATTGAATACTGCTGTGTGCTTGAGTAGATTCTTCTTTTACCAGGGCGTTGGGAGTCAAGGCTGGGCAGGAAAGGCTCCCCAAGACAGAAGAAAGCATTGTATTCGGAGAAGCTGGCTTTGAGCAGTGGGATGCTGGGTACCTGTATCCAGCAGGCTTTTGTTGAGGCCAGTCCAGTAAAGCCACTCTATGTGAGTCCTTTGCGTGATTCCAGTCTATCTATATGAAATTGCAAGTCTCAGCACTTAGCAGAATAAATGCACTGAAGGAAACAGGTCGGGTTTTTAAACTCTCAAGCTAATGGTTGGTCTTCTCATACAGGAATGCATTCATGTAGTCACCATCTTAATCTGTTTATTTAATGCCCTCCCTCCTCTCTTCCCTCTCTGCACATACCTGTCTTGATGACTGGAGTCAAGCCCTGTCCTATTATAGACAAGAAGATCATCACTGGTGTAATGGGGGGATAACGACAGAGAAAGAGAGAGAGAGAGAGAGAGAGAGAGAGAGAGAGAGAGAGAGCGCTTAGTGATGGTATTAATAAAGGGTCTGCTAAGGACTGAAAGAGAGTTGGCCCAGTTCGGTCTAGCAGCAAGCTAGTGACTGCCTGCTGTCTCCTCTGCCTGGGAGTGAAGAGGAGGTAGAAGAGCATGGGGAAGAGAGGAGGACCTGGGTTCATCCATGAGCTATGTCATGGGAAAGAAGATTTCTCTACTTGATTTTCTTCTTGCCCAGAAATTTTTAAAAACTACTTCTGCTTAGTAAGAGCCTTTCCAGGTTCCAGTTTCCTCAAGAGGCGAATGATGCAGTCTGCCTCACCTCCACGTCCAAACGGCACTCTAATAGATCCCAGCATCGCTGGCTTGCGGTGCACTCCTGGAGTGAGTCTCTCTGCCTGCTCTTTTCGCTTTGCCTCCCATCTCTGTCTCTCTCCATTTGTGTCCCTTCCTTCCAGGCTTGACATCTGGGTGCCTGTACTTTCCCACCTCTCTATGCTTGTGCTTCTTGGTTCCTGCAGAGCCTGCCTCGTGCCTTTCATTACCACGTTAACAAACTCAAGTCGTGCCTAACGAGGACGCCTCATACGTTATGCTAATGATCAAGAGACATGTTAATGATATTTTAGAAGCCTAATTAGTGGAATATATAACTATATGCAATTTGGTAATGGACTGTGACAACAAGTTGTTAAAAGGGGGCTTGACAAATCCAGTTGCATGTGGCCTCAGACAAACAGGGGCTGAGAATGAATGAGTGGAAATCAGGGAGGTAGAAGGAGGAGGTGTGTATTGGGAGTGTGAATACCCATGTGTACGTTTAGGCTGGGGTCAATCTTTCTTATGTATAACACTGTTTTCTTATCATCTGTTCACTATCCTAAAACCACAAAGCAGTCTGTATCCAAGGAATTATTTCCTAATGTTTCTTAAGCAGTTGGTTCTGTTCCCATTGATCATACTGATGTATCTTTGTTCAAAATGTTATTTTGATTACGTTATTCCCCACAATATCCTTACTTGCAATTTGTAATGGAAGATGTACACACAGATGATGGGTTCTTGTGCCAAAAAGAGATTTTATTGTGCTATAAACCAACAGTCAAGACTGCGAACTGGGGAATAATCAGTATTGTGTCTATCAATGTTTTGATTGTGTTGGTGGGAGTAAAACAAGGAGTGGTGTGTGTAAAGTCATTCAGCTGTTTGAGTGTCATTTTCTCTCAATGAACGAATTGGTTAGAGACATACATTCCTCCACTTGGGATCTTTTAACTCACACAGTGATTCCCAATCTGTGGGCTATGGACCCTAGGGGACCATGAAGTTGCTGAAAGGTTTGCAAAATCCATGCACACACCAGCCATTATCTATAAACAGAATGATGCCATGCACATATGCATGCAGGCACACACTCAGATAAATATACCTGCTAAAACTCCTTGAATGTGTGAGATGCGGGTGGTGGTTAATGAAATTCATATTCACGTTTCAAAATCAGGGTTTTTTTTTGTTTCCTATTGACTTTTTATTCATGTGTATCTTTCTACCATCTGTAGAAGCTAAAAATACAACGACTCTTCTGTAGTGATACTTGTAATTTTTTTGATTCTTAAAAGAGACTCTACGGTGACAAAGATTGGGAAATGCTGCCTAACCCATTGTCCTCAAAACTGCTTATCAACCCGTGAGCATGTGGCTTTCACTTTTGAGTACAATTTTAATTCTAGATAGTATGTTTCTGAAGGTTTTTATGAAGTGTTGCTTGTTAATTACTTCACTATTTTTATAAATTTGGAAGTGTATTTCCCTAGAGCAGAAACCTCTCTTAGAATTCAGCAGTTTTCACAGAGAGCGTACTAACCCAGGACCCATCAGTACGCAGATGCTACTAGCTTAAGGGAGCTACAATTCCAGAAACTGGCTGGCTTTTACTTTTCGCCCATGGTTAAAATGCCTGAGAGAGGTGGCTCACAGGATCACACTTCACCACCCAGTAAAGCTTTCAGAAGCATGTCCTCAGTGTGAAAATGTCTCAAGTTTCTAGCTCCTTGATGGATAAAGACAGTTACAGACACAAAGAGAGTGTTTTGTACTCTTGAAATGTATTTTATCAGGTTATTGGCAGTGAGGTGTATTTGTCATCTTTCCCAGGCTGTCCTTCCCAGCGATGTACCCCGTCACCATCAGAGAAGACCTCTGTTTTGGTTTAAATATTTATTGGCCTGGCCCAGTTCTGAATGCCTAGCCTTTGCTGTTTTATTCAAATATCCTAATGTGTGCTCTTTCTAGTGTAGTTCTGGGACACAGGCCTCGCTTGACTCAGAATTTGAGCTTTCCTCTCTTTGCCTTGCTGTTCCCTTAAAGGAATATTTTTTTTAATTTTATTTATTTTTGTATGTGTATGAATGCACTGTCTGCATGTAGGTTTGTGCACCCGTGTCGTGCAATGCCGTGGAGGTCAGAAGAGGGTCTCGGATTCCCCTGGAACTGGAGTTCTCCTGGAATTGGAGTTACAGATGATTCTTAGCCGCCATGTGGGTGCTGGGGATTGAACCCGGGTCATCTGCAAGAGCAGTTGGTGCTCTCAACTGCTAGGCCATCTCTCCAGCCCCAGAAATATATTTTTTTAATAAAGAAGAAAAGATATATATCACTTCACTTATTAAATTATACTCTCTTGCCATCCAGGACATTTACTCTTCTCTATTTAGACATAGCTGCTAGTCAAGCTTGCACTTAATGCTTGGATGGTGAGGACATTTGTCTTCTAAAGGGCAGCATCTGGTGTCTTTTATGAAGGTGCCACAAAGACCTACCTGGAAGCCCTTTAGAAAGCTAGCTGGTTTCCCACTTTGAAGACCCTGATTCAGGAACTACGTTTGAAATGTTCCTCTGTGTAGCCTTTTGCATTTGTCAGTGTCCTCATACTTAAGATGAACGTCATGCTTCATTTCTGCCTCTTTTCTCTACCTTTTTAATTGATAAAGCACTGAAGAAAGATCACGTCTAGACTCAAGATATTTCTGATATGTCTGCTATCTGTTTCTAAATAACAAGGAGAACTGATTTGGGGGGAGGGAGAAGGAGAAGGGAAAAGTTTATAAGTGAACCAGTGGAAAAAGCACATTCATTATCCAAGTCTTCCTCATTTGAAGCCAGGAAAATTAGCAGCCCTTTGAAGCTCAGTGAATCTTTCATCTTTGGGTGTGTGTGTGTGTGTGTGTGTGTGTGTGTGTGTGTGTGTGATAGTACTAAGTTGAGATTCTTTTTCTTGCCACTTATTGTGGTTTTTCTGCTAATAATGAAATTATAATTAGATCCCTGATGGAATTAAAAAAAAAACACAACACCTCACATGAATTCCCCTCTTCTCCCCACCCTCCTTCTTACTGCCTTTTGTAAAATCTGTTCTGCATAATAGGTCTTTGTTTCTTTATTTGAGACACAATTGAAGGTCAGGAGCTAGAGATGTACCCTTAATATTCTTTTTGTGGACTAGGACACAAAGTTCTGTTAGGTAGGAAGTCTGGTCTTTTCTGTCCACTTCCCGCTTTCCAGGTCATTGGCCCCAGACCCCTGTTACCCCCTCATTTCTGCCACCCCAGATTTGGGTAGAGGGGGACAAAGGTCAGTACCTGATGCTTCTGCAGGTTATATTGTTAGTTTATTTCAGGTAGGAAGCAGTCTGTAAGAAGAAGAGATTTGGGGAAAGCCTTGCCTTGGAAAATAGTGTGTGTGTATGTGTGTGTGTGTGTGTGAGAGAGAGAGAGAGAGGGAGAGAGAGAGAGAGAGAGAGAGAGAGAGAGAGAGAGAGAGAGAATAGACTTATGTAGCTCAAGCTAGTCTGAAACATCAAAGTTAAGGATAACTTTGAACTTCTGGTCCTCTTGTCCGTACCTTCTGAGTGCTGGGTTGTAGACGTGCACCCCATGCCTAATCTAGTTTATGCAGTGCTGGGTCTCAAATCTGGTGCTTTATGCCTCCTCGGATTTCACTCTACCAACTTAATTAACCACATCCCTAGCCCCTAGAACAACCACCAAATTATAACCTGTTTCTCTCCATGTCACCTCCTGACTCCTATCTCTTCCTTTCTTTATCAGTGCAGGCTTCTGATAGTAGCACTGCTTGAAGAGGGCCTGTTAGTCAGGCCTGAGCATTCTTTATCCAGGTCTGGGTCTCTTTACGTGACCAAGCAGATGGGGGAGCTCTTAGATGAAGGATCATTGTAGAAGTTGCTCAAGGCAGACACAGTTCTCCTTGTTCTATGCCATTGTACACTTTAAGCCTTGACAAGAATCGAGTTCAGAAAATTCTTTCATAATCCAATCTAAATATAGTCTGCATTAGTGTTTTAAGTCAGTGATAGCCCACCAATATTTACCCTCCTTAATACTAGAAATATGGCAATAGAGATGGGACAAGATGATGGTATGTGTGCTTCTAAGGCAAGGGCTGATTCCTACATTCCTCTTGTTCAACTTTTCTGATCAATGCTGCCTACCAGGATCAGAGTCTAACTCTCCACCATGTCTGTGGGTTCCCTGTCTCCTTCTTCCTTCTCACCATTAAACAGGTGTAATAAAGCTGGGAGATCTTTACAGTTGGTGATTTTATATCATAGATCAAAGATCAAAGCAGAGGAATACACAGCAACCGTAAAATTAACTGCTTTTTCAATTTTACAATGCTTTCAGTGATAGAGAATCTTATAAATTTAATATTAATTAAACACTTAGCTTTTAACCTTCTCCTGCATCTACTTTTGGCTGGTGGCTGGAAAAAATTAATTGGGCATCTTAAATCTTGCATTACTAACGCCTTGACAGGAGGGGTTTCAAAAGCACTTAGGACTCCGGCAGAATGCGCTAGGCGCATTTGTCCTTCCACTCACCTAATTGAAAATGCCTTTTTTCCCCCTTCAGGAAAAATGAACCATTTGCTAATTTTTTTAAAGGAAGTATAACTTACAGTCCCTTTTCATAGCCTGAGCTTTAACTCAGTCCCTTGGCACATTTAACACTTCACAAAATGGAAGCTGTTGAACTTCTATTATTATAAGCGCCTTATTGATTTCTGAGTGCGCTGGTACAGATGTGTGCCTGGCAATTGCTCAGCCTGATGACTGGGTCACCTGAAGCCCATGTGTCCTCCAGGCAGCAGGAGCTGCCTTCTGTCTGGGTGAGTTTGGTAGGAGACAGGGCTCACTTTGGTCTTAAAGTATCAGAGGTGGTGACATTCGAGAAGTGATCCTGGGCGTCCTGACTGGGGAATGGGCAACGGCAGGGAAAGGAAATCCCTTACCTCTTAAAGAAAGTTTCAAGAGATAGGCAGCCAGTGTCTGGGAACATGGCGCAGTTGGTAAAGTGCTTGCCATACAAACAGCAGGACCTGAGTTCAGTCCCCAACCTCCACTGTGAATCCAGTGCTGAGGGGTGGGGCGGAGACAGAGGGATTCCTAGGGCTTGCTGGCCAGCCAGTTTAGCCAGTGAGTTCTCGTTTCAGTGAGAGGTCCTGTACCCCCCAAAGAAGGTGGTCTATATAGTAAGTTCCAGTCTAGCTAAGCCTGCACAGTGAGACCCTGCCCACCCCAAATTCTACTCTAAAAAAGATACGACACGTTTCTTTTAAATCACTGAGGAAAACCTGATATCAACCTCTGGCCTCTGTATGCATAGCCATATATGTGCATGCGTACATGCATACACAAACATGCATAAATACATAACATGCATGCATACATGTGTACACGAGTTAGTAGGCTACTGTGACAGGATGTTGTTGTTTTCCGAGCTCTAAGAGGGAATGACCGTGACCTTTTGGAGGGGACAGCCATCTCTCTAGTTGCCAGACAGGTATCTTGCCTATGCTTCAGAAATGGCTTAGCAGAAATAATATCAATGCTTTGCTCTTTGATAGCATCACCCCACTTCCCCGGGGAGCTTGCAGCAACTCTCCTTCTAATCTCATTGTTTTCCACCCATTGACTTTGAAGTACTTAGAGAACAGGACAGACCTGTGGCTTTGCCCAAGCTGTGTCTTCACGGGAGTCACAGGGTGCAGGAAGACCCCTTTCTGCACTGCTTTTGATTCAGGTGTGTATTAGTCACTTTTCTGTTGCTGTGATAAAACACCATGACCAAAGGAACTTATAAAAGGAAGAGTTTATTTGAGCTTACAATTGACGGTTCCAGGGAATCAGAGTCCATTGTGGCAGGAAGCGTGGTGGCCAGGGCTGGAGCAGCAAGCCGAGGGTCACATCTCACAATGAGCACAGGAAGCAGAGAGCTCGACTGGAGACCACAAGGCTTGTTAAACTCACTAAGCCTGCCCCCAGTAACGTACTTCCTCTAGCACGGCCACACCTTCTAAGACCTCCAAGAACAGTGCCACCAACTGGAGACAAAATGTCTGAATACTTAAAGCTTATGGGGGACACTCGTTCAAACCACCACAAGGTGACTCACAGAATATTGATTGCTGGTGTGAGGGACGTATTTCTAGTGCTAGGCTGCTGAAATTGCCAGTTTATGAGCAACTCACTTGGAGAAATTCGGAGGGAAAATTAAAGAAGTCATTTTCTTTACAAGAATGTTCTTAAAATTCTACTCTGAATTGCCAAGGGAGGGGGTGGTGCACACCTTTAATCCCAACACATGGGAGGCAGAGGCGGGTGGAGTTCTAGGCTAGCTTGGGTCTATATAGTGAGTTCTAGTACAGCTAAGATTGCACAGTGAGACCCTGCCCACCCCAGATTCTACTCTAAAAAAGATGCTACGTTTCTTTAAATCACACCAATCTTTTAAGTCTGTCATCTAATTTGACTTTTATTCAGCATCAGCATAATACTAAGGATCATGTTTTCGGCGTAGGCTTAGCACACAGGAGCGTGCAGCTCTGCAGACCCCTGCTCCTGCTCGGGGCTCCAACCATCTCTCTCTTCAAGCCTCCCACAGTCACCTTGACTGTCCCTGATGGCAGCAGGGAGCATTTAATCCAACTGTGAAATAATAAATGAGCTGTGGAGTGCCCACTAGAACAGGGACTCCTGCCTTTCTGCACCTGGCTGGTCTGTACTCCCTGTGAAACCAGCGTCGTTCCTTGTCATTACAGCTGAGCTTTCTGAACCTTTTAAGAATTGAATTGATGGGATGTGGAATTTGATAGCCGATAAATTAAGGATATTGATGAATTTAACGACTCTATTAGAAGATGGCATTTTCAAGATCAGGCATAACATTTGCTTGTGTTTGAGAGTGTATTTGCAGAGATCCTTTATATATGTATTTTGCTGTTTCTCTATCTATCTAGATATCTATGATATGTGAGGTGCTATAAAAATTTTAGTGCCTGAGTTTGGGTTGACCGCCTTATTACTCACGAGTGAGCTATACAGGTCTTCCTTAACAAGTGGCAATAAAGGCTTTACGGCACCCCTTGCACCGTCACATTTTTGTTTAGGCCACATATTGTCTTTTTCTTTTTAAGTCTCCCTTTGCTCAGGTCCCTCTCAAGTACCTTGGTTGCCATGGCAACGATTCCATCATTTCTTAGGGTGGAGTGGAATGACATCCTCACTCAAGATTCTTGAAGTCAGTGCTTGTTTGGACTGATCTCAAGCCCTGGGCTGGGGTCAGGGCTGTGGCCCCTACCCTGGTCATCTGTGGTATTTTCCCCTCTTTTATGCCAGAAGCTCTGTTTATTAAACTGCCGTGGCTGTCCTTACATTAATTATTCTCTATGTCTATGTGAACCAGTCCTCTAAAGAATGGGAAAAAGCTGATATGATCTAAATATTGAAAAAAAAGTTAGGGTTAAGCACTTTTGAGTTCAGCTTGGAGCTCTGGGAAAGGCTGAGGAAAGAGTTCAAGCTGTGTCTATAGCAGAGACAAGGAATGCTTGCTCCAGATTATCAAGGCTATTTTCACAGAATCCCAGAATTTGGGCTAGACCACTGATTACATCTCTAAGGAAATGGAGGCCCCACATGTCATTTGGTCATGCAAATAAGATGAAAGCCTATATGTTCCTGCCCTTAGTGAACTTCAACTGTTCCTTGATTAGTTGCTTCTTTTTTTTGGTCTTTTTTTGAGGCAGGGTCTCCCTGTAGCCCCAGCTGTCCTGGAACTCGCTCTGTAGACCAGACCGGCCTTGAACTCACAAAGATCCACCTGCCTGTGCCTCCCAAGTGCTAGGATTAAAGGCGTGTGCCGCCATGCCCGGCCGATTAGTTGCTTCTTTAGAACAGATATTACTAGCAAGCTATTTCTTATTATGCTTCTTCAGAATTTCTGAGACTTGGTGACAGGACTCTTGGGCAAATGTTGAAAGGTAGTAAGGCAGTAGCTCCCAAATTTCCTTTTTTCTTTTTCAACAAAATGTCTGGCTGGCCAACTCCTTGGTAAAGGTAGACGTTTCTGGAAACCCATTATCTCAGCCTTTTTGATGGGATGCTTGTATATAAGACAACATATATTCATATGGACAATATTTTGCTCCTTTTATGGAAGACAATGTGAATGAGTATATCAAAACCCACAAAAGGTACAAGAATACTATCAGTTAATGCATGTTTTCAGAAAGGTGACTAAAAGCACATGAAAACCATCTCATTTTTCCCGTGTTCTGCAAAGCTAGTGCGTGTGACCAATGGGTGTGTCAGTGGCATTGCTAGATTAATATCTGAGAGCATGTTGGTACAGACCTAGACAGAAAGAGTGTATAACTCGTTCTTGGGTGGTGTGAAGGAATCCTGAATATGTTTTTCCTTTCTGAGTTTCCCAAATCTGAGAAGTTTTCGTTGGGGCCTGTGCAATAAGACATTCGAGGAGATGGGTCAGGCTCTGCTTTACACCTCGGGGGGTGGTTCCCATTATTTTTGGCAATGGTCTGGTGTTCCCAGATCTTGCTGGTTTCATATATGGACTGTCTGCAGCAATCAGCCATTTGCCATACATCCATCGGCCTGGAAAACTGTAACAGCGCACTCAGTATCCCTTTTCTGTTATCCAAATACAGAGAAAAGAGAAAGCTAACATTCTCTGGGCTCCCACCAAGCAAGTGAAATAAGATAATCTATGTACAGGACATAAGAATGATCCTGAGAAAGATTATTATTCCCACTTGAGAGATGAGGAAACTAAACCTTAGAGAGATTAAATGAATTGCTCAATCTCCTGTGACAAGTAAACGACAAATTCAGGTTTCTCTGATTTCATAGTCATATTCTTTCCTGTGAGTCACATTGCCCCACTGTACTGGGCAATTATTCTCTTGTGCAATCTTCGGATCTTTGCTTTGATAATGGGCTTAATCATTCCCTCCACAACTCACAGTAAAATGAGAGTGACGTGCATTTGGCGTCGACAGGGAAAAGTCACAGTTGGCGAGACTCTAAAGGCAGCTTTGTCAGCTCCAGCAGCTTTCCAAATAGCGCCACGTCCCTGACAGGCTAGATTATGAAATAGCAGCTCACAGACTGCATAAGGGTGCTGCAGAACCAGCAGAAGATGTGAATGTAGGGTGGGAAGCTGAGGGAAGAGAAGGAATACATCAACCTTGCTAACACACAGAGGGGCTGATTCTTTTGTTTTTCTTTCTTTTTTTTTTTACTTTTTTTTAAAAATTTTATTTATTTCTGTATGTGTATGAATGTACTGTCTGCATGCAGGTCTGTGCACCCGTGTCGTGCAATGCCGCGGAGGTCAGAAGAGGGCGTCGGATTCCCCTGGAACTGGAGTCCTCCTGGAATTGGAGTTACAGATGGTTCTCAGCCACCATGTGGGTGCTGGGGATCGAACCAGGGTCCTCTGTAAGAGCGGTCGGCGCTCTTAACCACTAGGCCATCTCTCCAGCCCCAAGGGGGCTGATTCTTATCATGCAGCTTCATTCTTGCAGTTGTGTGTGTGCGTGTGTGTGTGTGTGTGTGTGTGTGTGTGTGTGTGTGTATGTGAAGTTCATGTGTGCATTCATATGTTCATGTGGGCATATGTTTGGGTTTGTGTGTGGAAGTCAGAGGACAGTCTTGGGTGTTGTTCTTCAATAATATATAATTATATATATATACATATATGTATATTATTGTCAAGGTCTTTCTCTGGCCTGGAGGGCACTAAGCAGGCTAGGCTGGCTGGCCATGAGCCTCCAAGATCCCCCTACCTGTCTCTACCTCCCCAGCACTGGAACCACAAGTGTGTGTCACAATACCCAGTATAGTGAACTAAGAATGTCAGGCTTACAAAGCAAACGCTTTACCCAGCTTAATGTATAAACTTCCCTCCCTCCCTTGACATCTCCCTCCCTCCCTCCCTTCACTCCTGTCCTTCTTAAATGTTTTTTAAAAGCTATCATCTGGCTTAGATGTTAAACAAAAGTTCTGGTTAAAATAAAATAGTGCAAATTATTTTTTCTTCAGTATTCAAAGTGCTTATGGAAAAACAATGGTGTTGGTGACTGCAACAATATAGAGAGTGGGAAATAACTCTCTGATTCAACTGATGAAGACTTGTGGGCTGAAGGAGAGGGCAAAAAAATTAAGTAAGAGAGGCAAGTAAAAGCTATCACTCTGCAGTGACCCTTTTACAGAGATAAAGTGCAAAACATAAATAACCTTGAACACGGAGTGACAAGTCCACTTACTTAATTCATTATTTATTTTAGTTATTGGAGAAGCTCATTGCTGCTTAGCCTCAGGGCATATTTACAAGTGTGATAGAAAAAAGACAGCCCCTGCCATTGCTGTTTACAGTCTACAATAGATAAACAAGACATATTGTTTTTGAAGACCAACACTTGCATCCAGATAGACTTTAAATAAACAAGAATAAAACAATGTGGATATGAAATCAGGAACTTAAGTCAGCTTTCTTAGCAAACCAAAAGACAAAATACAAATTAAGAAATTAGAAATAGAGTCAGTCTATATTTGATCCTTTTCATATATTAAAAAAAAATATGTTATTTGGAGGACAGTCTGATGAGGTAGAGTCAGGGACCAGGCCAGTAACACTGTGACTTGCTTGTTCCACAAACTGAGCCTGGTTGTAACACACAATAACACGCCTCACCTTCATGGGCCATCAGCCGTATAGAGGCAAATTAGACTGGTGGCCTAGCCACAAATCACAAGCTGTTGTTAGATCCTGTCTGACCCTTAGCATCATTTTATCTGAGTCCTTTTAGACTTAATGTGATTCCTTCACACCACCCCATCTCTGGACCAATACCGATATTGTTACTGTTATCACCATGATTACTTGGCCTGACCTATGGCTGTTCTGCCCTGAAACCATAGGACCTTGCCATGGCTGAAGCATCCGGAGCCCTCCCAGCACCTCCCTGACATGGCTGCCCAGGAATAGAGTTGCAAAGGAAGGGAGTGACACTCAGTTCTCCTCCTACCCCAGCCCCCTTTATCTGCCTTATACATCCTGCCCCCTGGGATTCTGCCCATCTTTCCATTAATCAGCCCTTTTGATCACAGCAGAGAGTAGTGAGGAAGCCAGGGTCTGAGTTTAGAGAGATGAGAGCTGCCCTCTAGTTGCCAGCATGCCTTCTCCTGGACATGGGCGTAGGCGGAGAGCAAACTTCATTCACCTTGAAGATACAGAATTTCTAGGATGGAAGAAGTCCTATTAGCATAGAATATGCGCTATGCGCACCACAATTTTGATGCTGCGCAATCCTTCCCAGTTTCCTTTTGTTTTCCTTTCAGTCTATTATTTTATATTCACCTCCTGAATACACAACTAACAGTCTTTGTCAAGTAACACCCAAGGCAGCATCTGCAGTGTGGACACACTTTAACACATGTGCTTTTCCAGCTCTACAGACTGATGGTACACCAGCTCTCCCCCTCAAGCTTGGTGGCAGTGGTTGGTGGAAGGGTGAAAAGTAGGGACACCAGAAGATGTAATCAAGACGATTCATGGAAGAGTCACTTAAGCTGCCTGAGTCTAGGTCTGCTCATATAGGATTGAAAGCTGGAAGAGACTTTAGAAAGTAGAATCTTAGTTCACTTAGGGTCATACTGTGGTATATTGTGACTCAAAAATCAGTGTTTCTAAATGTGTTAGGTACATTTTCAGTGTAGTATACTGTCAAATGAATGGTGTCACTTTTTTGGGCATACACTCAGTAATTCTATCATTTCTTGTTCTTAGCATTTTCATGGCCAAGTCTTTTCTGAACCGGGAATGTTTCTTAGAGCTGGCAGAACTTGAATGACATGCGGTGTCATGAACACTGTCTACTCAGCTGCCCTGCAGACATCACATAGCTCAAGAAGCCATGCTCTGTGCAGTGCATGGATTCAAGACTCTCTGCTGGTGTTTGAATCCCAGCTCCTTCATTCATGAGTGGGGTGACATGGGCAAATTATTGCATCTCCCTTTCCTTTGGCTTCTTAATCAATGTACTACAAAGAATAACATTGGTCTCTTCTGCCTGGGTATCCATCTCATGAGAGAGCAGTTCAGACAGTGCCTGGCACTGTCCTATCCCTTAAGCAGTCATTCTTTCATGGAAAGCATACAAAGCAATTTAAGACACTGTCTGGCACATACTCAGCCTCAGTGTGTGTTTGTTGTTACGATTTATTCCTTCGCCCTTAGCAGTGGCCTGGAGGTACCTAAAAGGCTATACAATTTAATTTCCAATTGTACTGAAGATGTACAGAAGTGTTCTGGGGGAACTTACCCAGCCCTGCTATAGCCCAGCTTTAGGTGGGCAGGCTTTTCTCCTTATAAACCAGCTTGCCAGTATACGCAACACTCCTTTCTTTGGTGCCTGTACAGAATAGACCATTCCTTCTCAGGTGAGGGCAGCATCTATACTACTCAGCGGCTACCCCTCCTCCCCATTTCCAGAGCTTATAACTATGGCCTTTTTGGGAGAATTGGCCAGAGCCTCTTTGGGATTGGGTGACTCTCAAAGACTCAGTCTCCAAGACTGACAGTGTGCCAGTGGCTTACTGCAGGACCCCGCCTGGCTCCATGCCAGCTGAAGCTGCCCTAAACCAACAGGATGGTTATAATAATATGGTAGTGTGCAGGGAAGAACTATGGAGAAAAAAAAAATCCCCCATTTTCCTGTCTGTCACCATAAGCACATATCATTTCTGAAGGCTCTGAAGAGAAGACATCTCAGTTTGGCATATGGTTGGACTTGTGTGGTCTAGACTTGCAAGGCAGTCCTTAAAGTCTGTTGGTTGTCACTGCGCTCGCAGAATTCCAGTTGAGTCCATTTCTAAAATAGGACTTGCTCAAATTCGTTGACCTGATCCGTTAGAGGACCTGAGGCTCCCAAAGTAAGAAACCTCAGCTTCCTGTCTGTACACCAACTCTATTCCAAGGCACAAAGTTTGTCCAACATAATTGTAGGAGGCTAGGTTTTTATATTGGTGGAATATGTTCAGTGGAAGGAATCATACCTCTTATTTCCTAGGCTGCTGAAGACTTGAAAAGTCCGAGATGGAGGGCTGGTGTGTGCTGTGGCAGTAACCCCCTTGATCTGCCTGCTGGTGACACTGCCCAAGAGCAGTGTCCTAAATGATTAGAGGCCTTGCTGTGGGACTGTGGAGAATGTGGCCATAACTGAGAACAAACCCACCGCTGTGAATACTCTGAGCCTTCTTCCCTTCACTGAGGGAGGAGATGCAGCTTAGAGGAGGGGGAAGTGTATATGGGGAAGGGGGGGTATTGAAAAGGTGGGGGATGGGAAGAAAAGGAACAACTGTAAAAAATGTTAATTTATTAATCACTGAATATATAGCAGTTCATCTGCAGTGCTGTTGCTATGCCAACACCCTGGGAGTTTATTTTCTTAATCCAAGAGAGGAGCTCTCAGTCCCCTGCTCCCCTGCTGCGCCATTTGAATTTGCTGCCACCGCTGCCACCGTGGTATCTGTTTTAGAAAGTAGGGGTGGGGGCTTGGGGGGGGGTAATGAGGGCCAAACCGCCAAAGCAGTCAGATGCAAAGCAGAGAGGCCTTTCTCAGTGCGACTTAGTAAAAATGACACAAATTAATATACTCTACTTAAACCAGACCAAGATTAATGGTTCTCTTTCAGTGCAGCTTAGCCCAACTGTCACTCGACAGGCGTTTGTCGGACAAAATCAACACTAATCAACATTTATTCGTCTCTTGCCCTTGGGTCTGAGGAGCGCGAGCGGGCTGCGCCATTCTCCCGCTCATCTCGCCACGCTTTTCACCCTCCATCCAGCTCCGCCATATATCACCCTTCCTCCTGGTGCCTCTGCTTGTCCGGATCCACAGACTCAGCTATCAGGGTACATTAGAGGCATGATAGATTTTCTGTTTTAATTTACATCTATTATATTACAACATAACAGATTTTGATTCAGTAGAGACCTGTGTCTCCTATAGCCAGACTCCTTGGGAAGATTTCTGCATTAACTTATTAAGGTTTGTTAGGATGCAGCTTCAAACTCTCTCTCTCTCTCTCTCTCTCTCTCTCTCTCTCTCTCTCTCTCTCTCTCTCTCTCTCTCTCTCTCTCTCTCTCTCTCTCTCTCTCTCTCTCTCTCTCTCTCTCTGTCCCTGGCATGCTCAGTAAAGATGTCTTGATGCACCTGATTCACAAACACCACTCTAGACTTGGCTTGCCCTGCAGTATCACATGAGGCTGTCTGGGCCCCTCCCTTACTTTCTGATTGGTCTTGGATCAGCCAACAATGGGGAGCTGCAAGCGAACTCCCCCCTCTCTGCCTGGACTAGGGAAATGGTCTCCACAAATCAGATAGCAAGCACCCCACCGCCTCTCAGGCTTTAGTTCTGGTCCCCAGCATCTTCTTTATATTTTCCAATTTGATCTCAGTTACAGTTAGATATTATTTATATTGAAACACATATCTATGGGGCGGGGGTAAAGGAGGGCGGAAGGGAGTAGGTGGGTTAGCCATGGACAGTCCTGGGCAAAGAGTGACCGAACGGGTACCTGAAAAGGCCGGTCACTTGCTGCTTGGCCTTCCTGAAAGCATCTTATTTTAGCTTGGAGCAGCTTGTTTGTAGCACATGGGATTTGTGTATTTATTTATGGGTCCCCTGTAGAGTGTATCTTACTTATGAAGTTGGCTTCTTTAAATGCATTTTTAAACCATGTATATTTTAATATAAGATTTGTGTAGCAGTGAGTATCATTTTATCCCTTTCTTTTCCTTTGTTCCCCTGGAGTTGTAGCTTCAGGCACATAGTTTTTCTTTCCTTGTGATTTTTGGTAGAGCGCCTGGCTTCTTATCAACTCTGGCTGCATTAAGCTCTGCCCGTCTGGTCATCTGTTTGCTGGCTGGAGAGAAGAGCAGAAAGCCTCCTATCTGCTTCCAACTTCTTACCTTGTATCCCCTTCTTCATAGACACCACGGTTTTGTCAACTGGTCCTTCCTTCTCGAATCTCCCACTACCTTACAGCTACTGCTGCCGAGCAGCCCTGTGTTATTTGCTACCAGGAAGCTGTTGCTTCTAAAAGTGTAGTGAGGCCATCTTGCAGCCAAAAGGCAGAGAGCCCCGGGGACTGAGTTGGGGACGTTTGGTTTGTGCATGTTGTCGTGCGGTCGCTGAAGTGTAGGCTATGTTAAGAGGATGGCATAGGACTTCCATTTTGGTTCCTATTACATAGCAATAAAGTAAATGACGCTTAGCATAACTCTGCACTTGTAGAACTGTAGCTCAATTTAAGAAACAAAACTCCACCAACAGGAGTGCTTAGTATCTTGAGCTTGGGAAACTGACCTCGTTAATTTTAATGAGGGGAAAAATTCTCCAGCTGGGGCTGAGAAGAAAATGAAATACCATTGAGGTTATCACTTTGGGTGATCTCTCTGAATTCAAGGGTCTAATCGGAATGGCGTTTTGAGAATTTTCTCGAGTCCTATGGGGAGATTTAGAGGAGAATGCATATGCCCTCCACAGTCCTCAGAGTACTTTCTCTGGGTCCAGGAAGAGCTGAGCTCCTTATGGTCCCTCCTTGTGGAGCTGAGGAACTAACATTAAAAGTTGAGCCCCAATAAAGCTGAAATTAAAAACGAATTAGCGTGATGCCTTTGTGGGTCTGGCCTTAAAGTGGTAGAGCTGACGGCTGAGGCAGCCAGTTAGAAGCTTAGGCCTTCTGAGTTCAAGTGCTCACAGAGGCCTCATGGGACTTAGGGACCTGTGTGTTTATCACCCAAGGCAGAAGGTGAGCTGAGGGAATCAGTTATTCAGTAGGCAGCTATTGAATCTGAACAGCAAGTTGATGGCTTTGACCCTGCTTTTGAGGAGCTGACAGATTGTGACCAAGGAGGTTCAGAGGACTAGCGGATAATTTTGCCCTCCCTTAGGAGATGTGCTAAGCTCCAGCGATGTTTTGTCAGGAAAGAAACATCACCCGTCAAGGGACGTGATGCTTTTACTTTATCCTTGTTTACCAGATGGCTGATTCTTGGGAGATCATTGTACCTAAGAACTTTTCACAGGTCTGGGGCAGGTAGGACCACCTTTCTCTACTGCAAAACTTCCAGCTTGCTGACTCGGGCACTTTCCCCAGCTCCCTGGCCTGTCCCTGAACTCAGCAGATTTGTGTAACTCCCAGGTTCAGAGAACCAAAGGGGCACTTTCTGATTAAATGGGACTGTCTTGCTATAGGGGCCACCTGAACATCAGTAATCTCTTGATGGGGGAGTGTCCATGAATGTGTACAAGTTCCCTTGAAATTCAGCTCCATCCTTTGAAAGCTATGAGATAGCAGTTAAGGGCACTTAGGCTGCTGCTGTGGCTGTGTATATGGGATGGGAAATGCTGGTTGCCAAGCAGCAGGGAATGGACATAATCGTGCTGCCTAGCAACAGTGGCAGCGTGGTCACTTGCACAGATTTCTGAGCTTCTTCCTGTTTGATGTGTAGGAAAATGTGCATGGCTTCTGTGGATTTCTGTCTGTCTTAGCCACAGTGACAAGTAGGAGAAATCCAGCGGACTGGAGAGGATGGATCATATACAAGTGTACTTTCTCAGTTGATGACTTTCCAAACTGTCTAAGGCTGAGTACTGATTGCGCCATAACATTCCTCCCTTAGTTTCCCCTTTGAATTTTTCTGTGTACCTGCAAGTTGACTTCTGAGCCTGGCAGGGGTGGTCTTAGAAATTTGCCAAATTCTTCCAATTGCTGTTTCCCTTCAGCCTGGTGGGACTGTACTCTACATGTGTAAATATAAAACAGCCACCTTACACACACACACACACACACACACACACACACACACACAGAGTCCCTTGTCCCACTTGAGTCTTAGTACTCTTGACTGAGAGAGTTGACAGAATAGGCCACACAGACGGTGGGAAGGTTAGAAGAGTTGGGCGATTGTTAGCACATTTGGCTGAAGCTCTAAGAGGTGGTGGTTTCTGGCCTTGCGTAAAAGGGCAGGTGAGCCTGGGATTGCAAACTTCACCACTTGCTTCTCTTCAGTCTTAGCCTTCCAAGCAAAGAGCTGTCTTTGATATTGGACCTGGTTACAGAGTACCAGGAAAGCACTTACTCATTTGTCGTTGTTTGTGTATGCCTGTGTTTGTGCAGTTTACATTTGTGTACAGGTTTATGCATGTATTTGTGTCTATGTCGAGGCCCGTGTGAGTGCAAGTGAGTATGAGTGCATGTGTAGGCCAGAGGTCAACATTGGGGGGACTTCCTCAGATGCTCTCCACCTTATGTTTTCATACTGTTCAAAAACTGAGCTTTTGCAATTTTCATACAATATGATTTGATGGCATTTAGAGCTCCTTCCCTAGCCTCACCTGCCCTTATTGTCCCCACTCAATTTAACGTACTCTATTACACACACACACACACACACACACATCTATATCTATATCTATATCTATATCTATATCTATATCTATATATATAGATATATGCCTATTGCGTTGTGTCCCCAAATATCCTTCAATGTGGGTTTATCCACTGGAGCCTGGTTACCCTACCAAATGTCCCATCCTTGAAAGGGACTGTCTCTGTTCCTCCCAGCAGTTGTCTGTTGCCACAGTTTCCTTAAGTGGATCTACCTTATGTTTTTGAAATAGGGTCACCTGGAGCTAACCTATTCTGCTGGCTGGCCTGTGAGCTCCGGGGTCTGTCTGTCTATACCTCCCTGACATTGGTATTGCATGTGTGCTTTCCCACGTCTGGCTTTTTGAATGAGGGCGTAATAACTGAACTCAAGTTCCCTTGCTTTAGGGACAAGCACTGTACCTTTGAGCCATCTCCCCAGCTGTTCAGTTGTTTCTTAGGTCTTTTCAGAGTCCAATAACACACTGCCTTTTCATTTCATAGGTGATGAGACAGTGATACAGAATAATGAGAACATTGCTTTTAAGATTGCACCAAAATCCTGTGGTCTGGTAGGGAAGATGAATCCCCAGTAAAATCAGAAGGGACTAGTTCGGAAAGTCACTGTGAAGATGGATTTTGGAATTCAAAATAATGAGGTCAGTGAGAGTGCCCTGGGCGGATCACAGTGTGGCTTCTGCAGGCCTCAGAGTGCCTGGTGGGCCAGTGGGGTGTACCACAGCCTTGAGCTACTCCAACATCTGATGTACTGCATTAACAACAGAGGGATCAAATGGAGACAGCTCTGGCTTCAAGCACAGACAGCATCTCTTATTGAAGTCCTGCTATGAGCGCTTACTCTTCACCTTCTCCAGGGAGCATGATGGCAGTCTTTTTTTTTCCCAGAGCGAGGAAGGCTTACAATTCAGAAGTGTGTTGTGGTCACTGTCAAAGTCACTCCTTACAGGACACAGATACTTGAAAGCTGTATGGTGCCAGCTACCAGCCTAGAAAGGCAGGGTACACTTACCTTTCAGCAATTGCTTGTGTTTTTAAACAAATACAGGCGAAGTGTTCTGGGTGAGCAAATACCAGTAGCTTAACTTCTCTGCCAAAGGAGGGAGCTGGAGCCTCCTACTTCTTAGAGCTTCAGCCTCTTCAATGTAAAGCAACTCCTGGGCCATTTCTTGCCCATGTGGGGAGGAAGTGGCCTTCCAGCAGCTCCTGCCTAGCAACATTCTGGGGCTTAGAGAAGAATGCTTGGATCAGCGGGGTTCTAAAATGCCCTGCCACCTGTTCCTTCAGTCCTGTCTGCTCTCTGACCATCACATTACATGATGTTCCACTAGAGACTTGTGATACTGATCCCAGTGTTCTACTTGGGTTGGGGGGAAGAAAGTAGAAGAGGGGAGGGGAGGGGAGGGGAAGGGAGGAGAGGAGAGGAGAAGGGAAGGGTGGGGGCAAAGAGAGAAGAGAATAACAAGAGGAGAAAAGAGACACAAAGATGTGGTCCATTTATCTATCATTAAAGAAGCTTAGCGATTGCCGCTATGGTACCCTGGAAGGTAGAGGAGGCCTAGAGGCCTTCTCTAGACTAGTAGAGCGGTACAGATATTTTTCTTGCTGCAGACTTGTCTTGCTTCCTTAGCTGTCTTTCTTCTTGGTGGGGTCTAGAAGTAAGCTGTCTTCTGGCCCTCGCTCTGCCCAGTTCGTGTTAGAGCTTGGTGACCACCAGCAGTGGTTTGTGGCAAAGCCTCAGTTTTGACTTGGCTTAATGATGTTTCCTCAACTGTTTGGAGAGAAACAAGCACCGCAGACCTGGTGTCCGCTGTGGTTTGAAGGATTCCAACTTCTATCCAGTAGCTAGAGGACACGCCAGAGGAGGTAGTTTTTTATTTTATTGTCTGACAAGTTTCAAAGTATTCGAATGGTAAAAGAGCCCGTGGGCTTGCAACTTTTCCATGACAAATCTCACAAACTGGGGTTTGATTTCACATGGTCAGCATGACTTTTGGTATTCAGCTAACACCCTTCCTTTAAGGAAGTCAGAACACTTGATAAATTTTAAGCCTTTGATCCTCACAAATACCCCTGGAAAATAAAGATCCAGTGAGGTCAGAGCCCTGGTTAATTACTGATTTGGGTTATGTTTCTCTCTGTGTGTCTCATTAAGAACGTATCATTTGAGGGTTCTGGCTGTAGCTCAGGTGGTGGATTGAAGGCCTGGGCTTCATTCCCAGCACCACATAAACTGTGGTGGTACATGCCTCTAGTTCTAGCTCTCTGGAGGTGGATGCAGGAGGGTCAGAGTACCAAGACCATCCTTGGCTGTATAGGAGTTTCTCCTTTTCTGTTTATGCCTATCCTGCTTGTTTTCAGAGGGATTTCTGTGGTTTCACACCACCATCGCTCTGAAAAGGAAAGTAGGAGAAATTAATCATAACTGCACTTCAGAACTCAGGGTGTTGAGTGCAGGCTGAGTCAATCTTGGGAGACCATTCCCATGAGGGAAACATGTCTTGCCAAGAGGCTGGGACTGGTAATAGGAAATGGAATTAATAGCAGCCCAGGTGTGTGATCCCACGTTTGACCAGCTCTCCAAGACACGTTTCTCCTCTGGTCTCAGAGCAGGACATACAGGGCAGGTCTTTTCCTGTGCAAGAGCACCCAAGTGTTTCTTGGTGGTTGATTTGTAGATCAGGCTTTAAGAGCGATGCTGGAACGTGGCAGAGCCATCGTTCAGTGTTGGAGTCTGGGGGGTGGGGCAGTCCTGGAAGCTTGTCCTGTGCAGTCTTTGGCAGATAGATAGCAAGTGTTCAGTATGCATTTATTGATCCGATCAGGTGTCTGCATCTTGGTGACTATAGCTTCTTTTATATTAGCAAGGACTTCATGAAGGTATGCTCTTCACCTCACAGAAAAATAGGCTCAGATGTTGAGAGAAAATGTAACCAGAGCTACCCAGGCCTTCATGGAGCAGACAGACTGCTTATGGAGACAAGACTGACAGGCCTCTGTTCCCTGCATGGACTGTCAACACTGCGCGACCATTCAAAGGCAACAGGCCACCTCTTAATCCATTACCAGCCTCGTTGTTTCAGATGAACAGAGTGGCAGGTGTTGGCAGTGATGGAGGTGATGTTTTATTTTAAGATAAAATATGGAAGCTACTGATTGATGGATTATAAACTGGGAGGTCTAGGATAAAGCTCCATTCTGGGGGCATCAGTATATTTCACGGGTAGCCTCCTGGGCATTAATTCTGCTGTTAATTTTGTTATTAGAGACCTCGCCAAACAAAGGGAGGTGGCGAAGCTTGAGGCTGGTTTAACCTTGATGAAACAGTGATTTCACCAAGGATGATGTTCCTCATCTATCTTCATCCATCAAGGCACTGCTGAAATATGCTAATGAATCCCGAAGATAGGAACACAGAGCAGTGAAATGGGGCGCTGCAGACACTCTCTGCACCCCCATGACAGGGCGATGCTACTCACTGTCCAGATTTAGTGGAGGAACAGGAACCATGCTGACATGGTCTTGTGGAAAAAGAAAGAATATAGGTTGACTTCCGTCTTGCAGACAGGAAGCTGAAGATTCATGGACACACTGCTCTAGAATGGAAGGAAATGGCTTACTCTTGGTGAAAACACTTGTTTCCTTAATTCTCTTTGACATAGTTTCTAGTCAGCCCACTGGAGAAGCAAGGATATGGTATGGTGCAAATGGACAAGCAGTTTTGTTTGTAAATTCTAGCCTGTGACCTCCAAGTTTATGAGAAATCAAGTTATCTGTCACCGTGTCGGTTTGCATTGCTGAGTTTATTTCTAAAAGATACATGAGCTAATACCTGTTTATTTCTGTTTTTAAAACTACAACCTGTTGATACTTAACATGTGCCGAGCATACTGCCAGTTTATTTCATCTCCTTAAAGTTCCATATTCCATGAAGTAGTGAGTGGGATTATAACCTATAATTTACGGATGGGCTTTGAGAAGTTAAATTCATAGCCATAGTCAAATAGCCAGCAAGTGGCATGGTTGGCATTCAACCATGTCCATCAAACACCTTAGAAGTGATCCTGACAGGACCATTATGGTCTGAGGCCTCTCATGTAGCAAGCAATAAGAATCCCCCAATGGCTTGTGGGAATGGCTTGGCTTATGTGTGCTGCTTGGCTCAGTTTAATTTAAATCTCAGTTTTCTTCTTGTAGCTCTTCTCGCTGGGGTCTGGCAGGCCCCTCTTTCTAGATTCCCCAACTGCTACCTGTTACCTCTATATGGTGTGCCCACATTTTAGTTTTAAGTGCTTCTACTGATGGTTAACGTGCTCAGCTATTTTCTGATTTTCACACATTACATGAAAGTCATTGGTGGGCTGGAGAGATGGCCTAGCGGTTAAGAGCGCCAACTGCTCTTACAGAGGACCCGGGTTCGATCCCCAGCACCCACATGGCAGCCGAGAGCCGTCTGAAACTCCAATTCCAGGAGAACTCCAGTTCCAGGGGAATCCAAGACCCTCTTCTGACCTCCGCGGCATTGCACGACACGGGTGCACAAACCTGCATGCAGACAGTACATTGATACACATACAGAAAGAAATAAAATTAAAAAAAAAAAAGAAAGTCATTGGGTGCTTGGTTTGTCTCTCTAAGTTAATCTTACAGGAATCCCAATATAATGTCTGTCCCTTGAAATTTATTGGTAGATATACTTTTGTTTCCTCCTGGTTCAATTACTCCATCCTATCTAGGCTGTATCTGATCACCCGGAGAAAAAGGTAAAGAACAAATGGAACTCCATCCCTAGTTGTTTGATAGCATCTTCAGATTAGCTCACATGAGGAGCTGTGTGCCATTGCATAAGGATCCAGGGGTCCTACACAATGCCTTTAGGGTAGCCCGACCTATTTTCCAAGATGGAGACCCTGAAATCTGGAATGGAATATTACGGCCAATACAGTCTAAGTGCCTCCTTAAGCAAATCACACATGAGCGTTCTCAAGTCTGAAATGTTTGCCGGCTGGTATTATTTATTATTTATTTATTTACTTATTTATTTATTGCCTTGTGGTGATAGAGAAAGGTAAAAGCTAAAGTGAGGAAGAGAAGCTGGATAAACAACATTGAAATAAGATTTTAAGTCCTAGAATTTGCCAGAGATAAACTGTGCCAGATAAAAATGCTATATTGGCTTTAGAGTCCATTAGCCAGGTCTGGAGCAGGCCTGCACTTGGTGGCCTCCAGACTGGTATTAAAGAGTTAATCACTGAAGGCTAGGCCTGTGGAGGATGTTGTATGGGTCAGTGTATCTTGCCAAATGGTAACATCAGCCAGTGAGATCAATCCGGTCCCCTCCTGTACTTTCTAGTCTTGGAGTTCATGTACAGTAAATCTTTCTCTTAATAGAGCTGTTTTTCAAATCTGACTTTGGGCTAGGGACTGCTTTTTCTCCAAATGCAACAGCTGTTCAACATGGCGCCTTGGGCACAGTGGAGATCTCTTTGTTTAGTTTTTGGGTTTTGAATATGAGCAGAATCATGGAGGAGTGGGAGGACTCCCATCGATTTCTTTCTACTCATGAGGCAGCCAGGGGGTTTGGAAATGAGGCTTCCATCCCTGCCAGGCTTCTGAGCTCCCTTAAGGATGAAGCCTATTGTCCCTTAATAAGCAGAGCAGGATGCCCCTCGTTTGGGTGAGATAGAATGGTGGAGCCTGAGGTGTCAACCAGCAGAGGCCCAGCCCTAACCTTTGGCCCTAGTCTGCCTGGGCTACATGGGGGAAGATATTTCTGTGCCCTTGCTCTCTGGGCCTTCTGTCACTAGCTCTGTTCCCAATGCGCCAGGGAGCATTAGCTCCCTGCAGGGGAAAAAAAAGTTCACAAAAGAAATGAATTATGCATATGGAATTCATTTCCTTGATGAATAGGGAATCCGAACAAACTCTGTGGCAGTTTGATTTTTAAGGCCTGGGGAGGAGGGGGCGGGGTATAGGGCTCAGGAGTATGGGGGGAGGGGGTCAAAAAGACTTTGGTGCAAAAGAGGTGGGAGGAAAGCCATAACAGAAGGACTTGGGATGGAATATTAAGGACAAAGTCAGTGGCTCTTTAACATAGTTCATGGCCCATTATTCTTCTAATCACACACACACACACACACACACACACACACACACACACACCTCACTCCCAATTAATGTGCAGATTTGCCCACAGGGAAACTGGAAGTGGTGGTGAGATTACACCAGAGGGAGTTTATAATGCTGCCAGCACGCTACCAACCTGAATCAAAGTTTTGGTGTGATGTTTGACTTTTTTCTGCTTAGAGTAACCATAGACACTTAGAACCTAGGGATAGGAGTTTTGTGGTGAGAAGAATATTGAGCTTGGAAGCACAGGGCCTGGCTCCAGGCTCCCTGACATGCAGACTGCAGGCCCTGAGCCAGCTGCTGCCTCTTCCTTAGCCTCCATGACCGCCCCTGTGCCTCTGTAAATGGGAACTGTGACTACTCCTTCCCTGTGGAAATGTCACAAGGACTAAGCAAAAGTGCTTTGATAAGTAACTTGAAATGTGAATCCGAAGGGTTTTTTTTTTTCTTTGTCTTTTTGAGACAGGGTCTACCTGCAGCCCCAGCTGGCCTGGAACTTGAGGTGAGGCTGGCCTTGAACTTAGGAGATCCCCTTGCCTATGCCTCATGAATGCTGGAGGCATGGGCCACCACACCTGGCTCCCTGGACTTTTAAATGTTTGGATCTAGTAAACCAAATGCCTTTCTTTTTTCTTTTCTTTTCTTTTCTTTTCTTTTCTTTTCTTTTCTTTTCTTTTCTTTTCTTTTCTTTTCTTTTCTTTTCTCTTCTCTTCTCTTCTCTTCTCTTCTCTTCTCTTCTCTTCTCTTCTCCTTTCCTTTTCTTTTCTTTTTTCTTTTCTTTTCCTTTCTCTCTCTTTCTTTCTTTCCCTTCCTTCATTCCTCTCCCCTCTCCTTCCCTCCCCTCCCCTCCCCTTCTTTCTTTCTCTCAGAGAAACATGATGCTTAAAGGAATAGAAAAAAAACAAAAAATCCTTGTCAGAATCCTCCCCTCATCTATATAATGATCTTTTCAAAGAATCATTCTGAGGGCTGGAGAGATGGCTAGCAATTAAGAGCAAGTACCGTTCTCACAGAGGACCACAAGGCTGCGTTCAGTTCCCAGCACCCATATCATATGGCTCACAACTGCCTGTAAGTTCAGCTCCGGGGGGATCAGTGCCTCTTCCTTCTGTGGACACTCACACACACACACACACACACACACACACACACACACGCATCTGCACACAGACACAAATACATATAATTAAAAATAAGTCTGAAATGGTGATGTACACCTTTAATCTAAGCACTTAGGTGGCAGAGGATGTGGATCCGTGAGTTTGAGTCCAGCCTGGTCTACACAGAGAGTTCCAAGCCATCCAGGGCTGCATAGTGAAACACTGTTGGAACAAAAAGAATATGGTGCTTTTGCCAGATTTGGCCACTGGATCAGTAGTTATGTCAATGTCGGCCACTTAGAATAAATGGTCGATTGGAAACCTTTTAAGGGTTTTTTTTTGTGTGTGTGTAACCTGGCTGCCAAGAACCTGTGGATGCTTCTAAGAAGGAAATACGACCCAAATGGCCTCTGGCTCTTCACCGTTCTCATTCCATGCTTCTGAAAGGAGCAAGGGCTTGGGGAAGCCCAGTCTTCAGGAGAGATAAGAAATAGCTAACCGGGCGAGGTGGCACACGCCTTTAATCCTAGCACTTGGGAGGCAGAGGCAGGCGGATCTTTGTGAGTTCAAGGCCAGCCTGGTCTACAGAGCAAGTTCCAAGACAGCTGGGGCTACAGGGAGACCCTGTCTCAAAAAGACAAAAAAGAAAAGAAAGTAAAGAAAAGAAATAGTTAAACATCCATGCACATTGGTTAGGACTATTTCTCAAGTTTGTTGGTTTTGACCCAAAGCTTCATTCCTTCTATGGCCCAGGCCTACCTGGAGCTCAGTATATAACCCAGGCTGGACTTGAACTCACAGAAATCCTCCCGCTGTAGCCTCCTGTGTACTAGGATTGCAGTCATGAGCCCCACGCCCAGTTCAACTTGACAGATACTTTTTGATTGTTTTAGGGGACCTAAATCCCATATGAGGATTGAGTAGCTTGAGCAGCTCCAACTGCTGCCATGTTTACTTTTCTCATCAGCCAGTTTCACTGCCTGCTGTTTCCTCTGGAGTTGTCTTGTTTTACCCCTCACCCTCCCACGGGATGAGGGTGTTCAGTGTCATGCCCTTGGACCTGTGGGGCTCCCTCTGCAGAGGTCAGTATCACCATTTTATATGTTCTGCAGGATTGTTGTTTTCCACATGTGTCCCTCTGGGCCCCGTGACAGGTGTGGAGGTTCCCAGTCCTGCCTTCCTGGCGGAGAGGTGGCCCTGCTTGGGAGGCTCTGGGCTCCCACCACCCTGATTTCAACACCTACTTGTATGTTTTATGGCTTTTATTTACTTGGCTTTATGGGTAAGAGTATGCTTTTAGGAAATGTTTGAAACCCAGTGGTGCAGAGAATAGACCAGTATCTAGTATGAATTATTTATTTGTTTATTAAGATTTTCATGGTACCTTATCTCTCAAAGCTCAGGGCACTCTACAGAAAACATCAAACAGATAGCATTTAGCACCAGCAATTGGGAACAACAGCAGAGAATGTCAGAACACTGGGAAGATAAGAACAGGGGAAGAGAAGAGAGAAGCGCCCCCCACCCTCGCCCCATCATAAAGCTAACCTTTGAACCAAAGGAGACAGGCCATGAAGACCAGACAGAGTCTTTGTGCCAGGAATCCAGCCCTGCCAGTAAGATGCTCTGTGGGTTTTTTTTGTTTGTTTGTTTGTGCCTCCTCTGTGTGCTGGGGGTGACCTGGTGCCTTGCCAGTGCCCTCCCAGGTATGATATTCTAGGGAGGCTTCTAAGCTTTCCTTTTTAGGTGAGCAGACCTAACCTTCCTACCAAGTTGTTAAGGCAGTAAAAATGGAAATAAAAATGTTTTTTTTTTTTTAAATGTTAAACATAAACCTTTCCATAACAAGTATATTTGGTACAGAGTGCTTTTCAACCCTGGCTGCACATTAAAATCACCAGGGGAACTTTTTATAAAATACCACCAACGCTTGGGCTCTACCTTGGAACCATGCAATCAGACCCTCTAGGGGCAGGTGCCGAGTGTCCGTATTTTCTCAGAGCAGACCTGCTTATTGTATTATGAACTACGGTGGTAAAATATTGCTCTGGGGACTCAAGAAGGGTGATGAGGGAAGGCTAGGTTGAAAATGTTCAATGAAAGAGCATAGGGGTGGGTTTGTAAGCACTGCTCTTGATAAACAGAGGTGAGGAGGAATTCACAACTATGCTGTGAGGTTATCAAGCCATAGGTTATTCTTACAGTACCTGAAGTCCATTGGGCTTGTGCTGCCCGTTTTTCACACACTGGAATGCCTGGGGACTTCAGAAGAATTGCAGCAATCCATGGCTGCCTCGTCCCTACCTGGCTCTCATTAGAGTATTGATCTCAGGCAAGCCATGTTCTAGGGGTGGCACATTTCAGATATTATAAGTTTCATAGAGCAAAAGTTAGTGTTTCCTCTCCATTTTAAGGAGGGGGAAACTGAAGCCCAGAGAGGCAAACAGTTTGGGAAAAGTCCCTGGATTTAGAAATTGTGGAGAAGGGATGGAACTTGGTTATCTCCCTCAGATGCTCCTTTCCTCTTCTCACTTTCAAGGCCTTGTTAGTCAGAGCCCTTTCCAGGGAGGAAAGCCTTTGACTCTTTTCTTTCAGATAGTTGAGAAACGATGAGAAAAGAAAGCTGCTTCTACACTGCTTACCTTAGAGAGGGAGCAAGCTTCAGGGCAAACTTGTGATTAGACCTGAGCCAAAATAAATAAAATAAAACTGTGGGACAGTCTCATGTGAAGAGACTGGGAAACTTGACTTTTGTGGAATCAACTGCCATATCTTTGGGGACATTGCTAGGGCCAAAGCTTATCTTCAGGTGGTGCCAGAATATACTAGAATATGCTAGATAGACTGTGTTTTCAGCTCTAATTCAGTCCTCTCAATCAACTGCATTCTTTTTTTTTTTTTTTTTTTTTTTTTTGAGACAGGGTCTCCCTGTAGTCCTAGCTGTCCTGGAACTCACTCTGTAGGCCAGGCTGGTTTCCACTAACCCATCTGCAGCTCAGGATGACCCTGCTAGGTCTATTCTAGGTTTGAATTCCTATTCCCACCTAGACTCCACATTCTTTCCCGTATGAACTCCTTGTAATGCTCATTCGTAAAATTAGAATGGCCCTCCTTTCACTCCTCATAACCTCATTGTCAGCTTCAAAGATTCTTTGCTGGGGAAATCAATGGCCAAAGGGAACCATAATATTCTGTTTTAAATTTAGTTCTGGCTTTGCTCTCTAAGGTCCCCCTTGCCCACCGAGAAAGGTTGAGAGTCTCAGGCTTCTGGGAAGGGGCCTAGAAGAAGCCTTCGCCTCTGGCTGAGCAGATATACAGACCAAATTAGAAGCAAGATAGAATTACATAACCCAGCCCTGCGCTTCACCCCATGGCCAAGCACACGGAGGGAGAGCTTTGGGGGTGGGAGGAGTCAGTCACCAGCCTCAGGTAAGCAGAAGAAAAGGTGTGTGTTTTTTTTTATAGGCCTATGAATAGAGGACTGTTTCCACTGGAAGAGAAGACACCTGTGGTTTAGTTTAGCCAGTTCAGTCCCTTCCTTATGCAGGGAAGAAGCTATGGCAGTCACCATGACCTTCCTTCCAGGTTACCTGCAGCACAGCCTGCCTTGGTCTCTTGACAACTGGTAACTGGGTCCAGGCCCGTGCCTCCCCCGCACACTCCTCCGTACACACTGAGATCTTGCCTAGTGAGGACGTCGCTCTTGCTGCCTGTGGTCTAGTACATGTGATTCAGTTTTCATCCTCAGCCTCCTTCCTTCCACTCCCACCTCCATATTAGTTATATGTATAAGTATGAACGTCGATGCAAGCGGGCTGTTTCTGTTCCTCCTCCGTACTCTCTGCGCTCTTTCTCCGTTTCGCCCTCCTTCCAGCATTCTGTTCAGTAACATGGAGGAATGGAGTTAGGGTGGTAGAAGGCAGGGTAATGATGCTGCTCGGAAAATTAAAAAAAAAAAAAAATCAGCTAGGAGAGCATCAGAGAGGAGGAGAGGAGGAAAAGACCTCTCCGAGCATCACATCCCTAGACCTGACTCCCTCCGTTGCCAAGTCCTCTTGCACCTCTCAACTGTGAACGTGGACAGTAAATCGGGTTTCTACCAATATTAAACTGATAAATGAAATTTGTATTTTAAAACAATGATAATTTAATTTTATTTTCTTTCCTTCGTTCATATTCACACTCCTGTCTCACTGTAACACCCTGCCCGCCCTCCACCCCTCCCATTCCCTACTCACTTCTCAGCTTTAGGGAAAGTGGGGGGGGGGGGGCGGTAAAGACTGTGGGGAAGGGAGGCTTTGCAAGCTGTCGGTTCGCATTGTGCGGACGGGGAAAGGTCTCTACCTGGCTTATTTTGTCCCCTTTGCTTAGGCTGTCACTGCTGACAGTCCTCATGTTTATTTCATCTCGCGTGGTGGCTGTCTCGTTTCCCTACCCTCCGATGTCATTAACGCACAGAGAGCGGGCCCTGCAGTGTTGAGCCTAATGAATTCCGCTGTGGCTGCTCTGCTCCCCACCTTGTTACCAAAGCTCAAGGTGTCAAATTAAACCCAGCCTAGAGAGAAAGAGAAAGTGTGGGAGAGAACGCCAGAGCAGAACACAAAAACAACCTTCCCAGCAGTGGAAGGAAGCAAGAGAGGAAAGAAGAGAGCCAGACACAGAGGGACCGCCACAAATGGATGACTTCCTGAAGGCAAATCTACTTTCAAGTCGACACCCAGGACTCTGTGCAGGACCTAATGACGGTGGTCCCACCCCCTCACCCCCCACGGGGGTCTGTGCCTTGGCCTGGCTCTGGTTGCCTCTTTCTCCTTGCCCGGTTGATTTATTTTCATGGTTTGTGCAGATTGGGCGCCTCGCGAAGCCAAGTGAATAGCTGAAGCCAGAGAGAGCAGTTATCACTTATGGGGAGGACCAAGTATGCCTGTGCGCATGCGTGTAAGGCAAAGTGGAGGCTCGAGTGAACCCCGGGTTTAGTGGTCCTGAGCTGCAGAAATTTGTGTTTTGAAATGATAGGAAGCGGAAACCATCACAGGAAGTTCAATTGCCCCAGTGGGGGTGCTCTGCGGAAAGTTTGTCGCTCTTCACAACTCCGGGACTTGGGAATAGTGGATTTCCCCATTTCTTTATACCGTGCAGCTTACAGAGCATTTTTCTATGTGTATGTTATTGGCATTTATCTGTGGAGCATTTTATTTGAAAAGGAGGAGGACAGGGCTAGAAGGCGAGCGCGTTGGGCAGCACTTCGTCCTGCAGCTTCCATATTGGATGACCGACTTCTCCACGTACTGCTAGACTCTAGACTTTAAGAAGCGGGGTGATGTTGATATTAAATAAGTTTATGGGTTTAAAAATGGAAATAATTTATGCATAGTAGAATAAGTAGCTGTGTGGTACATGGCTCGATTTTATTTTATTTTTTTAGCCCCAAAATGAATATACCGTTGGAACCATGTAAAATGCAGAACTCTTCCACTACCCTAAAAATAGTTTCCTTTGGCTGTTTCTACTTCAGTTAACAGCCACCTTCCCACATCTCCCGTATAATATGTACACATATATCTTATACAAAACGCCAACTCGGGGCTGGAGAGATGGCCTAATGAATTGGAAAATGATGTACGAAATGCACAAACCATCAATAAAAATTAAATTAAAAAAAAAAAAGAGTGCCGACCGCTCTTACAGAGGACCCGGGTTCGATCCCCAGCACCCACATGGCAGCTGAGAACCGTCTGAAACTCCAATTCCAGGAGAACTCCAGTTCCAGGGGAATCTGAGACCCTCCTCTGACCTCCGCGGCATTGCACGACACGGGTGCACAAACCTGCATGCAGACAGTACATTCATACACATACGGAAATAAAAAAAAAATAAAATAAAAAAGCCAACTCTTTTTTTATAATTATTAGTTTGCCAATTTAAGCATTCTATGAGTGGACTTATGTTACTTTGCCTCTGTGACCAGATGCCTGACCAGAGTCAGCTTAACGGAGGAGGAAGGGTTTGCTTTATCTCACGGTTGGAGTGCACAGGGCATCAATACCGAAGCGACATGGCAGCAGAAGCAGCTCACAGCCCTGGCAGCTGGCACCTGAGGCCTCTTTCTTGTTCACTTCTTTGCAGACTGGGAAGTAGAGAGACTGGGACCCTGAGGGTGATTGAACCCTAACCAACCATCAAGGCCTACCCCTTAGCCACTCACTTCCTCCATAAGCCCATCCACTAAAGGTCCCATGATGTCCCCAGACAGTGTGACCAGCTGGAGACCAAGGGGTCAAACACATGAGCCTTTGGGACACATTTTACATTTAGGCCATAACATGAAGTTTATGTTGTTTTCTAGATTTTACTGTTTCCTGAGAATTATCCATGTTATTGTTATATTGATAGTTTTGTTCCTTTTTTATTGCAAAGTAGATATTCTGTTGGGTGAATATAACAGGAGTTATTTATCCAATCTCATAATTCTTTTAAAAAATATGTGTTTATAACAATTTGGTATTTGAGACACAGATTTTCAAAACAGTTTTGAGGCACTGAGTGTCAGCTCAGCCTGGGTCCTTCAATGGCAGGGCCTTACTGCAGGGCAGGAGAGATAGGTTAGGTCAGGTATACAATAAGCAGTACTTTCTGACAGTGCTCTTAAAACCATCCCACAAATTACTCTGAATAGTTTGGGACATATTTTCTCTTTCCTTAAACTTCATCCCTATATAGCTGTTATTGAGAATTTTGTTGATTATTTGATTTTGGGGGGGTATTTTTGAGACAGGGTCTCTCTTTAAGTCCCAGCTGGCCTGGAGCTCGCTCTATAGGCCAGGCTGGCCTTAAACTCACAGAGATCCACCTGCCTGTGACTCCCCAGTGCTGGGATTAAAGGTGTGCACCACCATGCCCAGCACTAAAGACGGTTCTTAGCCACCCTGTGAGTGCTGGAAATCGAACCCAGGTCGTTTGCAAGAACAGTCAGTGCTCTTAACTGCTGAGCCATCTCTCCAGCCCCGATTATTTGATTTTTAAATTCTTATCCATTTTAGGATTAAAATATAATTTATTTGTGAAAAGTTCATGTGATTTCCTTTCCCAAATAGTAGAATTCAAAGGTATAGAAATTTCTGGCAAAAGTTAGTATACTTACAGTGGTCTGGGGGAGGGGTTTGGGGAGAGGAGGGAAGGGATCTACTCATAGTAGGCTCATCTTGCAGAGATCATCTGAAACACTGTCACTCCACTAAGATTCTTCAGCACTTAGGATGGCAAGAAAATCCAAGTTCCCTGATTAATAATCCAGTGCATTACCCTGAATGAAGAGGATAAGTGTGTGTGTGTGTGTGTGTGTGTGTGTGTGTGTGTATTATGTGTGTGTGTTTCCAGGATCCCTGAGTATTGCCACTTGTGGAGAGAAAAGAGATCTGGTCTTTGCTGTTCTGGTTAGGGTTGATATCATGACAAAACAACAGGTTTTGGACTTTGGTTGGTTTTAAATGAATGCATTATATCTGCATACTGATGGTCTTTTCTTTGTTTTTCATTTTATTCACTGATGATAACAATAAAGTGGGGACAGGATCAAGAGGGATTGGAAAGAAGGAGATTGTCCTAGTTTGTCTTCCATTGCTGTGACAAAACACTCTGACTGACACCAACTTTGGGAGGAAAGGGTTTATTCATCTTACATCTTCTGGGTCACAGTTCATCACTTAGGGAGCCCAAGGCAGGAACTAGGGGCAGGAACCTGGAGGCAGGAGCCGAAGCACAGGCCATGGAGGAATGCTGTTCACTGCCTTGCTCTCCTGGCCCATGTCCAGCCTGCCCTCTTATATAGTACACAACAACCTGCCCAGGATGGCACCACTCATTGTAGGCCAGGTCCTCCCTCCCACACTGCTCAACCATCAAGACAATACTCCACAGATGTGGGCACAGGCCAATCCAATGGAGCCAATTCCCCAATTGAGGCTCCCTCAACCCAGGCGTGTCAAGTTGACACTAAAGCTATCCAGCACAGAGACCAAGACATACCTCAATGTAAATGATGCCCTCAGATTTCTCCTAGGGCTGTTGTATTTCTTAGAGGACAAAAAGTAGGGATTAGGAGATAATATCAACAGTCTTATTTTTTTCTTTCCCCCATATGTGTGAAGCTGATGAAGAAATTCAGCTATGTAGTAGTATTGGGGGCCTGTGTTACAAGGATTTAGTTATGGGCTGTCAATGGAGGAATCAAAGTAGTTAACCAAATCTTAGCCCATAGTTCTCTGGCAACATTACTGAATTAGATATAATAAACAAAGATGCCAGTCCTTGTTCTCAAGGCTCACAGTTGGGAAATGATATGTGATAGGAATTATCACAGAGGGAATCTCAGGATGATGGGGATGGCCTGTGGCCTGGACTTCATTGGTCAATGATGTCACTCTTGATAGGATAACTCTGTAAGGAACTAATTTTATGGAAATTAGTCAAAAGTGTCATTCCTTAATTCAGCATATCTCCTTTGCAAATCTCTGTCTCCTGTAGGGTGTGTGCTGTGGCAGTATGGTTTTGAGGAGTAGGGAAGTCACCCATTGAGTGAGTACATAATAGTGAGATATGTGAATGTTGACAATTTTTAATTTCCCAAGAATGAGCTGCTTTGCTGTTCTCCCATTAGTTTAATCAAGAAAAGATGATTATTTCTGATAATGATCAGTTCATTTTCTTCTTGAGATCCACCTAGTTTGTTGTTTGTTGGTCCAGAGCTCTGGTTAACTTCCTTGACAGTGGTCACCTGTTTCTGTTTTGTTTGCTTACACTAGGCCTTACATTTGCAAATGGTACCATGTGGTACCACTGCTCAAAATACTAGTGTATATGATTTTATGTGACATGGGTATGTCATAATTATTATAATAAAATATGATATAAGGGCTTGATGAAGATTTTACATGATGACCAAGGCTGAAGCTCTCCTTACAGTCAGCAAATATGTAGAACAAGAAAAAAATTTAGTTAATTACACCGCTGGGCACCATGCACACATAATTAACCATCAACTGCAGGTAGAGAATGAAATTACCCCAGCATGTACTTAAGAACACTAGAAATGGTATCTTTTCAAAATTTTTTATATGTATGAGTATTTTGCTTTCATGTAAGTATATCCATGCATGCAGTGTTCACAGCAGCCAGAACGGGGGGTCAGTTCCCATGGAACTAGAGTGGTGTGCTGGGAAATGAACCCAGGCCCTCTGCAAGAGCTCTTAACCACTGAGTTATCTTTTCAGCCATATATATATATATATATATATATAATACATATTATGGTCTTTTTGAGACAGGGTCTCCCTGTAGCCCCGGCTGTCCTGGAACTCACTATGTAGACCAGGCTGGCCTATAACTCACAGACATCCTCCTTGCCTCTGCCTCCCGAGTGCTGGGATTAAAGGCGTGCATTACAGAAATGGTATCTTTTAAGAGAATCAAAATAACACTTTTTCTTTAATTTTATTTATTTATTTATTTTTATGTGTATGAATGAATGTACTGTCTGCATGTAAGTCTGTGCATCCATGTCGTGCAATGCCTCGGAGGTCAGAGAGGGCATCGAATTCCCCTGGGACTGGAGTCAAAGACAGTTCTCAGCCACCATGTGGGTGCTGGGGATCGAACCCAGGTCCTCTGCAAGAGCAGTTGGCGCTCTTAACCACTAGGCCATCTCTCCAGCCCCATAACACTTTTTCTTTATCTGATTAATTGACCAGAAATTTGGCTGTTTAATTTCATGGGTCACTGCTGAAGTCTATTGGCAAAGCTACTTAGTACTAAAACACATTACCAAAAACTTGGTCTAATATCTCTGTGATTATGTAGCTCAGGCCAAGTATCTGAGGCTGATATGAAAGCTAGGTAATATCCCAACAAAGTACTGTGTCCAGTGAAGTCTCAGTCATTAATAGTTGCTAGAATCAGGGATCATTTTTAGGTAACCCATAATTCTGAAGGAAAATGGTGAGTATATCTTTCAAGAATTTTTGTCATGTGTTTGCCTGTTAGAACTGGTGCCCTTCTAATGAATTTAATGCATGTTTTTACAGAATCAGAATTTTATTTTATTTTTTGAGACAGGGTCTCTCTATAGCCCCAGCTAGCCTGGAATTCACTCTGTAGACCAGGCTGGCCTTGAACTCACAGAGATCCTCCTGCCTCTGCCTCCCAAGTGCTTGGATTAAAGGCATGTGCTATCACACCCAGTTTAAAGACGGTTCTTAGCCGCCATGTGGGTGCTGGGAATCGAACCAGCGTCCTCTGCCAGAGCAGTCCGTGCTCTTAACTGCTGAGCCATTTTCTCCAGCCCCCAGAGTCAGAAAATTTAAATAATAGAATTCATCTCACTGTGCTAATAATGAGCATATTCCCTTCCTTGAAGCTAAATGATAAAAGTGCTGCTTCAAAGCATTACAAGAGTAAGAAGCTGGGAGCCGGAGACTGGCTCAGTGGGTAAGGACATCTTCTGCACACGTATGAGGGCATGAATTCAAACCCGGATTTGGCCATATGGGAGCACTGTGCAAGATTCAGATAGGAAGATTGCTAGGGCATGTTGGCTGCCGGCTCCTGGCTCAGAGAAGAAACCCTGTCTTAAAGGAACAAGATGGGGGCGGGGGTGTGGGTGATAGAACCAGACAACCAATGTCTGTCTATAGATTCATATAAGTTCTCCTATACATTCATATAAGCACAGGCATAGGCAGCCACACACACACATGTGCACAGATACCACATACAGAGATGCCATGCCCACCATTCTTAGACATATACAAGGATAAATAGACTCCCAAGACTGTATAGGGCCATAACAGGTCTATTTCCTTCATTCCAGACAAAGTATGAGGAGAAAGCTGTCTGAAACTTGGCTGAAATATGTCACGCCCTTTGATGTCACTGGGAGATTTGTTGTGTCAATTTAAGATTGAATGACGGACACAGAGGAAATGAGGCGGTGAAAAAAATCCCTTAAACTGAGATAAAAAGTAAAAAGCATAATAAATGCTATAATATATGGTAAATTCTTATACTAGGACCATTTGTGTGAGACTGGTAGAGATCAGTTCTGCTGCTGATTCTAACGTTATATGAGTGATATATTGTTATTGCATGTTGCATATATTACCATATTATATTGAGGATAGACAATAATATTTTTCCACCAACTAATAACCAGGGTGTGAGTTTATAAATGGTTGAACTATGGATTGTATCATGCATGATGGCAAGCTTGTGTTAAAATAAAATAAAATTAAACTCCTATCGAAGTATTTGACTAAATCCATAACATTAAGACAAAATATTGCAATGCCAAGGAGAGGATAATCCTGATAAAACAATACGGCAGTGGTGTGTACCGGTACTCTTTTTTCATAGAGTGGAAAAATCACAGAGCATAAGTAGAAATGATTACAAAGCCACTGAGTCCAAGACAAGCTTCCAAAATATGTCTCATCTGAAGGGCGTCATAGTGGAGCAATTATTTCCACGAGTAGGATGCTTCTACCTGCTCTAGTGAAACATCTCAGGATTGAGGAGATGCAGCATGCATTGGTATCTGTTCAGAAGGTGGGGAGATCTGCTGTCTGTCATGTAACTGGGAGATGTTTCTCTCCACAGTAGGCAATAATCATACGGTAAGCCAAACCTCGTATTATCATAATGCATTAAAACTAGATTAATCGAAGCTATAAAATCAGAGTAACAGTAAATGCTTATGCCATGTGCTAAGCAATATTTATTTACTCCAATATTAGAATGAAACAATCATCTCACAATTATAGCATATTTCATGATACCTCTTCTGAGAGAGAAGAAGCAAGACTCAAAACTCATACAAGATGCCAATAACAAGGTGGTTGGGACTGACATGCAGAACGTAGGTGTCCTGTAGATTTTACACACCATCTTCTTGTTCAGTATTATTTGACTTACGTAGTCCTGTTGTTTATGTTGCTCAAACAAAAAAAGAGTTCCTCATGACAGCTTTTACTTTGATAGGATGGTCAAGGGAAGAAATGGTCCTTTCCTACCTGTGTTGGAGTTGCTGTCTTGTTGCCCTTCATTTCCTCTTCTGATTTTTGTGGCTTTATGACCCGCTGGAGTAAGCCTCTGCATCCCTCATGCTGTGTGGGGGAAAAGGTGATGGACAGTTCGTCCCAGAGTGAGACAACCTCCCAGTGCCCCTGCCACTGCCTGGCCTGCCATCCTGTCATCTTGGTGGCAACAGCGTGGGTGTCAGAGGGACATTTGTGTCCCACTGTCAGATGGATTCTGGGGTAGAGGAGAGCGGGGGTGATGGGGGCAGGTGGGTGGTTTTGGGGGAAACCCAGAATCCAAAGATTAGACATCTTTTGAACTTGGAATGGCATCCAGAAGCTCTAGTTATGCCACAAATAGCAAACAGGAAAGAAAAAAGGGGAAAAGAGAGGGGGGAAAATGTAGAATAAATGCCCTAATCAGTCTTAGGAACAGAATAGTCTTACACTATTTAGCGTATTTGTAAAGGCAGTTTTGAACCCAGCCACAAGAAAGCCAACCCTCTGATTGCTGAGAGCTCTCATCAGCTGGCAGTGGACACTGACCAATCGAAAATGGCTTTTCCTCTGCAGGGATTTCTGACAGTGTCAAAATGAATACAGAAGGACACTAGAAATTCAGTGCCAGAGATCTCTTCCTCTACAAAGCTTTGAATCTATAGCCTTAGAATTTTATTTTAAAATTTTTATTGATTATTTTTATTTTATATGTATGGGTGTATTGCTTGCATGTATGTAAGTGCACTCCTGTCATGTGATGCCCTCGGTGTTCTGCAAAGGTTATCGGATCCTCTGGAACTGGTGTTATGGACTGTTGCTAGCCACTATGTGTATATGAGAACTGAACCCCGGTCCTTTGAAAGAGCAGCCAGTGCTCTTAACCATGGATCCATCTCTCCAGCTTTTATTCTATAATAAGTATGAGAGTGTGTATGACAATGTATAAGTTACATACGCAGCCCAGCACCTTGCAGATAACATTGCATTTTAGAATCAAGCCCAGGTTTGGCATTCTACCTCAGGGTATATGTTCTTTCTAAACCTCAGCTTGTTGTTCTGTAAAATGAGGATCTGCCTACTCAGTATTTATTTAACATGTGTATGTCAGACATTATTATAATCGGTTCATACTCTTCTTATTATTTAACACAGTTTCTTTATCCCCTTAAGTTTATAGCCAAGAACATAAAAGACAGAGAGAGGTTCAGCAACTTGCCTCATGGCACACAGCTATTAAGGGGTGAGCCAGGATTCAATCTCAGATTCTGTGACTTTTCAGGAGTCCTTGCTTCTGTGCCTTACTTTCCCAAGAGTGTTATGAGGACCAGTGGTGGTCAAATATATCAACCATGTAGTTACTGCTAGACTGGAGGTGCTTAGGAAAAGCTGATTCTACCCCACCCCAGTTCTCGTCCATGAATAAGATGAGGAACATGGAAGGATTACTGTCCTGGAATAGTTGAGTTTGCTCCTTAAAGCTTCAGAAACCATATCCTGGGAACGTTGGTAGTTACAAGCATCTCAGGAGGTGGGATGGAATATCATTAAGGATCTCGTCTCTCTGTTCCCCAGAAGAGCCAAGGTCCCTCTGTCCATGGAGCATGTACTTCTCTGCTCCCTCCCCATTGGGAATACTACTCTATTGATACCTGAGTTCTCTGAGGAGAACTGCAGGACATATCTCCCTTGTGTGTTCGGAAGCACTTTACATAGGTCCAAACACACTGCATGTTCAGAAATACTCAGTGGGTGATGGGTTTGCTGTGCAACCAGGAATACCTGAGTTCAAATCCTCAGTACTTCTATAAAATGCAGGGTGTTAGGGCAGACGCTGGCACATACCTATAATCCTAACAGTGAGGAGGCAAAGACAGGAGGATCCTGGGGGCCATCTGCAGGTTCACTGAGAAACCTGTGCCTAAAATAAGACAGAGGAATAAAGGAAGACACCTGACATTCGCTTCTGGCTTCTGCTTGCACGTGCGCGCGCGCGCGCACACACACACACACACACACACACACACACACACACACACACACGCACCACTACACACAATTGACCAATTCAAAAAGGATACCTAAGTGAGCTAAGGTAACTTGGGGTTTGCAACGTGGAAGCAGAAGAGTCTGGGAAGAATATTTTTTCTGCCTTGTGAGGGAATCCCACATTGCACAGAGCACTGATCAGCATCTATTACTGGCCACCTCTCCTTTTCTCTGGCAGCTTGGATGAACCCTCCGCACTTGGCCAGTTGGGAAAGTGTGCTTAGTCTTGAATTTTGAAGGAAAGACAGAGAGGCCGGCTGGCTTGAGATGCTCTGGAGGTGGCGATGGGATGGATGGAGGCCGATGGCAGTGGAGGTTGATCCAGAGGTGGCAGTGCCTGTCTCCTGACAGACTGCCTGCTACAGCACCTTGGCTGTGTACTGGCTGCCTGGGCTTATTTTCCTGAGCTTGGTTCTCTGGCTTCCTGTTGACTCTGCAAGCTCTGCCTATCTGTCCCATAAATTCCTTTCCTGGGTAGGTGAGCCAGAGTCCACTGCGTTGTTTGCAACCCCCAAACCCTTGACTGGTGGAAGAAGCTAGATGAGAAGAAAGGTTTTTCTCAGAAACTGCTATCAGAGGAGAATGCAGAGGGGGAAGTTTCTTCAGGGTAACTGTTGGCAAGGACAGGGTTTAGGGGTGGGCGAAATGTTTCTGTTAGAAAAATCAGCTTTAAGCAAACCAGGGAAGGATTGCACCTGGCTTTGAAACACTAGAGAATGCTGTCCAAACCTGAAATACTGGTTTGGTTTTGACTGTAGCCCTATGGGGACCTTGCTTGCCTGGGACAAGCTGGGGCCTGGAACTTTGGGGAACTTACACTGGGTTTTAAAAGCAGTTGCCAGGAGGCAGGGAGTGTCTGGTGCAGCAGGACCCCCAAAACTTGGGAGACCCAGAAAGACCAAAGGCACTTTAGGGATCTCCTCTTGGGACAAACTGGAGGACCTCTCAGCTCACACATAAATTTCCTTTGTATTAGCCTGCTGCTTCTTATCGCTCTGTTTGCTGGATAAAACCAGAGTCAGTTGCAACAACATCAGAAGAGGAAGAAGGAAGTGGTTTTGTCTGGAGGTCATTCTTGGTGGTTGTAGTGACTCCTGCTGTAGCTTTCCATTTGGTTCAGAAGCAGAGCGGCTTTTAGGCACTTTGTTCTCATAACTGCTATTCACTGCTATTTCTTGAGCCTGGAAAAGCAACCAAACAGGATAGTTTGTGTATGTACACACCTGGGAGAGTATACCTACTGGTGTGTGGAATTACATGTGTATCTGTGCAGAGGCCAGAGGTCAATTCAAGTGCCTTCCTTGGTTGCTTTCTACTTTATTTTTTGAGACATGTTTTCTCCTTGAACCTGGACCTGGCTGATTGGCTGATTGGCTGATTGGCTGGGCTGGCTGGCCAGCAAGTCCCAGGGATCTTCCCGTATCTGCCTCCCCAGTTTGGGATTACATATTCTACTCAATATTCCACATTATGGACTGAGCCATATCCAGCGCCCAGGAAGATTTTGTTGTTGTTATTGTTTTTAGTGTAGTTTTTTTTTTAAATATTTTTTAATTTTTATTTATTTCTGTATGTGTATGAATGTATTGTCTGCATGTAGGTTTGTGCACCTGTGTCGTGCAATGGTGCGGAGGTCAGAAGAGGGCGTCGGATTCCCCTGGATCTGGAGTTCTCCTGGAATTGGAGTTTCAGACAGTTCTCAGCCGCCATGTGGGTGCTGGGGATCAAACCCGGGTCCTCTGTAAGAGCTGTCGGCGCTCTTAACTGCTAGGCCATCTCTCCAGCCCCTGGTGTAGTGTTTTATCTCTCTTCTAAGTGTAATATAGATTGTGGCTTTGTGTTTACACATATGCAACACAAATTTATTGATAATACTAATTCTCTTTCTAGGGTTTGTGTATTCCTCTCCATAAAATATTTTCAGCACTAAGTTACCTACATCTGTTGTGGCATCCTATAACTTGATCTGCACTATCCTGCAATGGAGGCAACCAAATAATCACCACATTATAATAGTTGGTCACATTGAAGACAGATGCTATGCTTGTTATGTGACCAAGTGCCTTATTATCTAATTTTATATTAAAATTTTTTATTTAGTGTGTGCACACATACATAATGTGTGCATATGATATGAGTTCATGGGTTCATGCATGCAATGGGGCTTGCATGAAGATCAGTAGACAAGTGTGCCAAGTCCATTCTCTCCTTTGGCCTTTACATAGGTTCCTGGGATCAAACTTAGATTGCTAAGCTTGTATGGCAAGGGTCTTTATTTGCTAAGCCATCTGGTCGACCTCCATGTGCATCATCTCAGTAAACACAGGTTGTAAGCTCTCAAGAGAAGAGAGACTCTTGGTTTTCTGTGGAGCTACCAGTTCTTCCTCTTTGGATTGTGAATTATTTATAAACTGGATATTTGCTGCCATGTTCCACCTTTTCTTCTGTATCTATAATGATCAAAAAAGGAAACAGATGCCACATGTGTGGAACACCTATGTGTGAGTCCAGGAGCATCCAGGCATCTGAGGGATGTCCTATCTGCCCAGGTGTCTGAGGGATGTCCTGTCTGCCCAGGTGTCTGAGGGATGTCCTGTCTGCCCAGGTGTGTGAGGGATGTCCTGTCTGCTCAGGTGTCTGGGGGATGTCCTGCCTGCCCAGGTGTCTGAGGGATGTCCTGTCTGCCCAGGTGTCTGAGGGATGTCCTGTCTGCCCAGGTGTCTGAGGGATGTCCTTCTTGCCCAGGTGTCTGAGGGATGTCCTGGCTGCCCAGGTGTGTGAGGGATGTCCTGCTTGCCCAGGTGTGTGAGGGATGTCCTGCCTACCCAAGTGTTTGAGGGATGTCCTGGCTGCCCAGGTGTCTGAGAATGTCCTGCCTGCCCAGGTGTCTGAGGGATGTCCTTCCTGCCCAGGTGTCTGAGGGATGTCCTGGCTGCCCAGGTGTGTGAGGGATGTCCTGTCTGCCCAGGTGTCTGAGAATGTCCTGTCTGCCCAGGTGTGTGAGGGATGTCCTGTCTGCCCAGGTGTGTGAGGGATGTCCTGTCTGCCCAGGTGTCTGAGAATGTCCTGCCTGCCCAGGTGTGTGAGGGGTGTCCTGTCTGCCCAGGTGTGTGAGGGATGTCCTGGCTGGCCAGGTATCTGAGAATGTCCTGCCTGCCCAGGTGTCTGAGGGATGTTCTGCCTACCCAAGTGTTTGAGGGATATCCTGTCTGCCCAGGTGTGTGAGGGATGTCCTGTCTGCCCAGGTGTCTGAGAATGTCCTGCCTGCCCAGGTATCTGAGGGATGTCCTCCCTGCCCAGGTGTCTGAGGGATGTCCTGGCTGCCCAGGTGTCTGTGGGATGTCCTGTCTGCGCAGGTGTCTGAGAATGTCCTGCCTGCCCAGGTGTGTGAGGGATGTCCTGTCTGCCCAGGTGTGTGAGGGATGTCCTGGCTGGCCAGGTATCTGAGAATGTCCTGCCTGCCCAGGTGTCTGAGGGATGTTCTGCCTACCCAAGTGTTTGAGGGATATCCTGGCTGCCCAGGTGTGTGAGGGATGTCCTGTCTGCCCAGGTGTCTGAGAATGTCCTTCCTGCCCAGGTATCTGAGGGATGTCCTCCCTCCCAGGTGTCTGAGGGATGTCCTGGCTGCCCAGGTGTCTGTGGGATGTCCTGTCTGCCCAGGTGTCTATGAATGTCCTGCCTGCCCAGGTGTGTGAGGGATGTCCTGTCTGCCCAGGTGTGTGAGGGATGTCCTGGCTGCCCAGGTATGTGAGGGATGTCCTGCCTGCCCAGGTGTCTGAGGGATGTCCTGTCTGCCCGGGTGTCTGAGGGATGTCCTGTCTGCCCAGGTGTGTGAGGGATGTCCTGCCTGCCCAGGTGTGTGAGGGATGTCCTGCCTGCCCAGGTGTGTGAGGGATGTCCTGCCTGCCCAGGTGTCTGAGGGACATTCTGTCTGCCCAGGTGTGTGAGGGATGTCTTGTCTGCCCAGGTGTGTGAGGGATGTCCTGGCTGCCCAGGTGTGTGAGGGATGTCCTGTCTGCCCAGGTGTGTGAGGGATGTCCTGGCTGCCCAGGTGTCTGAGGGATGTCCTGTCTGCCCAGGTGTGTGAGGGATGTCCTGGCTGCCCAGGTGTCTGAGGGATGTCCTGTCTGCCCAGGTGTGTGAGGGATATCCTGGCTGCCCAGGTGTCTGAGGGATGTCCTGGCTGCCCAGGTGTCTGAGGGATGTCCTGGCTGGTGCTACCAGCGGTTCCTATCAGAGAGGCCTGCAGGTCCTCCAGATCATGTCTCTGATGCTGAGGTTTTTCCCTTTCGCCTAGGGAAATTGCTACCAATTTCACTGTACATCCAGATTGGCCATACTGGGAATTGTGTTTTGGCTACTAGTTGATGTACACAGATGAGCAATCACTCCATTAGTGGAAGCATTTTCGTTATTTCATGTTGTCAAGCAGGAATGGATAAGGTGTTGGTAGAACGAAAAGGGAAACAATAGGACAAGAACAGACAACAATGAGGATGACGGCGCACAGCAGGACAACTTAAGAATATACTCCACGGAGAGCATCAGTTACCTCCAAGAACCTTTTATAAAAAATTTACCCTGGGGGCTGGAGAGATGGCTTAGCAGTTAAGAACATTGACTGCTCTTGCAGAGGACCCATGTTCGATTCCCAGCACCCACATGGCGGCCAAGAACCATCTTTAACTCCAGTTCCAGGGGAATCTGACACCCTCTTCTGACCTCCGAGGCCTTGCACGACAGGGGTGCACCAACCTATATGTAGACAGTACACTCATACATATAAAAAATAATGAATAAAATTAAAAAAAATTTACCCTGACCACACCTAAAGAGACAGGGTTGAGGACCTTGGTGCCCCCTAGTCTTACACAGTTCATCTTCTGTTGTTCTGTCTGTGTGGACAGGGTGTATATTTTCTCCCATTTGATAGTGGGGTAGGGAGAGGCTCCATGTTTCCAGAAGTTTGATCACAAAAAACTTTTCATGCTCTTGACCTAGAAATATCTCCCTCACTTTGTTTAATTATTATAGTTACTACAAAAAGCTGCACTGGAAATCATGAAGGTTTTGAAGTCCTTATGGCATGGTAGAGATGCTTCAGGGCTCTTGTTAGCAGAGCTTGTGGAGAGGCGGCCTTCTCAGCTTTGTGCCTTTCACGTGGTTTCCAAATGCCACAACAGTACGCCTGTGCCAGCCCAAGGAATGAAAGAGACAGGCCGCATTTCCTCCCTCTGTCCCTCTGTCCCTCTGTCCCACACTTCCTCCTTCTGTCTCTTCTTCCCTCCTTCTCCTCTTCGTCTCCTTGCCCCTCTTCCTGCTCCTTTTCCTCAGTGAGTCTTTTATGTTACCATTTAGTCAGAGAAGGGAGTATCTTCCTGAGCCCATCACTATGTCTTCCACATGACCTAGTGTGATACCCGTTCAACATTAATGTGCTTTGGACTCTGGCCTGTAGCTGACCCGTTCCAGGCCTTGAATGTAAGGTACTTATCAACGACATACTGTGTGTTCTTTAAAAGTAAAGCTATATCAAAGATACTTAATTTAATGAGATGATTGCACCTGTCTGTCATTGCAATTAAAACATTTATAAGCTTCTCAAACACCTTCTGAGTGCTTCTGCATGTATGTAGTGCTCTTGTTAGAATATCCTATCCATCACAGTGCTCTGCAAATAATTCCGTTAGCAAAGAATGGTGAAGTACATTGGCACCTGAAGTAAAGTATCAATTGCCAGGTGAGTCTGGGGTGAATCCTGGGCCACCGTCATAGTGCAGCTATGACTAATCTGGTTTATGTTAATTACTCTTCCAAGAAGTGGAGTACTGAGAAAGTTAGAGATAGTGGTCCTCTGTGTGGGAAGTCACATACCTGCTGAGCCATGCCAGAGTGAGTTCTGCTGATTGGTTTCAAATGGGTTCCCTATGGGTGACAGGCAGAGTCACAAGACTGCTTTGTTACCTGATACTGGGCAACTGCCTTGCATGTGTTATTATGTTGAACCACTTACTGTCAACATATGTAGCCAGAGGAAGTGGTTGTATGGCCAAGAGAAGGGTGCAGATGTCTGAACTGGAATAGATTAACAGAGGTCAAGTGTCCCTCATATGATGGAGCCTCTCTCATTATCACCTTGTCTACGTGTCTGGACTTGGGGGGGGCGTTCTTTGTCTATCTCTGTAAACAAGGGAGTTTATCGATTGCTGGCTGCCTCTCTGTTCAGATATCTGCACTGCTTTTGATAGCAGGTAGTGGCGGTGTCAACAGCAGTCAATATGAGCTAGCCAGTGCTAAGGTTTGGGGCTCAAGTTGACCCTCCCTCCCTCCCTCCCTCCCTCTTGAGACACAGGTCTGGATATATTGTGATTGTTCTGAGGTTTCTAGTGACCCACCTTTGCATCTGTGTCCTAGGATCTTCAAAAAGAGACTGGTAGAGTTTGAATCCTACAATAGGTTTTGTGAATAGTTTAGTCATAAGAGTTCTGTCTGGGCAGAAGGAATTGAGTTCTTGGACATTGGAAGTTGGCCATATAGAGGGACTGGTCAGGAATGTTAGTTCAGGTAAGTATAATCCACTAATAAAATGGAATAAAAATTTTATTAAAGATTATAGTGTCTAAAAAAATAAATACGATAAAAATAAAGGCATGGTGGCACACCCCTTTAATCCTAGCACTCGGGAGGCAGAGGCAGGTGGATCTTTGTGAGTTCAAGGCCAGCCTGGTCCACAGAGCAAGTTCCAGGACAGTTGTGGTTACAGGGAGACCCTGTCTCGAAAAAGACCAAAAATATGTATGGGCCACTGGTGGTCCTGTAGACTGTTTGGGGGCCTTGCTCGCCTGTGTCTGGCAGTACCAGCTGTGCCCTGCAGGCTCCTCCATTACTTCTGCTCTGACAACCCAGATGCTCAGTGTTAGGTCTGGCTCTCTGAGCATTCCAAGGGATACACAGATGTCCACTTCCTCCAGAAGCTGTCAGTAACCCCACTTCCCCTTTATCTGAGGTCCCACCCAAGATGTTTAAAAGGGGGCTTGACTAGCCATCCTGGGTCTTGGCAGCCATGATTCCATCAATGGACAACCCTGACTATTCCAGAAGTAAATATGTCCTGGAGTGACCTATGCTTGGTGTCTTTATCTAGGGTTCTCACCCCCATAGATGTAACCTAACTATGAACATTAATTCTAACACACAGAACCTGTGCCAGGGAAAAAGACCTAAGCCTGATAGTGCATACTTGTAATCTCATACTTGTGGAGGCAGGGACAAGTGGATCATGGGGCTTGGCTGACTAGCCAGCCTAACTGACTTTGCTAGATCCGGCTCAGTGAGAGCCCTTGTCTCAAGAGGATAGTGCCCAAGGCTGGGGTTGACTCCTGGTGTGTGTGTGTGTGTGTGTGTGTGTGTGTGTGTGTGTGTGTTGTGCACATGCATGCAGAGGAGCTGTATTTCTGGTCATTGTGTCTGTCACATGATAGATGAGTCCTCTGACTGGTACTGCTACCCATTCAGAGTCTAGGTCTTGTCATCATAGAGGTGAGACCCATCTTACCCACCAGAAGAAATGGTTGTATGGCCAAGAGAGGGTGCAGATGTCTGAACTGGAATAGATTAACAGAGGTCAAGTGTCCCTCATATGATGAAAACATTTCAAGATGTATCTGTGGCGTCTGGAGAGATAGCTCTGCAGTTAAGAGCACTGGCTGCTCAGGTTCGATTCCCAGCACCCACATGGTAGCTAACAACTGTCCCTAACTCCAGTTCCAGGGCATCCAATGCCCTCTTCTGACCTTCAGGAATGGGCATTGCATGACATGAATGCACCTACCTACATGCCAATGTACACTCACACACATAAAATAAAATAATAAATGAAACATTTAAAAATAGTAAAAGAAGTATCTGTGGCCTTATAGTTTGTGGCTTAGCCTTAGGGATGCAGAAAATTACTAAACTCCTAATGTCTCAAAGACATGAGACTCTGGGAGGAGTGATGTACTAGGCCTGGCTGAGTTAGGGAGACAAAGGAGTGGGAGGGACTCCTGGGTATTGTCACTACTCTCCCAGAATCCCTTGCCTCCCAGAGGGCACTCCCATTTGCCATCCTCTTGGGGCATATGTCTCGATGAGGGGTCTCTCCTGGGGCTTTCTCACCCTCCATGTGGCATCTGAGCCCTCCTTCCTGGAAGCTGGCTGAAGAGAAGGGAGTTTCTGTTCATTTTTGCCTTCAGTGGACACATTATGAATACTAACAGGAGACTAAAGTCCATTATTGTCATTATTCTTATTTGATGCTTTTGTATATAAATATGCCTAAGGTTGCAAAGACTCAGTGATGTATTTAGCTAATGCTTATGTTGTTATAATGTACTAGTGTTTTTGTTTCTCGGATTAGTCTGAGAAAGAACAATGAAATAGTGATAGTTGTTTCAAGAAGCCTGATAACGGATCCTGGCTGATGGAGCAGATATTCTGCAGCTTGATAAACTAGAACTGTGGGGCTTTTGTTACTGCCACGTGAGAAATGGAAATGTCCTCAGACTGGTTTCAAAGAGTTGCAGTAAACAAATGCATGTGGGTCTAGAAGAGGAGTTGACATAACCGTGGAGAGAACGGGAAGCACGGGATACCCGAGAGTCACTGAACTTCAGAGACTCCTGAGGTCTGACCTTTGTGAAAAGAAAACAAGTCATAGGAATGAATAATCATTTAGCAATTGCTATGTCAGTCCACTCGTCCATCTGTGTGTGTGTGTGTGCGTGTGTGTGTGTGTGTGTGTGTGTGTGTGTGTGTGCGCAAGAATGTATGTGGGGGCTGGAGAGATGGCTCAATGGTTAAGAGCACCAAGTGCTCTTGCAGAGGACCCGGGTTTGATCCCCAGCACCCACATGGTGGGAATCCGACACCCTCTTCTGACCTCCAAGGAATTGCAGGACATGGGTGCACCAACCTACATGCAGACAGTGCATTCATACACATAAAAAATTAATTAATTAAGTTAAAAAACAAACAAGATACACTTTAAAAGAAAAAGAATGTATGTGGAGGTTAAAGGTCACTATCAGGTGTCTTTTTCAATTACTCTCCATTTTAATTTTTTGAGACATGGTCTCTCACTGAACTTGGAACCCACTGATTAGCCAGACTGGCTGAGCGGAGTCCGAAGGATCCTCCTGTCCGCACCTCCCTGGTGCTGGAGCTGCGAGTGCACACTACTGTGTTTTGCACACGAGCACTGGGGATCAGGACTCAGGTCCTTGTGTTTACTTTACTGACTTAGACACCTTCCCGTCCCCATTGATTCCTGCCTTCTGATGAGTCCTAACTCTGCATCGTGGTCCTTCTCCTGGTCTTCACAGAGCCCTGTGAAGAGGGCATTGATGTTCCCTTTTCTAGATGAATAGTCTTAGGCATAGAGATTTTATAAAACTGGGTCTTCCACAGCTTGTCCTGGTTAGAGCTGAGATCTAAATTTGGATTTGTTCTTCAGCACTGAGGTGAGCTTTAACAATAGTGGCTGATATCATGTCTGTCTTGTGTTGGTTTGATTCCCTTTAGTTAATTGTTTTGAAAACTTCCTTGTTCTCCTCACCCATATGATGCCACTTCTGAAGGCTTTTAAGGCCACTTTCTTCATGAACCTTGGCCTTGTAACCTTCCTGTTTTCTTACTGATGATCATTGCTTGATCTGCTATGTGTATATTTCATTCCAGTTCGTGTCTTTGCATGGCCAAACAGAAACCAGTGCAGTTATTTTAGCTAAGGTCTGTGCCTCAAAGAAGTTTACAACATAGAAAAAAATAATGGAGGAACAATAACTTTGATCCTAGCAGAATGACCAAGTACAGAGAAACAGGACATTTGGGTCAGGACCAGAGAGCCTTGTGTTGTGGGCATGGAGTCAGCCTCGGGCATCCTGTACACAGGACACTTGTCATGGTTTGATAAGTAACTTCACAGCTAAGCCCAGTAGGCCATTGGTATTCAAAGATGTAATATTCTTGCTTTCACATATTAAGAAAATGCCCACGAATGCTGATAGCATGCATTCAGCTATAATTTTGCTAAGGCTCTAACCTGAAATACTTGTAAAAGAGTGAGTCACTCAGCTAGCAAGTGCACCCAGCCAGCTGCCAGCAGCCCATGTCACTGAGTGGGATCCTCAGATGTGTGGCTATTCCAGAAGTCTCAGGATGCCAGGCCTTGCTGTTAGTGCAGTCTACACTTCCTGCTTGCTTGTTCCTTTGCCTGTCCTACTCTCGGACATCTGTCTGTACAGTGAAGTCCAAGAGGCCAGCAGGCTGTCATCTTGGCTGTACACAAAAATGACTGCCCACTTCCTTCACCCCAGAGTGGGTGGAGTCTTGCAGATTTCTTCCTGACTGCCAGGGCTTGTCTATGGAGATGGAGTTGTTGATATCCAAGTCCAAGCTTTCCCGTAGGTGTAGGTGAGCTTTCCTTTTCATATTGATCAGGAGCTAGGTCATTACCATCCACCTGTTCCCAGCAGCCAACCCTTCATTCATGTTCCCAAGACTGTCTTTGCGAGACTCCTGGAAAATAAACCAGCAAGCTTCACTCAGGAGACTCATGCACTTGGATGTCTTTTGCTGTTCGCCTAAGCAACTGGTAAGAGAAATGGTGTGCCGGTGTCTGTGTTTCCTCGGCGAGGCTCATTATATCTTGATTTGCGGAGATGGCTTTGCCCTGGCTCAGAAGAGCTTCAGTTCTACAGCAAAACCTAGACAAGTGTGTACAAATCCTGTCCTCCCCCATGCCAGCATCTTCCTCCACCCAGCCCACCTCCACTGTGACTCATGTTCAGCCCAGTCAGAAACATCAAGATTTCCCAGCCAAGACTCAGCCCTGCTGGGCCCTGAGGGATCTTCAGATAGGTGTCACTAACAGGGGGCCCCAGAGCCCTGCCAAAATCACTTGGCTACAGCCCCAAGATAATATTTGAAGCCCTTGTTCTCGAAAGTGTCAAAGCATTACACACTCTCCTCTCCGCCTTAGCCTTACCTTCCCCAGGCACAGCCAACACTTGACATCTTTTTATCAGATGAGCTTGGCACCGCCAGGAAGGGCTCCCCGCGCCAGTGTGGCAGCAGCCACAGCCCCTCAGCTTGTTAGACTGAAAGAATGTGCCGTTTTAATTAATGATATGTAAATATCCTTGAATGGGCCGCATTTGCATATTAAGAGAGATTTGCGGAATCTGCGGAGTAATATATTTTAATTAAGGATTAATTAAAAATAATGGGAATTTCATTTCGCCTGGCAGAATCCGTTTAGATTTTAGCACACGTCTGCTTGGGAGTCTGGTAGGAAGGCTCTATGTTACGAATCCCGCAGATGAGAGAGGCACTCCTGTGTTTATCATCCTAGAGCCCCGACTCTGCGGAGCAAGCGGAATATAAAGGGGTAAAATTTTGCTCTCGCCTCCCCCATCACCCACCCCTCGTCTTCCCTCCTCTTTGTGATTTTAGGGCTGTTTTGGTATTCTTTATGGTAAAGTAAGTAAATGGCTCTGAGACACGGAACACTAGTTGTGTTGGCAATTACGTTAATGGGATGCTATTAGGCTATGATTCTATATGAGCAATTGGGGAGAAGAAATGCCTTACTGAGAGAGAATGATACAACAGACGTCTGTCTTATTGATACAGCTCCAGTGGTGCTTTCTGCATAATTACACTCGGCCACTTTCTTTAGGTTGGGAAGAGGCCGCTGCAATAGGGAGTACAGAGCAAAAGATTGGGGTAAGGGATCCCCCTCATAAATACTCAGAGAGTATGGGAGGGGCAGACTTTCCTAACAGAATTGGGTTCTGCAGGTGAGCAACTCATTTTGTAGACATCCTAGTTTCCTCCTTTTCCTTCTACTTCCTGGAAGTAGTCTCAAGTATGGGCTGACCCCTAGCTCCAGTAGTTTGTCCAGAAGTTGAGTTTTCAGCAAGGTGTGCATTGCATCGCTACCCTTTTATCTCCTACCTCCCACCCCTTTCTTGGGTTTGTGCAGCATGCCCACAAACTCTTAGTGAATTCACTGCCCTGTACCAAGCCCCAAACACATGTTCACAGCCTTCTACGACTTTGGGCCACTGCACTGGCTTGTGTTGTGTACACGTCCACTGGGGGATTTTCATGTGCTGTGTACCCGCCCACTGGGGGATTTTCATGTGTTGTGTACACGCCCACTGGGGGATTTTCATGTGTTGTGTACACGTCCACTGGGGGATTTTCATGTGCTGTGTACCCGCCCATTGGGGGATTTTCATGTGTTGTGTACACGCCCACTGGGGGATTTTCATGTGTTGTGTACACGCCCACTGGGGGATTTTCATGTGTTGTGTACACGCCCACTGGGGGATTTTCATGTGTTGTGTACACGCCCACTGGGGGATTTTCATGTGTTGTGTACACGCCCACTGGGGGATTTTCATGTGTTGTGTACACGCCCACTGGGGGATTTTCATGTGCTGTGTACCCGCCCATTGGGGGATTTTCATGTGTTGTGTACACGCCCACTGGGGGATTTTCATGTGTTGTGTACACGCCCACTGGGGGATTTTCATGTGTTGTGTACACGCCCACTGGGGGATTTTCATGTGTTGTGTACACGCCCACTGGGGGATTTTCATGTGTTGTGTACACGCCCACTGGGGGATTTTCATGTGTTGTGTACACGCCCACTGGGGGATTTTCATGTGTTGTGTACACGCCCACTGGGGGATTTTCATGTGTTGTGTACACGCCCACTGGGGGATTTTCATGTGTTGTGTACACGCCCACTGGGGGATTTTCATGTGTTGTGTACACGCCCACTGGGGGATTTTCATGTGTTGTGTACACGCCCACTGGGGGATTTTCATGTGTTGCGTACACGCCCACTGGTGGATTTTCATGTGTTGTGTACATGCCCACTGGGGGATTTTCATGTGTTGTATACACGCCCACTGGGGGATTTTCATGTGTTGTGTACACGCCTACTGGGGGATTTTCATGTGTTGCGTACAGCCCGTTGGGGGATTTTCATGTATTGTGTACACGCCCACTGGGGGATTTTCATGTGTTGCGTACACGCCCACTGGGGGATTTTCATGTGTTGTGTACACGCCCATTGGGGGATTTTCATGGAGCTCCTGCCGTTCTTGTGTTGCTATCCATTTCTCCCTTCGGTTACACTAGTATTTGCTTTATGTATTTAGGTGTTGAGATGTTGGGTGCATCTGTGTTTCTAATTGTGAAATCTTTGTGATGAATTGCTAGAGTTCTTCCTGATCTGAGCCATTTCTTTACCTGATTCCTAAGGTGCTAGCAGTATGAAGACTTGATGGTCAGAATGCAGTATATCCCCCTGCGTAGTTGGCTGCTATGGGCAGAGTCCCCAGTGAAGGAAGACTCTGCCCTCAAGTGACCAGTGGCTTCCATGGCTAACAAGACACCTTTCATTTCGTCCCTGGCGGCAACGTAGCCTCTGGGGGACCTGGGAAAACAGGCTAAGATCTCTTTTCGAGGTTGTGGCCTGGGGCTTACATGTTTAAAGCAAATTTCCGGACTGTTTTGATGAGTGCTTTGGAGGAGAGATGCCAGGCAGGAAGCTGGGGGCCAGGCATTTAGCATTTACACATTTCCATACACAATCCCTCTTCAGGAGAAGCCCCTGGAGTAAAATTTCTGCACTTCCACTGGAAGTCTAAGCTCAGTTTTCCCCTCACTCTCATTAGGAAATATGTCTGTCAGCTCTTCCCCTTCTCATTCACGCCCCACATGACTGCTGAAATCACAGATTCAGGGGAAATCAACCTCCTGCTAGACGGCCCTCCCTTCTCCATGTCCTGACCTCTCTGTAGCCAGGTGACTGCAGAAGATGGGTGAATAGGGAAGAGAACCTTTGAAACCCAGCGTATTGAAAGTCCTGAGACCGAGGGAAGGAAGGGGCATTTAGAACCACAGCTCTAGGGGTGGGGGTGGGGGTGGGGGTGGGGTGGGGAACACACACACACACATACACACACACACACACACACACACACACACACACACACAAATAATAAAATAAAATAAAATAAAATAAAATGGAGTGCCAAAAGAGGCCAAGGAGGGAAAAGAAGGTAGTAGGGCAAGGTGTCATGTAAACCAGGGCCCGGAAGCCCCTAAGGTTAAGGGGACAGTGAAAAGAGCACGGGGAGGATCTGAGCCAAGGTCTCTGCCTGCGTGTGTCTCCGCCTGTGTGCACTCTGCAAAGGCGGCAGTGCCGTATCCAATGCAAATGGAGAAAATGCAGTTTCTGGTAAGTGTCCTCTAATAAATAACATCAAGTCTCTTCCCTATCAGCTGGTGACATCCCGCATTTCTCTTCCCTATGCACCAGCCCAAGACATTTAATGATGTGGTGCTCCTTCAGGGATGTGAGGGCCATGCTAATGTCTCAGCGCTCACAAAATGGTGGGGCCACATTCCAGCTCAGCTCGGTTATTTCACACCGACAGGAATCATCAAGTAATATGTGCACGTGTGTGTGTGTGTGTGTGTGTGTGTGTGAGTGTGTGTGTGTGTGTCAAGTATAAAGGTTGTCTTCTTTTGCTTTCTTTTTTTTTAAGTTAGAGAATTCACCCCCCCCTTTTCATTATGTAGAAATTTGTTCAGGGTTACTTTTTGGTCGCTGGAGGATTTCATTAACGGAATGAAGTAAAAATAATCAATTTCAGATGTTCCCAGTGTTTGTGGTAATGGTTTCTCTAACAATTCTGATTAGCTGTGTGAGATGGAATTTTTCTTCCAAATTACTGCATGATGACATTATATATGGGTTAACTTTGTGTGTGCGCGCTTGCGCGTGCCTTTGCTCAAAAGTGTGTGTGTATGTCCAAGTGTATTCCCATGGGCCCGCTCTGCTCAGCATGTGTCTGAGCCTGTCTGGAGCTGGGCAGGAGACTTACCTTCACCCTCCCCTTCGCTCTGCCTCTTTCTCATTTTCCCCTGTGATAACCCCTTTTCTCCATCGGCTCAGCCTTGAAAAGCTGGTGACTGTCCTTTGCTCTCTCCACATAAGTCTGAACTGATTCTGGGAACTGTGGCTGATTTTTTTTTTTTTAAATTGGTGGGGGAGATCAAGAGAAGCTGGGTGACTGCCCTCAAATCAATAGGAGACTCTTTCGCTTGGAATGAGGTTCTAGGAGACTGCCCTGTCTCACTGAGTGGTATCTGTTGTTCTGGTATCTGTGCCAGCCCATTGGAAAGTGCCTGCCTGCCTGAACCCCAAATACCTTGATCCCTGGCCTCCACTTTAGCTTTCAAAGAAGGAATAAATTAAACTGAGAAGTCTGTAGTGGGCTTTCCATTATTAACTTGCTTCTTTTTACTTATTGTTCACTCATTTCAGTTTCCTTCTCTCCCCCTCTCCTCCCTTCCCCTCTTCTCTATGACCCCCCCCCTTAACTCTTCATGCACAGCCCTGACACCGTCTGCATGTCCAGTCATGGGTAATGATTTCTCTGCAGCATGCATGTGTTTCTACACGGATATCATGGATGCAAACACACCAGAAAGGGCCATCACATGTGTACTTTGTTTGTACTTTTTCCCTTTGATAGGCTGTCATCAGTGTGTACTGCTTGGGGAGTTGATCCCAGTAATCTCTGGACCCTGTGGAAGACATTAAACACCCTCCCAGACCCTTTCCTCTGCCTCTGTCTCTGAACCTTTCACTCTCCTTTAATGAGAATTTCTCCTAATTATTTCAGTGGCTGTAGCAGCGGGACCGCAGTGTACTTAGATCTCGATACTGGGACGTGACTGTTATGCTGATAGAGGCAAGAGATCAATAATTTAGGCCCCAGCTTTAATGGCAAAGCTGAGAGCTTTGCTGTCTGCATGCAGGTTGAGTCTTAGAGGTTCTTGGAGTATTAATAATTTTTTCCATAGGCTTTTTCTCCTTTTCTTAAGCTATATCTGTTCTGCATGCTGTTCTAGCTAAAATATATTTATAAAAAGGCATTTGCCTCACCAACTTGAACATAGATCCGCAGATACCCTGAACGTGGCGTGGCCTGTCTGTGCATCTCCTGTGTACATGTGATTACTCACATGCGTGTGCACACCTCATCAGCATGCATGGATTTCTATAACAGCTTTTTACTGGGGAGTTGCCTTAATCACACTGTCTTTGGCTTTGGAATTTTCCATAATTTGTCCTTTCAGAATTTGTCTGGTAAACATACAGCCATCTCAGAAGCAGGGGTAAAATATCATCTGACTTCCCATCTTTTTTTCTTTCTGTTTTTCTCCTCTGTATGATCTCTCCTTCTGTCTGTTATAACACCACAGTTGTACTGGACCAGAGAGGCAACAGCGGGTCCCTGACCTCACTCCGGAGACTGTGTACAGGAACACAGTCAAACCCTGTGTGTCCATAGGACCTTTCTGTGGAGAATTTCAGTAGAGCACTGTGGACCTCTGCAGTGTGTGCATGCTACTCAGAATCATGACAGCTAAGGGGTTTCCTTGGGAGATCAGTCACCAGAGTGCCCACGTCACATCTTCCACTGGGTGGAATCCTGGCGAATAATCAGGACTCTCTCCTAGAGGCTCATAGGTGAGTCCAGGTCCTCTGATGAGACCAAGCTTCAAGGACCTCCTCTTTCCTCTGTCTTTGTTAGCCCAGCCTCAAATCGAATTTTTTTGGCAGGATTGGGGTGCACTTTGGGAAAACAGGGAATGTTTCCACGTGGAACTCACAGCATGCGCCACGTTTAGCCACTAGGGGGCAGAGCGCCCTCCTGGTGGTCTGCTTCGCCACTGGGGGCGCCTGGTTCCACCAAAAGCACTTATTCCTCCATGTAGGGGAGCACAGGGTCCACTGTGCATAGCCTTTGGAGCATTACATTGTGGAAACTAGGGAGGAAAAGCAAACTGAGAAGAATACAAGACCCATGCATGTGGATTCCAACCATGACTCAATTTCCCCACCTAGCTAGCCTTTTAGCCTGGGTCAGGGTTTGCTTGCTTTTTATCAGTCATCCTCTGTCCCTGCCCTTCTGCTCATTCTAACTTCAAAGGAGGCGGCATCATTTGTTTGTGTCCCCGGGGAAACTTGTTTGTGTATGTGAATTCATTGACTACAGTGGAGGCATGACCTACACAGACAAGGACGGAGGAGGTTAAGCAGCAGTAGACCAGGGAGCCCAGGGCATCCTTGTGTCTCCTCTCTCGCTCTACTTCAGGTTTCTGTGTAGTTGGCTTGCTTCTTTTGTTCTGTCCTTCAAGGTCTTCATTCCTTTGTTGGTTTGGAATGCTAGACCTGCTTTTAGATAATTGCCACCAAAGCCCATTTTCCAGTTAGAGAAGGCCTAGGGACTCACAGTGAACGTTAGGAGACATCGAATGCCTGGGAAAACTGTGTGACAGGGAAATTGATTCCAAACCACTAAGTACCATTAGGAACTTGATGCCAACAGGCAGCCATTTTCACAGGTCCTGACACAGTTGACCTGACACAGTATGCTACTGCTTCCAGAGAGCAGAGCTGCAACTCAGGAGAAGCTGGAGAAATACTTACCAGTATGAATCCAGTTGGTTCTGGAAACCATGGGATCTTGGCCTTATGGAGACAGAATGATACTGGGTTCTTAGCCAGGGAAAGAAATCACAGGTTTTCCCTCCAGACAGGACCTCTTCTGTTTTTTCTTTCTTTCTTTCTTTCTTTCTTTCTTTCTTTCTTTCTTTCTTTCTTTCTTTCTTTCTTTCTTCTTCTTTTCTTCATTTTAACATGGTAAATTCAAGTCAAGGAAACATTTTTCTTCACCTAAACCGCCAGTCTTTGGGTGCACTCTTTCTCCCCTCTCCCTCCCTCCCTCCCTCCCTCCCTCCCTCCCTCCCTCCCTTCCTTCCTTCCTTCCTTCCTTCCTTCCTTCTTTTTTCACATGGTCTCCCTGTAGCCCTAGCTGGCTTGGAACTTAGTTTATAGATCAGGCTGGCCTCTATTTCACAGAGATCTGCCTGCCTCTGCTTCTTTGAGTGCTGAGAATAAAGGAGTGTACTACCATGCCTAGGTATAATAAAGAATCTTTAACCTGATGGAATGATTTTTGTGGTGCCTGTGAAAATACCCCCTCCCTTGCCGTAGTGCTCTATAGTTTACCAAAATGCTCTCTCTCATTCTCCTCTCCAACCATCAAACAACAACCCTATGGTATTAGCAAGAGAAGTGTGTTCCACCTCATCGAATGTAGGAAGACTGAGGTTTACAGATCTAGAGCACCTAATGTTACACCGATGGTAGATGACAGAGCTGGGAAAATCCAAGCCTTTCATTCCTGAGCCTTTGATGACAAATGATGTCACCAGATCTTTTTCCCTAAGAGTTTTGTTTTTAAAATGTATAAAGTCATTTACCTATAGAAATAGGATAAAAATGTGTCTTCTGAGACTAGGACACCAGGTTTTGAAATGACTTACATTGACATGTTTCAGAAGACAGCTTCAGAAGTGGGATGGCCTGAGTCCAAAACCGGCCCTAAACTTCCATACCTGCTGCTGTTGCCACCTTGCTGTAGTCTTCAAAGAGTCCAGACTTTTCATTCCCTGTCTGCAAAGAGTCCTTTTCCTTAAAGTTTAAAACGACCCTTAAACACAAGTGCCTGCCTTTAAATGGCCATGCTGTTCAACATAGCCCTCTCTACCCAAAAGCACATAAAAATAGCGTGTTTTCATTTTTGCCCCACGCAACTGGGAAGGATGCCTCTCTGGGCAGCACTGATCACTATCAGTCGGTTCTGTTGCTTTGGTTAAGATGTTTGGCCTGGTTTCTACTTCTTTCCCAAACAGAATTAACACTAAGGTCTTGGCGTGACTTACAGCCACAGTCCTTGAGGTTTTGAAAAGTCAGGATACCTTCCATGCTGTTCTAGTTACTTTCTATTGTTGTGATAAAAGCACTGACACCAAAACCAACTTGGGGTGGAAGAGTTTATTTGCCTTACAGCTCACAGTCCATCATCAAGGGAAGCCAAGGCAGGAACTCAGGGTAGGAACCTGGAGCACAGACCATGGAGCCAAGCTGCTTTACTGGTTTGTTCCCTGGACCATGCTTAGCCTGTTTTCTTATACAACACAAGAGCACTTGCCCAGGGGTGGCACTGCCCACAGTGGGCTGAGCCCTCCCAGATCACTCAGTAATCATGAAAATATCCCACAGATGTAGCCCCAGTAGAGCTAGCTTATCAACTTGACATACCTGGGTATGTCAAGTTGACAGCTGAAGCTATCCAGTATAATTGACCCCTGTCAACTTGACACACAAACATATCACTAGTGATAGACTAAAGCTGAGTAAGTTGGGCTCATATAAGAGGAGGCAGAAGTAATCTAAAGCAGGTAATTCATTCATTCTCTGAACCCCCTGTGTATTTAATATTGCCACCCTTGTGCTTCAGAAAATGTACCTGATGGTGAATGTACCCATGTGTGTCTAAAGCTGAACTTTGCAACCAGGATTCTAAGCTTGATGTAGTTGGTAGTGAGGAACTACTGTGGACCTTTGAAAAAAAGGAAGTATCAGAGAGAGGCAGTTAGCTAATAAAATTATTCACCATACATAAATTCATCAATTTATAGAGGACAAGGGGATCCTTGCTTGGTGCATGTAAAGTAATCAACAAGGTAAAGCCAGGTGTCCTCAGGTGAACTTGGCTCCTGAGGTGCCGTTCTTTCTGTAGATGTCTAGCGGTGGCCCAGCCTCATCCTAGTCACACAGTGTTTTATGTTCATCTTAACCAGCCTCAAAGGCATCGTTCTTCTCAGGTCCCTGCCTATAATTTTTGATGCTTTCGGATTACCAAATACAATTCATTTGGCAATGAAAGAAAATAGTTTTGTGCTATTGCCATCCATGTGTGGGAATTGATTTCTGATGAGCAAAGTTGTTGTCTTTCTTCATGTCACTGCCTGAGAACCTGAGCTGGTGCCTAGGACCCGAAATGACCAATCTTGGGAATTGGCCACTGCATTGCCATAAGCCATTTAGGGGGATGCCTACCACACACCCCTAGGCCTCAGAGGTTGTTTTGTAATCTGTTGGTTTTCACTAGCCACTTTGTATACTAACAATTATCTATGTATAATTACACTATGAAAGATTTTTGTTTCTATGCTAGATTGTTGTCTGAAAATCTGCTAATACACAGGCTAAGAAGACTGACATTAGGCAGCATCCTCACTCTGTAAGCCTCTCTGCCTCAGGTCTGCAGGATAGTTTCGTGGGCAGTTTTTTTTTTTCTGTTGTTTTGAGGGAATCTCCCACTGAAGCCCCTCCCACCGAAGCTCCTCCCACCGAAGCCCCTCCCGCCGAAGCTCCTCCCGCCGAAGCTCCTCCCACTGAAGCTCCTCCCACTGAAGCCCCTCCCACTGAAGCTCCTCCCACTGCTGGTCCTCCTCCTGAAGTTTACACAGGTCTTCACACTCTTTTTTTTTTTTTTTAATTTTTTTTTTATTTCCGTATGTGTATGAATGTACTGTCTGCATGCAAGTTTGTGCACCCGTGTCCTGCAATGCCGCGGAGGTCAGAAGAGGGTGTCAGATTCCCCTGGAACTGGAGTTCTCCTGGAATTGGAGTTTCAGACGGTTCTCGGCCGCCATGTGGGTGCTGGGGATCGAACCCGGGTCCTCTGTAAGAGCGGTCGGCGCTCTTAACCGCTAGGCCATCTCTCCAGCCCGGTCTTCACACTCTTAATTAACCACATCAAATAATTGGTTTCCTAAGCTGGGCTAGCGGGGCGATGTCTTTTTATTTGCGTGATGAATGAGGAATGATGATTCAGCAGATGATCCTGAGGAGATGGCTGGCTACGAAGCCCTTGCCAGACTCTGTGCTTTCTGAGTGCTTGCACTTTGGAGGGACTAAGACAACTGTGACTGTTAAAGAGACTGTCTGCTGCTGAGGACAGAGTGGAGGAAGATGGGTGACAACTGAGGGGGTTGAGGACCTCAGTAGGAGGTACATAAAGTAGAGATGGAGCACAAAGTTTCCTTCGAAATCAAGTTATAGGGAGACAACCACCTCTGGCCTTTTTAATCCTAAAGTCACAGAGACCAGAAGATTTTCAAGAAAACATCAAATGCAAAACCCTTGCACTTGACACCTATATATTATTTCTCAAGACAAAGTAAAAACAGGTCGTGTACATTTAACAGGTCTAAGTAATTTAAAGACGCAATTTTTATGATCTCATGTTTTGCAGTTCTTTTCCAAGTTTACCTGGAAAGCAGCTTTATTCCTCCAAGTTGTCTTAGAGGTTGGCACTTATGTTCCTTTCCTCGTCTGATCTGATTGTCACCCCATACGTAGGCTCTTAGGCAAGCCTTGGTCTCCCTTCATCTTAAAGATAGCTATTGAGAGGCTCAGAGAGAAAATGTGGTATATGGCGTCCACAAATTACTGTCTTCTGGCTTCACATTCCTCTTGCTCCTCCTCGTCCTCCTCCTCCTCCTCCTCCTCCTCCTCCTCCTCCTCTTCTTCCTCCTCTTCTGCATCCTCTTCATCCTCCTCCTCCTCTCGCTGTTGCTGCTTCTTAACCCACCGGTTTGATCTTGTGCCAAGGTATGTTGGAAACACTAGTGACTCTGTGATTCTAATTAAGTTCCTTCGTTCCAAATTAATGTGAGACCATAGCATAAAGCAGACCTGTTTGTGAGTCCTCTCTGGGTGAAAGGTTGGTGGCTGCCTAAATGTAGCTGGTTGAATGGACCTGAATTGTTTAATGAAAAAAAGTAATCTGCTGCCAGGCAAACAGGTCTGA
>VZQC01004878.1:1170149-1180149 GCA_009823505.1 Rhizomys pruinosus | reverse complement strand
GCACATGATGTACTTGCATGCAGGCAAACACACACACATATGAAGTAAAAATAAGTATTTTTTTTTTTTGTCTTTTTGAGACAAGGTCTCCCTGTAGCTCCAGCTATCCTGGAACTTACTCTGTAGACCAGGCTGGCCTTGAACTCACAAAGATCCACCTGCCTCTGCCTCCCAAGTGCTAGGATTAAAGGCGTGCGCCACCACGCCTGGCAAAAATAAGTAATTTTTAAAAAAGAGAGATCTGGGACATCAAGTGAGATAGTCACAGTTCCTGCTCCCACGTGTGTAGACTTATGGAATATGCCCCTCTTTGCTCATGTAACATAGGAAATTGTGCTGGATAGCTTTAGTGACAACTTGACATACCTGAGTTGAGGGATCCTCGGTTGGGGAATTTCTTCTTTTGGACTGGCCTGTGGCCATGTCTGTGGCATATTTTCTTGACTGTTGAGTGATGTGGGAGGGCCCAGCCCACTGTGGGCAGTGCCACCCCTGGGCAGATCATTCTGTATTATATAAGAAAGCAGGCTGAGCATGGGTCAAGGGAGCAAGCCTGTAAGCAGCATTCCTCCATGGCCTGTGCTTCAGCTCCTGCTTCCAGGTTCCTGCCCTGGGTTCTTACCTCGGGATTCCTAAGCGATGAACACTGATCTAGGAGATATAAGCTAATAAATAAACTCTTTCCTCCCCAAGTTGGTATTGGTCAGAGGGTTTTGTCACAGCAATCGAAAGCAAACTAGGACAGAAGTATATAAACTTCACACAGCAGTTCCCAGTTGAGAGCCACTTAGTCTTACCTGTTGAATGTCCTACCTTATGTAATTCTTACTATAGTTCTAAGAGTTGGGCTGGGACCAGTTACTGATTGGGAAACACTAAATCCCAGGGAAGCCGTGAGATTCTTAAGAGCATCTCAGGATCCTCAGGGATAGAACCAAAACTTGTGCCTCCTTGGGATTCGGGGTTCTAGCCCCGTCTGTTAAGAGACACGCACACAAGGCCACAGCCAGAGCTCGGCCCGCACTCCTGCTCCTAGGTTTCTCCAGTCTGCGTTTGGAAGGCTTCTTGCTGTCACAGCTGTTCCTATGAGATGGGGTGGTTTTTCCTATATCTGTCTGCATTATTTCTGTTTTCAGTTTTCATTCTCCTTTCAGGAATCCCGTAATTTTAGCTGACAAACATAGCAAAGCTGTAGCTTATCACTGAGTTCCAGATCAGAAGGTTTATCTCAACCGCATCTTCCTGGGATGGAAGGAATGCAAGGTCAACTTCCTCTGGATGCTCATCTCTGACCCTGGGATCCCATCCTCCACTCTCTCCTCTTTCCCACCTTTAGAGCTGGGGGGAATACTGGAGAACAGTTTTGTCTGGCCTCAAAACAAAGGGATTCTTGGAACGTGAGGGACTAATATTCATCAAAAGCAACAACATTAAGACTTCACGAACATCTCGCCAATGACCACAACAACTCTATGAAGGCAGCCCTATTCCCATTTCTCAGATGAGAAAACTGAGGCCCAAGGTATGAATCCAGAGGCTCTGTGCATTCTATATATGTGTGCTAACCTCCATTGTTCCAAGGAGAACTGAGGATCTACTGTAGAAAATTTCAGAATGTGGCCTTCTTGAAGCCGTGGAGAATATTAGGTTCCTATTGCCCATTGGGAATGTTAGAGAGTACAGCCAGTGGAGGAGAGTGATAGAAAGAGTTTCTCAGATCTGAGTTCAAGTCCTGCTTCAGACATGGACATTTGGTAGCTTTACTCTCTTTAGGAATTCACTTATTCTGAAGCAGAGAGTGGGCCTCAGCACCAGGAATTTCTGGGAATGAGACAAGAGGGCATGTGTAAGACCCTGACCCCTCTTAGGTGCTCAGTAAATGTCACTCACTATTATTAAGCTATGACCAGGTATTATTAGGGTGATTCCCATTAGTGTGCTTACTTTCATTGAAAATGTTGGGTCACCTGGAGTCTATGCTTGCTATTCAACAGAGGAGCTTTTGGATCTGTGTGAAACTAGCTTCCTGGTGTCTCAGTCCATTTTCTGTTGCTATGCCAGAATATCTGAGACTGGGTAATTTATAGATGAAAGAGGTGCAATGACTCTTGGTTCTGGGAGCTGAGAAGGCCAAGATGGAAAGATGGGGTAGGTGCTTCTGGTGACCACTTTTGTGTTGTCTTTTTTGAGACAGGGTCTCCCTGTAGCCCCAGCTAGCTGGCCTGGAACTAGCTCTGTAGACCAGGCTGGCCTTGAACTCACAGAGATCCGCCTGTCTCTGCCTCCCAAGTGCTAGGATTAAAGGCGTGCACCACCACACCTGGCCTTGTGTTGTCTTATAACATGGCAAAAACTGGCAAGGCAGGCAGGTGTGTACAGAATAGAGGGCTTTCACAAGGAGAAAGGGGCCGGACTTCTGTAAGAACCAACCCACTCTCAGGAACCTGGAGCCTATTCCCCAGGATGCCACCCCATGACCCAAACACCTGCCATTGGTCTCTGCCTCCCAAATGGTTGGAGTTCTGACTCTAGTGCATGAAAATCTGAGAGACATACTCATCCACACTGTCCATTTTCCCACTCAGTCAGAGATCTAGATTGTACCCGGCCTCTCTCTGATAGTCAAACATGGCTTTATACCTGAGGTAGCTTGCTAAGAAACATCATTGGCTCATCAGACTGTAACACGCAGCTTGAGAACAGGGACAGATAGAAAGATACAACGGAATAACAACTGGGCCCCAAACTTTCTGTGGCTACCCCAAGTGATCAGGAACAAACATCTTTACAATATCAGAAGAAGGGCTGGAGAGATGGCTCAGCGGTGAAGACCCCTGGCTGCTCCTCCAGAGGACCAGAGTTTGGTTCTCAGCACCCGTTTGTTGGTTAACAACAAACTGAGTCTATAACTCAGTTCTGGAGAATCCAGCACTCTCTTCTGGCTTCTCTGGGCATTGCATGAAGGTGGTGTACTTATGCACCTGCAAAACATTCATACACATAAAAACAAATAAATAAAAAATGGGCAAAAAAGGTATCAGAAGACAGAAAGATAGGCTAGGACAGGGAAGCAGACAGCTAACCAGGCCGCTGTGATCTCCAGCATATTGGGGCCATTCTTCTTTGGTCTCACCATTTAATTCCTCTAGTTTCCTAGGTGAAGTAGATCCTTATGCTTGGAAATATTTGCTCAGCAAATGAGTCATGTGCTAACCTTTTATAACTCTTAGATGTAGATGTACTGTTCATACTATTTAGTGAGAATGAGAACTGGCAGTTAGGATACACACCACCAAGATAACTGTCTACACATCTGTGGTAGCACTTCAGCTGCTGGATATGTGGGAAATTTGGAGAGGCAAAGGAAGGTGGCCCTTGGACTGGGAGAGCCAGTGGCCCGTTCGTACTATGCATGCATCAGCCCAGTTTGCATGGTAAATGGATTCTCACTGCTCATCTGAGTAAAGCCCCAAAAACCAAAAAACCCATGCAAAGTTTAAGAGTGTTTTATAAGTCACGGTGGCAATAGAAGGGGCATAGGGCAGCCATTTAGTAACCAGAACTACTATTGGCTCCTGGTCCATAGTTCTGAGTTATTTTGGAGAAACTTACATATGGAGAAATTGTTGACTTAACATTCACTTTATTTTTTTTTATTTTATTTTTTTTTATTTTTTGATCTTTTCAAGACAGGGTCTCCTCGTAGCCCCAGCTGTCCTGGAACTCACTCTGTAGACTAGGCTGGCCTTGAACTCACAAAGATCTGCCTGCCTCTGCCTCCCAAGTGCTAGGATTAAAGGCGTACACCACCACACCCGGCTTTAACACTCACTTTAAAGAGAAATAACTTTGGGGCGCTAGAGAGATGGCTCAGCAGTTAAGAGCACTGACTGCTCTTGCAAAGGACCTGGGTTCAAGTCCCAGTACCCACATGGCAGCTAACAACTATCCCTAACTCCAGTTCTAGGGGAATCTGACACCCTCTTCTGACTTCTGCTGCATTGCCCGACATGTAGGCAATACCCTCATACACATATAATAAAAAATAATAAATAATTTTTTTAAAAAAGAAGTAACTTTGATAAGAATCAGATAGGAAGTAATCTTCGCCGGAAGGACACCCACCTCTTGGGTTCTTCACCCCTTGATTCAAGGCTTATACATCTCAGGCCATCTTTTTATCTTCATTTCCTCCACCTTAAGGGTCCGTCTTGAAATACAAGGTCAGCTACCTTTAGACAGTGTGTCATTAACCAGATATTACTGTACAGGTGTTGGTTCCTCAGTTTGGTGGAGTGTTTGCTAGCGGCTGCTGTAAATGGAGATTCTGGTGTAGTTGTATGTAGAGATCAATAATGACATCCCAGACAGACATGGCGCACCACTGAAAATTTTCAGCTTGAAGTGCAGGTGCCATCTAAAGTAAAGTATACATGAAAAATAACTCCCCAAATTCACACAGTTCTCTAGCTTTGTAAAACTCATCCATACATTTCCTCCTGTGATATATAGAATCGTCATCTTGATCCTTTTTAGGTTGGAAAAGTGTCTTTCTATATTTCTGGTGAGTGGTGCGGTGCCTGGAAACCACCCTTGTCGCCCTGCAGCAGTTATAGCAGAGCCAAGAGCTCTGGTGCATCTACTTGAAACATACTCAACACAAGGCATGGTGTTGTATGCCTGTGGTTCTAGCACTTAGCCTTCTAAGTCCAACCTGGGCTACACAGTGAGAGCCTTGCTGTATGACAGATAACATCTTTATCAACGGCACATGTCCCTAAACACAGACAGCCATTCTCCTATTCTTTTCCTTCCCTCCCTTTTTAATTTTCAAGGCTGTGCTCTTCCCTCTTGAATGGCTAGAACCCTTAGACGTAGGCTATGAAAAGCAACAGCACTTGATTTCCCCATCTCTGGTTTGTACACAGTACTTAATAAAGATGGCTATAGTGCAAGACTGGGTATCCTCTGATATGGTCCTTCCGTGCCCCGCCAGGAGGGGAGCAGCCCTGCAGAGCTATGCGGGCTGGAGCGTGGATCCCAGCCTCCCTCTACCTTGGTGGGCAGCCCGGAGAGCCAGCGACCTTCCTCCAGGGTTCCTGGTATTGAGCTCTGGAATGAATAATTGGGACTCGCCAAAGTGTTTAAACACCAGAATTGAAATTAATGTCCCCTCCTTGCTGGGTACGCTGACAATACATTACAGCAAACACCTTCCCAAAGTGAAATGAATGTTTGTTTATCCTCATGAAATATACATCAAAACATGTTGGTAGGAGAAGCTCTAATGAGGGAAGTGGCTGGGTTTTCTGTTAATTCCAGGCAAATAGTTAACTGAGGTGGAGGGTCTGCTTGGGTTTGTTTTCCACTCTCCCATTTGGTCTTTTCTTTCTTTCCTTTCCTTTCCTTTTTTTTTTTTTTTTCTCGTTCTAGCCCCAGCTATCCTGGAACTCACTTATATAGACCACGCTAGCCTTAAATTCACAGAGATCCACCTTCCTTTCCTTTTTTTTTTTTTTTGAGAATAACCTGTCCACAGCTGTGTATCTAGGACATTAATATGGGTTTAATGAAAACTCCAGTTGATCTGTCCAAAGATATTGATGAGCACGGCCCAGCTATATTCATCATCTCCTTGAGGGAGGAAATGAAGGGAATGGGTGAGCAGGTTTCTGTCAGATGCCAATCCTGACGAAGAGATGTGGAGGAAAAAAAAATGTTTTCTAGCCCTCCATGGCTACAGCCATTTCCTGGGCCATTGCTGGGCCGAGTGGGAGAGGGAAGGACTTGTGACAGCACAGGAAATTCTGGGACACACTTAACGTGAAGTCATTAAGTGCCTGCCAATAAATCCATTACTGTTAATTATATTGAGATGGCCAACGATCCACTGACAATATTCCGTCATTGATTTTCATTCGCTGGGGAATCGATGTGCTGGCTGGAACCTCTCTGGCATTTTCGTCCTTTCCTTTCTTCCTCCCTCTCTCTCCTCCCATGGCCTGCTTCCCTCCCCTCGAGTGTCTGCAGTAATGCAGTTCCCCTCTCCCTGTTGATACAGTTCTCTCCCTAAGTGCCAAATGTTTCTTGATAGGAACAAGCTACATTTCTTTATGGCTTATGGCAAACTGCCTTGATTACTTCTACTGCTGTACCCATTATGTGAATTAAATATGTATTCAGTTGCATGCTGCTTGCGATGTTATTGCAGGGTGACATATGGTACCGACTCAATTAGAATGAAACTAGCATTAGATAACCCTTGTGATTACATGCCTCCTGACCGGCTCCTCCTCGGTCTCCCCTCTGTGTGCTCGCTCTCCAGTGTCTGTGGAGGTTGCAGGTTTTCATTATGGGTTATCATCCTTGCTACCTAGGATGGGGGCTGGGGCTGAAGGGGGTGGAGCCTGGGGGGGTCCGTGGGAAAAAAGGTGCATTTGGTAGACAGACCTATGAAAGGGTCATAGAGGAGGGATAGAAAGGACTCTGCTTGTATTTGGAATGAACCTTTTTGTTTGTTTGTTTGTTTGTTTGTTTGTTTAAAGTAGTTGTCCATTCTGCTATGAAAAGAGGCCCCAAAGATCCTTCTAGAGTTGTGGACTGACTGCTGTGTGTGTGTGTGTGTGTGTGTGTATGTATGATGAATCAGTCCTTATCTGGAAAATGATTCATTTAAAAATGAGCATTTTTATTTGGTTTTAGTGGAGAGCTGATTCCCGCTGTGATAACAGGAGATAACAGTAATGTGTTTTGTCTTCATAGCACCCTTGTAGTCTACAGATGCTACCCTACTCCATTCTTTTCATCATCTCATGATGCAGCCAACACAGAAACCCTGCCCCACTTTCACAGAGCCACTTGATGCCCAGATGAGGATCTGAATAGCAGTAGGAAGAAGTGCTGTGGGGGTGACTGACAATGAGTAAATCTTAAAGTAAAAGGTTTCCTGGGCCAGCCATGGTGGTGCATGCCTTTAATCCCAGCACTCAGGACACTAAGGCAAGCAGATCCCCGTGATTTCAAGCCAGCTTGGTTTACATAGTAAATTATAGGTCAGCTAAGGCTGCATAGTAAGACCCTGTCTAAATAAAGAACAGAATGGGCCAGAGAGATGACTCAGTGGTTAGGAACACTGGTCATTCTTGCATAAGACCTGGATTCGAATCCCAAGACCCACATGGTAGCTAACAACTGTCTTTAACTCCAGTTTCATGGACTCTGATGCCCTCTTTTGACCTCCTCAGGCATTGCACGATACAGGTGCACTTACATACAGGCAGGCAATACACCCATATACATATAGTAAAAATAATAAGTAAAATCTTTTTAAAAAGGAAAAGAAAAAGGCATTGGGTGGGCCATAGTTATTGGAAAATCCCATCTGAACATGGGCCCAGCCATACCGTAAAACATGCGCCATGTGCCATCTCTGAGTAGTGCTTGCCTCTGCCAGTGCTCCCTGTCTTATGGGTTCTACTCTCCTTTCTTCTCTTCGGCTCTTCTACTCTGTCACCTCCACGTGACAAAAATAACCTGGAGAACCCTTCTCCTCAGCCCTACCTAGCCACAACCTGGAGGCTGATGGCCCCTGAAAAGGCCAGAACTTTTTGTGAACCTGAGTCCAGAAGGGCTTTCTGCAAGGAGCCTGCGTTTTCTCCAGGGTTGGTAGAAAGGCTGCTGATCCTCCGGTGGTCAGTCTGAGCGTTGCACCAGCATCCATGGGACCCCTTGCCCAGGGTCAGCCCAGGTTGTCATGTGTGAATACCCACAATACGTACTTGTATGCACCAAACACAGGAGAAATGCTAAGACGTGTGCAGCCACTGGCCACAGGCAGCTAGCTCAGACGTGGGTAGAACTGGATGCCATCTAGATGGGGCCAGACATGCAGGAGGACAGCATGAACTCAGAAGGCCTCAGTTGCATGTTAGTGAACCTTTAGGTTATCACTTGGGCCCTACCTTGAGTCCAGCCACACTTAGCAAATACTGGTACGATAGATGAGTAAAGGAGTGAATGAAAGAGAGCAGTATAAGCCACAGGGATTTTGAGGAAGGTTGGCCTGGAGGAAATGGGGCCCCTTACAGATAACGCAACCCTCTGCTCTAGTCCCCGTCCCCTCCTACTTTCCCATTACAGTAATGATAACACACTTTACACTTAAAGCCACCCTTTCAAGAACCATTGAAAAGATAAACAAGAAATGAACAAAGTGCTTATCTGTAGAGGCCAGGTGCAGGAGTGAGGAGAGTGTGTGGTAATGAGGACGGATGTGAGCAAGAAATGACAGCCACCGGGAGTCACGATGGAGTTATTATGCATATATTTTATTTATTTATTTATCTTTATTTATTTAACTTTTTTTTTTTTTTTTTTTGACAGGGTCTCCCATAGCCCCAGCTAGCCTGGAACTCACTATATACACCAGGCTGGCCTTGAACTCACAGAGATCCACCTGCTACTGCCTCCCAAGTTCTGGGATTAAAGGTATACATATATTTTATATCATAAATGGATTATCCATTTAAAAAGAATATTAAAATGAAAAAAAGGCTTTCAGGAACTAGCTTGCCTAGTCCTCACAGGGGACATTGTATTAGAGTCTGATTTTTTTTGTTGTTCTTTTCGAGACAGGGTCTCCCTATAGCCCCAGTGGTCCTGGAACCCACTCTGTAGACCAGGCTGGCCTTGAATGCACAAAGATCCACCTGCCTCTGCCTCCCAAGTGCTAGAATTAAAGGCGTGTGCCACCACACCTGGCTAGAGTCTGATTTTATATAAGGAGATGAAGGCACAAATTTTCAGTAACTTCCCTAACTAGTGTCAAGACTGAATTCATATTGAGTTCTTCCTACCACTGCATGCTTCTTCTGTGAACTTGACCCAGGGGTGCTAATGCTAGATAATTGTTTCTGCTCTTATTGGAGCCCTTTCGTGGAATTACTGTTTGCCTGTGTGTCGGGAAGTGGTCCTGGAGGTCTGTATGGGGGGACTGGCGTCTGGAATCTGGACTCTTCCTACCACCACTACAACATGCTGGCTTTAAACCGCAGTACCAGAAGAGCCGAGCCTGGAGCTGTCTGCTCTGTGCCTGCAGCTCTTGCTTGCTACAGAAAGCTAGAACAGATGCCCTCTACTTAGTCCTTATAGGGTAGGTCTGAGATGCTCTAGTGATCTGCTAGGAAGGGCCCGGGGACAAATATGGCATTGAAAAAGACCAACAATTGTTGGTCTTGCAAATTTAGGATAATATGGTATATATCCTTGAGGGCCAAGAATGACATTTTGTTTTTTACAAAGAAATTGTAAAAATTTATTTAAGGATTTGCAAAGACACATCATGCTTACATTCATGAATGGGAAAACAGCGTGTTAAAAAGAATAACTCCAAAATTAATATTAATGCAAGAACGACATTTTAATGGCCTGCTCAGGGTAGGTGCCACCTATTACTTTTCAGATGCTTACTACCAAAACTGTATCTGAGTTGTGCTTCTTGCTACCTTGTACTCTGCTCTGTTCCTCCTCCACCACACTATGCAGAGCAGGATAGAAGCCTGCGTCATTGGTGCTTCTAGTGTGTTTTCACTTGCCCTGCCTGGTTCTCCAGCTGCACTTCAGTGCTCACTTAGTGCACCTGACTCCCCATCTGCAGCTTGCATGCACTTACGCTCTCTGGGCCCAGTAAGCTTACAGCTCACAGGGTGGCCTTTTCCAGAGAATCCCCTAGCCAGTAGGGAACAGGCTCAGGTGGAGGCTTTGAACCCAGTGCATCTGCCTCTCAGCAAACTGACAGTCATGAGTGTCCTGTGCTCGCGTTTGCCCCCAGGAATAGTTAAGGCAAATGTCTCCTAGCCCAGCCCTTCCGTGGGTCTTGTCCTGTTTTGATTTATGTGTAAAACTGCCCCCCCTATCCTCTCCACCTTCTGCCCCAGTTCCCATCTCCTTAGAGCTTTTGAGACTTTTTCAGACTTCCTAGACCCTTCCCACACTGATTTGA
>VZQC01004878.1:460254-567563 GCA_009823505.1 Rhizomys pruinosus | reverse complement strand
TATATATATATATATATATATTTAAGCAAATGCTCTTGTCATGCATGTAGCTAGTTACTATATGATAAAGTTATGCTACTCCAGTGAAGATGCTCCATCTAGCAGAGCAGCCATTTAGGCTACTTGATTAATCCTAGGAAGCCCATAGTCATCATCACAGCCATGTTTGTGGAGTATTTACTGGCTAATTGCATAGGGCTGCACTGGGTCTAGAATCTATGATCCAAACACTTTTCCAGAAGGCATTGTCACCAGGGATTCCATGCCTCTTTTAATCATCGAGGATCTGGGTTCTACACATCTATTCTCTGAGACTAACATCAAGAACCATTTCTGGTTTAGTGCTTTAGCTTGAGTGTCCTTAAGGGTAAAGTTTGACAAGCCCATGGAAGTTTAATGTTCACTCATGAGTTGATTTACAGGAAGAAAGAAAGAGGTAGAGTAGTGTATTTCACAGATAAGTAAAAGCCAGAAAATATATTATTGGACTGATTTCTGGCTTGTACTCTACTGAATCTCTGTGATGAACCATGAAAATGTGCTTCACAATAGTCTGCCAGGAGGACAAACGTATAAAGGCATCATCTTCCATTTAGTTCAATGGTGAGGGATTGTGGCAGGCAAACTAAGTACTTCTTAAACACATCCATGCCGAAATGCTGGGAAGCATGTCCAAATGTTTGAATAAGTTAAGTTATATGTGAAAGAGAATTAGCATTCCAGTTAAGTAAAGGTAGCTAACTAGCAGATGTTAAATTAGATAAATTCTCTTAAATTATTTGGATGGACACAAAGCAGTATTGATCCTTAAGATGGAATATGAAGGCAGAGGTCAGAGTGATGTGTTGTAAGAAAGACTCTGTTGGCCATTGCAAGATCACTCTTAGGAGCTAAGGAAAGCTAACATTCTCTAGAAACCAGAAGCTAGAACAATGTTTCTCCCCTAGAACCCTCAGAAGGCATGTAGTTCTGCCAACAGCTTGGTTTTATTATTGTGACACAATTAGCATGATGATGTCCATATTGAAAGACTGTAACTGTGTTGTTATAACACTGTAGAACAGCAGTAGAGACCAGATTAACACAAGAATTCTCTCTTTTTAACATTTTTTAGTTTATTTTGAGACAGCTGATCACAGAAATACCTTATAAAATGCCATATTTTTTTGGTATTTTTGAGACAGGGTCTCCCTGTAGCCCCAGCTGGCCTGGAACTTGCTTTATAGACCGGGCTGGACTTGAACTCACAAAGATCTGCCTACCTTGGCCTCTGGAGTGCTGGGATTAAAGGCTTGCACCACCATACCTGGCCTATAAAATGCCATTTATTGATCAGTCACTTTAAATAATATTTATGGCTGAGAGGGCCTGTATTTCCACCTGTTCAGTAAAAGAGGCAAGGATATAGCAATAGGTATTGCCCTCTAACCTGTACCTTGACACCTGTGATTTTACTTGGGGTTCTGGTGGATAGTCCCAACGTATTCTGAGTATACTTTATTAAGAATGAGGGCTGCTTTCCTACAACTTTCTACTTCAAAACATTATTTGAACCCATACGTGTTTAGTCATCCAAATCCAAGTCCAGGATTAAGATAATTCTTGTGCAGCTGAGTATGGTGGCTCCCAGTTTTAGTACCAGCACTCAGGAGACAGAGACAGGTGGATTCTATGAGTTCAATGCCATCTTGGTCTAGGTAAGGAGTCCCAGTAAATTACACGGGATTATTTTACCTACCTATCATATCATCTACCAAATAAACACATTCCTAAAATTCTCAGAGATTGTAACAGAAGTGATTAAAATGTTAGAGCAGCAAATGAACAGCTACAGTTTTGTGAGACACAAAATAATGATCAAGTCAGCACGATTTGTACCCATGAGCTAACAGCAACCGAAAAACTGTTGAGAGAGGATTTTCCGTGTCTTTTGAACATCATAACTAAATAAAATCTGTAAGCAAGACATTAAAAACAATGAAAAAAATGGACTATTAATTTGAAATCATTATTGAGCCAGTGGAATGGTTCATCAGGTAAAGGTGCTTGCCATACAAGCTTGGTAACCCGATTTCCATCCCTGGAACTCACATCAGGTGGAAATAGAGTTTGCCACTGACCGCCACAGATTCGCTGAGCCGTGTGTATCCATACATACACACAATAATGATACATGAGGGGCTGGAGAGATGGCCTAGCGGATAAGAGCGCCGACCGCTCTTACAGAGGACCCGGGTTCGATCCCCAGCACCCACATGGAGGCCGAGAACCGTCTGAAACTCCAATTCCAGGAGAACTCCAGTTCCAGGGGAATCTGACACCCTCTTCTGACCTCCGCGGCATTGCACGACACGGGTGCACAGACCTGCATGCAGACAGTACATCCATACACATACAGAAATAAAATAAAAATAAAAAAAAATAATGATACATGAAAAAATACAAAATATATTTTTGTGTTGCCTAAATCACTGAACAATACATCGTATTATGATGAAAGTCAAATAAACATTGCATGAAGATGATCACAACACTTAATATAAATTATTTCAGAAGCCCAGTAGGAAATGACTAAAATCGAGAAAGAGAAATTTACATCCAAGTAGTAGGATTAGACAAAAGATGTCTGAAAAAAAAATACAGCCTGATTGTCAATCACAAATTAAAATTAAAACAATAGTAAAATGTTTTAATCTGTGATGCCATTAATCTTTTTTTCATTTTTTTTAAAATTTTTATTTCTGTATGTGTATGAATGTACTGTCTGCATGCAGGTTTGTGCACCCATGTCGTTCAATGCCTCGGAGGTCAGAAGAGGGTGTCGGATTCCCCTGGAACTGGAGTTCTCCTGGAATTGGAGTTTCAGACGGTTCTCAGCTGCCATGTTGGTGCTGGGGATTGAGTCCTCTGTTAGAGCAGTCGGCGCTCTTAACCACTAGGCCATCTCTCCGGCCCAATGCCATTAATCTTTAAAAACTATAGTGATGTCTAGAGTTGAGGGAGACTAATGACTATGTATTCCAACTCATTCAGATTATGAATCAGCATAATTTTTATAAAAGACAATGAAGGCTGCATCAAGGTATAAATTGATTTGCCTTTTATATAAAAATTCTGCTGACAGAAATATAAAGAAATAATCATGAAAGTCCACACAAGTTATACATGGAAGTATTTGTCTTAAAGCACTTTTTAGAAGAGGAATCTAGACTTCAACCTAAATATCTGCCAATAAAGAGCTTTTTAAAATAACTTAGTGCATGCCTTCCCACAATGATCTGTTGCGATTACAAAGTTGTAACTCTGCTCGCATAGGAGAATCTGTGCCTCTATATTCTGCACTGCCCATTGACCTCACAGCACCTTGGTACACAGTACTCATTAAATATATAGTAGGAGCTATACTGAGGGCATAGGCATTGTCTGTTATTATTTGGGAAGTGATTACATTATTTTAATTCTGTACATAAAGAAGATTTATAGAAAATACAGATAAAGGTGCTAAAATAGAGTCAGAAAATTCATTAAATAGTCAGAACCCAAAAAAGTCCTTTGTTTCAAAATGTGAAAATAACATTTGTCATTATTACATAACTTACACTTATGTTTTATAACTATTTAAATCATTTAGAGTCTATTTATAATCTCTGTGTACCTTTTCCTTTATAAAAGTTTAAGACTACCCTCTAAGTTTGGACTTAACCTTCACTTGATTGGTATTGATAGTTACACATTTATTAATTAATTTAACATAAATATAAATATGTTTATTCTTTTTCTTTGCTTTTGTTTTGAAGTTTAGTTTATTTGCTTCCACTATCACACTACACCTTGAGAAAACATTCTTTATACAAGCGAAAAGGAGCATAACTCTAAATTTTCTAGAAGAGTGACTTTTAAGATTGCCATGATTGTATTAGAAACCAATATACCACAAATACTTTAATGAATTTCAAGAGGCTAATAATAAAATTATTTATAGTAATATTAAATTATATATATATATATATATATATGTATATATATAATTCAAGTGCATTGATTCAGACTGAAATAGTCTTGAATTGGCCTCCTCCTATTATGAACATAACTCTTCCCTCTCTGCACCCTTGGATTTGGCACTCTGCTCTGGTTAATAAGGGCAGTCTATTGTTTAAACCTGATTTGTTTTTCCAGCTTTGTCTTCCTGATGTTTTATACATATAAGCTCTAGCCCTACTGGAAAAACGTGGCATATTTTACGTATTTTGTACATTGTTTTTCTTCTTACTTATTGCTTTCGCTTTGTCCTTTTGTCCCACAACCCTGCTACCTGTCTTCCTCCACAGTTCCATCTGTCTTTTACCTTTGGGGAACTCTCCGAAGGCTGTTTCTTTCCTGTGTTTGGTAACCCCCCCCCCCCCCCACACACACTCATCCCTTAATACAGAGTATTTCTTTGTGTTTCCACCAGCACCAAGTCTAAAGTTTGGGACTTATTAAGGGTGTGATAAAGCTGGCACTCAATTAATAGATGACTTTGGAAGGAAGAACGAAAGTAGGGTGGAAGGAAAAAGGGGAAGAAAGAAGGACAAACTGAAGGAAGCAGTGCTGTTAGTTTCACCTTTTATATTCTTATATTTCATTTTTCAATGAATTAGGAAATGGAGTTCCCAGAGGGAACCTGAGACTTCTCCTGTAGAAGATTGTAGTCTGAACCCTTAAGAAGCTGTTAGAAATGTTTTCTCAAGTCCCTTTTAGGACATCAAAATTCTTTTCTGAAAATATGCTTTCTCTTTCATTCCTGACCAGTAGCCAAGCCAACTCTTTAAAGAAATCTTGAGATCAGTAATGTACAGTTGGTCCTGATGAGGGCGGCCACCCCTCCTGGCCTGTCTGCCACTACACAGACTGCTCAGCACAGATCTGCAGCACTTTGGATCTCTTGCAAAGCTCATCAATTACTTCAGGAAAATATGTAACACAAACCCCATCACAGTGAGTAGTCACCAGCTCTATGCAGTAGTACAGAAATATCAGCTCAGAATGTGCATCAAATTAACTAAAGTTACTGATTTTCTGATGAAAAAATGTCCTCTTGATCCCAACCATGTAACTGAGATTCAATTTAAAAAGTATGATATCTGTGCTATGCCTATTTTGTGATACTTCTCCAACAGACTTCTTTAAACTGCACAAATTACATTACCTAAGGCATATGCAAATAGTCATAGTTAACAATAATAATGTGTATTTGATATGATTTAGTTTTATTTTTTATTTAGTTTTAAAAGTAGACTTTCACAGAAAAATTACATGAGCTCCTTGAAATCCTGTGAATTAAGTATAAGTATTATTGATATTTTTATTTTGTATTTGAACTTCAATTTCAGAAACATTTTACAAAGCAACTTCTCATGCTGTAATTTGTTGACCTGTTCTTTCGAGTTATAGGATAGTGTCTCAGTTTTCAAACCTACATTAAAATGAAGAGTTTAGTGAATGAGAGTATAAAACGAGTGTAGATTTATAGGAAATCTGAGGAGAAAGAGCTGTATGTACAGACAAGACGGTGGTATCAATCACCCTGAAGTTTTCTCTGCCCTTAACATCTGCTATTGTTATGGAATAGTTGTTATACATGATGAACCAATATTCAGTTTCGTTACTTACTAAAGATAATCATTTATACTAAGGTGTAGGCTTTGAGGTTTGTGTTCTATTGGATTTCAAAAATGAGTGATGTTACTTATCTACTTTTCCTGTATCAGACAGAAAATTCTGCTTTCCCTACAAGTTTCTGCAACTCTCAATATTCATCCCTTTCCACGCTTTTACCAAGTTTCTGGCAAACAATGAGCTTTGGATTGTCTCTGTAGTTTTACCTTTTCTAAAATTTCATATGATTGAATCCCTAAAGTATGTCAGATTTGCAGATTAATTTCTTTCATTCAACAGTACATATTTAAAATTCTCCATGTCTTTTTTTAAAAAAAATGTTCTTTTCTGAATACATATTTTTATCGAAATGTTGTGCCTTTAATACCATAACTCATAATAATATTTAGAACAGACCCCTTCCCTTATCTGCACCCCTATAGCCCCACCCTACTGAATTTCTTGCATTTTATCATATATGTAAGGCCTATCCAGTCAAGTTTGTGCCCTTCATTTGAGTTCATCTAGTGGAGCCCAGTCAACCTATCACTCCCTTACAGAAGAATAACTCTCATGTATTTTTGAGGTTATAGGCTTAGTACTATGAAATATTATACCGTATGGATGCACTATAGATATTTTTTGAGACAGGGTGTCTTGTATGTGCAACTGGTCTGGAACTCACTATGGAGAGCAGGTTGGCTTCTATTTCACAGAAATCTGCCTGCCTCTCCCATCCTAAGTGTTGGGATTAAAAACATAAGTCACCACACGGCTTATGGATTTTTAAAAATTCCTTTACTTTGAAGGCTATCTAAGATGTTTCTATGGTTTGAGGAAATATAAATGAAGTTGTTATAATGAGTACCTTTCATGTGGTTAGTTTTCAGCTCATTTTCCTGTACACCAAGGTGTACAACTGTTGGATTGTATGATAAAAAACATTTAACTTTACAGGTTGCCAGAGGGTTCTGACAGTGACTTCTCAGTCTGCCTTCCATTCACAGGGCTTGTGAGTTTAATGTGCCATACCTCTTCCTATATTTGGTGCCGGAATTTAGATGCTGGCCTGATTTTGATTTTTGCCCACTCTTTTTTAGTTTGATTGTTAATTTTTTATTCTTCATTTTAAACAAAATTTTGTACATTACATTTTATCAGACTCATGTTTTGCAAATATTTTGTCAAAAGGTTTTCATTTTCCTAATGACATTTTTAACAGACTTCCAGCATCATGAAGAACAGGAATGTTTGAGTAGGAATGTTTGAGTTTCATGTATTCTAATTTCAATTTGTCATTATTTTTCTTTCTTGAAGTATACTTGGTATTCTATCTAAAAGTCATTGTCCAATGTCATCAACATTTGCTTGTATGCTGTGTTCTAAAAGTTTCCCAGCTTTATGTTTTATACTTGGTTTGACATCATTTTCTTTGACAAGATCATATTATTCATATGGAAATCCTTGAGAATTGTCCTTAAAGTCAGACTCCCTGTGTGTGTGCCTACTTCCTGGGAGCATTGTTTTCAGCATTACATAACCTTACTTTCATTGACTATAAATTAGAACCAGGGACAGTGACTCAGAAGTGAGGTTACATGAGCTAATATGATAAATGATTTGTACATCATTTAGATTTCATTCATTGATAATAGGATGTAACTTCTGATTTCTTAGAAGAGAGTGATATTTTTGCATGGTGTGGAGATTTGACAAACAGCATATCTGTATTGCTTTAGTCTTGTTCTTGTCATGCACTGTTACTTCTTACATTGGCATAGTCCTGACTTGGCTGTAATATTAAAATACAAAAACTGGGCCAGGAGAAATAGCTCAGTGGTTAAGAGCACTGGATATTCTTATAGAGGATCTGAGTTCAGTTCTCAGCACCAGCATGGTGGCTAATAACAGTCCATCAATGCAGTTCCAGGGAATCCAACGCCCTCTTCTGACCTCCTTGGGTATTGCATGACATGGATGCACTTACATTCAGGCAGGCAATAAATACACTCATATACATAAAATAAAAATAGAATATTTTAAAATGCAAAAACTATCTGTATTACTTATTTTCTGTTGCTATCACAAAATACCACAACCAAGGCAGATTACAGAAGGATGAATTTATTTGGTGAATGGTTCCAGAAGGAGAAGTCCACAATCAAAGGGAACCACGGCAGGAGGCAGACACGGTAGCCTGAGCGGAAAGCTGACCACTCACATCTCCACTCAGGAATCAAAGAGACAGACACTGGAGATAAGACATGGGTATGAACTCTCAGAGCCAGCCCCAAGTGGCGTCCTTTCTCCAGGAAGGTCACACCTTCTAAACCTCTTTAAACATCACCACCAACTGAGGCCGGGTATTAAAATACTTGAGCCTAAGGGGGATACCTCATTCAAATCACCACACTATCATTCTCTAGATCTTGTTTAGGCAAGCCTGTTGTTGAGAGTCCCTGGATGCAGCTGCCCTGTCAATTTTGAAGACACTACCTAGCAGCAGATGTCCTGTCCTCTGGCTCTTATAATCTTTCTGCCTCCTCTTCTTATATTCCTTTGAGAGTGAAGCTTGCTTTTTATATTTATCCATAGGGGATGAGCAACCCCATTACTTACTCTCTGTAGTTTGATTAATTCTGATTCTCTGTATTCATCTCTGTTTTTTTTAAGAAGCTTCTTGTGTTAAGTAATGCATGCTTTTAATCTCAGAATTTGGTAGGTAGAGGCAGGTGGGGATCTCTGTAAGATACAGGCCAGCCTGGACTATGTAGAAAGATCCAGGCCAGCTGGGGCTAATGAGAAACTCTGAGACAAGGAAAAAAAATCTTAGATGAAGGGTAAGATTTCACTTATCTCAGGCTAAGATTTCACTTTTCTCAGGATATAAGTTCAAGTATATAGAATACACATAGAAATTGTGTTAGTTAAGGTCTGTGACCTCTCCAGCCACAGGTATTTGGCTGTGTTTACAGTACTAAGATGGATTCCCTTCTATTGAGCAGTCCTTAATTCTAATTAGAAAGTTATTTTTTATCCCCAAGATAAAAGTGCCACTATGGCACCATTGGGGATATCTTGTTAGTCCATCATCCATGTAGTTTGTAGCCTTTACAGTTAGGGTTATTGATTTCATATCTTCTTTTGGCAGTTTATAGCACCTTCTGATATCACGAGAGCTGGTCCTCCGGGAGGAGGGTTTCCAGATTAGTTTCATCTGCATTCCTCCAATTCCTCTTTTTGAAAAGTGTGGTGTCTTCAGGAGGGGAGTAGGATTCATAAGATTTCATCTTTAGATGAGAGCTACAGGCAATTCGTGGTTATTTCTAGAAGAAGAGTCAATTTTCTTCAGAGATGAGCACCCAGATTCGTTATCTAATTCCATGTGGTAAACCCTAAACATATGTACATACAGACCACTAAATTTACTCAGTAGTTGCAAGAAGGAAGAGAATGTAGAAGGATTTGGAGGGAGGAGATGGAAGAGGTGGAAATGATGTAAATACGGTATTCATGTATGATTTTTTATTTTTAAATTTATTTTTATTTTATGTGTATTAGTATTATGCTTACATAAATGTAAATGTGCCCATAGAGTACAGACGAGGACATTGGATCCCAAGAACTGGAGTCTGTGGATGGCTATTAGCCACCATGTGGGTGATGAGATTCAAACCCAGGTGTTCTTCAAGAACAGCCAATGCTCTCCACCACTGAGTCATCTCTCCAGCCCCATCATGTATGAGTTTATTTTAAAAAATCTAAACAACAGTCAGGTGTGGTGGAGCAGGCCTTTAATCCTAGCACTTGGGAGGCAGAAGCAGGATGATCTTTATGAGTTCAAGGCCAGCCTGGTCTACAGAGCGAGTTCCAGGGCATCTAGGGCTACATGGAGACCCTATCTGAAAAAGACCAAAAAAAAAGTCTAAACACCACAAGTAATTCTGTTATGAGTTGCAGAAGGTGGATTAGCACCATGCCTTTAGTGAAGCAAATTAAATGTTACTTTATCTTTAATGTAGCACATGGACTTTGTAACATGTACTTTGCAACATCAATTGTCCACTGAGTATTTGTGCTAATAGTGTAATTGAACTATTCAATGTATAAGCTTGCTTGCTTGCTTTCTTTCTTTCTTTCTTTCTTTCTTTCTTTCTTTCTTTCTTTCTTTCTTTCTTTCTTTCTTTCTTTCTTGCTTTCTTTCTTTCTTGCTTTCTTTCTTTCTTTCTTTCTTTCTTTCTTTCTTTCTTTCTTTCTTTCTTTCTTTCTTTCTTTCTTTCTCTTTCCTTCCTTCCTTTCCTTTTCTTTCTTTCTTTCTTTCTCTTTCTTTCCTTCCTTCCTTCCTTCCTTCCTTCCTTCCTTCCTTCCTTCCTTCCTTCCTTCCTTTTCTTTCTTTCTTTCTTTCTTTTTCTTTCTTTCGTTTTTTTTGAGACAAGGTCCCCCTATAGCCCCATCTAGACTGGAACTTGCTATGTAGACCAGGCTGGCCTTGAATCTCACAGGGATCTGCTGCCTCTGCCTTCTGAGTATTGGGGCTACCACACCCAATAAATTTGTCATGGTTTGGCCTTTTCTTCTTCTCCTCTTCTTCTTCTCTTCTCTTCTCTTTCTTCTTTCTCTTCTCTTCTCTTCTCTTTCTCTTCTTCTCTTCTCTTCTCTTCTCTTCTCTTCTCTTTCTCTTCTCTTCTCTTCTCTTCTCTTTCTTCTTCTTCTCTTCTCTTCTCTTCTTCTTCTCTCTCTCCTCTCTCTTCTCCTCTCCTCTCCTCTCTCTCCTCTCCTCTCCTCTCCTCTCCTCTCCTCTCCTCCTCCTCCTCCTCCCTCCCCTCCCCTCCTCCCTCCCCTCCCCTCCCTCCCTCCCCTCCCCTTCCCCTCCCCTCCCCTCCCCTCCCTTACCTTACCTTTCCTTTTCTTTTTCTTTAATTAATTTTTTGGAGACAGGGTCTCCCTGTAGCCTCAGCTGACCTGGAACTCACTATGTAGACCAGCTTGGCCTGGAACTAACAAAGATTCCTTTGCTTCTGTCTCCCAAATGCTGGGACTAAAGGCATGCACCATCACATGGGGTTTGCTTTTGTTTTGTTACAAAGAATATCAGACACATGTATGATGGTTTAGATATGAAAAACCTCCCCCCAAAGCTCACACATTTGATCTCCAGCTAGTGTGACACTATTTTGGACAGTTCTTGAAATGCTAAGAGATTAAACTTGAAGCAAGTCATAGATACTATGCTCCTAAAGACTATGCTCTGTCTTATCTCCACCCTCCCTGCCTCTGGGTTGCTATCAGTTGACAGACTGTATCATTCATATCCTTTTGAATATGATGCTCTACCACATTATAGAGCAGAAACAATGCAGCTGTGTGTGTGTATGTGTGTAGGTGGTGGTGGTGGTGTGTGTGTGTGTGTGTGTGTGTGTGTGTGTGTGTGTTTACTGAAGCCTAGGAGACTACAAAGCATACTAATTTATCTTCTCTTTAAGTTGTTCAGTCTGACTGTCACACAGAAATAAATGATGTTTTGGGACATATAAATATCACATGAGTATTTCTTCAACTTAGCAAGCATGTTCTTTTATTATCAATCAGATAGTGTATATTTGCTCTTGAAAAAAATCCATCATGTGCCTTTACATAAAACCTCTTGTATGTATTGTCCTCATTTAGAACTGGTGGCCTAGCCACCATCTTATGTTACTATATCCATGACCCTAGCCAAGGTGAAGAGGATAGACTCAGGGGAATATGTTTCTCTTAGGACTGTAATTACAAAGCATTAAAATTAGTCATTATAATTCAAGAAATTATATTAATGTCAGCAACTGATGTCAGCAGCCATGTCTTATCACACTATGTAATCAAAGATAGTCATTTGCCCAGGAGATAATACAGAAGATGACATGAAAACTCCACGTACTCTTGGAAACTTGATTCTAGTGACTTTCAAAAGACAGTCTTTCATTTTGTCACTTCTGTATTCCAATTAACAAATCTTTTCCCTTGAGCCAGAGGACTCAGAAGTTAAGAGCACTTGCTGCTTTTGCAGAGGACTAAGGTTTTGTTCCCAAATAGCAGCTTAAAACCTTCTGTGAAGTCCAGTCCCAGGGAGTCTGGCATCCTCTTCTGACTTCTGTGAGGATCAGGCATAGTGTGGTGCATATACAGAAATGTAGGCTAAACATATAAAATACATATAAAAGAAAAATAAAATAAATAAATCTTTAAGCAATAGATAAATAGAACCTTCTCTTGATTTAATAGTATTGTACTGGCTTTTGTAAACTCTAAGACGTAAAGAACCCTGAACATAAGTTGAGTAAATAATTGTGGTGTTAGAAATCATGGTAATCTGTAAGGAAGGGTAGAAATGAGCATTCAGTACAATCTTATGACTTCCAGATTCTGCCTGGTTCTGACCTCAATCTCAGAAGTCCTGCAGAGTGGCCTGTACCAGGTGAGGTACCCATGAACTATAATATTGTGTAAAGCAGAGTTCTTGTTTTTAATATTTTGAATGATCAATTTAAAGATTCTCAGATTTGGAATTCACCTAGACCAGAATATTCAATCTCAATACACATTAGAATGCCTAATAATAATATCTAGTGACCTTTCCTTTTTTTTTTTTTTTTTGGTCTTTTGAGACATCTCCCTGTAGCCCCAGCTGGCCTGGCCTGGAACTCACTCTGTAGACCAGGCTGGCCTTGAACTCACAGAGATCTGCCTGCCTCTGCCTCCCAAGTGGCAGGATTAAAGGTGTGCGCCACCATGCCCAGCTGTGACATTTCCTTTTTAAAAAAGAATCTTATAATTTTAATTTTATGTATATGAGTGTATTGTCTGCATGTATGTTAGTGTACCTGTTGTTCCAGCAGAAGTTAGAATACTGCATTGGTTCCCCTGCAACTGGAGTTATGGATGGTTAGTTGCCATGTGGGTGCTGGGAACCAAGCCTGTAATGTCACCTGCCTGAGCAGCCAGTGCTCTTAACTCCTGAGCCATCTCTCTTTGCCCTTCTAGAAACATTCTTTACCTATACATGTGTTCACTTCTCACTCCTGATAATCTAACTACTTGGTCATGGTACCGATGCAAGAAATGACACTGTTGTAAAGATCGATGGATATTTCTGAGATTGTGTTTGAGAATTGCTCTTTTAGATGAAACAGTTATTTGACAGTTGAAATACCATTGTGATCCACCCTTGTTATTTAAATTTCCTGTTAATTCAACTTGATGCACTTTTTCTTTTAACCATGAAGTGTCTTTGATAATTTTTTTATTTCTTTCAGGCTATTTTCCCATTCAAATTTAGTTTAGACATAGTAATTTATCATTTTAAAATTTCTACTATTAACTACTTTCCCTTAATACACTACTTAACTGAAAATTAACATCCACTTGTGGCATTTTCTCATTTTTTTTTAAATATCAAGAATTGGAAAATTTTTATTTGACATATATTTTTTCATTGATTTCAATGTTTATTTTTTAAAGATTTGACCCACAACTTTATTATTTTTATTTATTTATTATTTCTTATGTATATGAGTATACTGTTTACACGTAGGTTGGTGCACCGGTGTTGTGCAATGCGCAGAAGTCAGAAGAAGGCGTTGGATTCCCCTGGAACTGGAGTTAAAGATGGTTCTCAACTGCCATGTGGGTGCTGGGAATTGAACCCAGGTCCTCTGCAAGAGCAGTTGGTGCTTCTAACCGCTGAGCCATCTCTCCAGCCCTGATTTCAATGGTTTTTACAAACACCACCAGGAGTGTATATTGATTCTAACCAGATCATAATGCCAAGTTTCTTAGTGGATTCCAAGCATTATTTCATCTTGGCAATTTTTCGTACTCCATTTTCTATATTAATACCTTCTTGTTTGTTACCCTCTTCACCCTTCTCCAATATCTCAGTATTCCAAGTGTTTTTTGACCATAGCTCATGATTCATCAGTTTATTTTCTCAGAACACACACACACACACACACACATATGCACTCCTTTTGAGTGTGATACCTTACTCCTTCTTTCTACCTTGGAATCTGTCTTTATCTTTACTTTACATTTTGTTTTATTCTTATCTCTTAGGAAGACCTGCTCCTTTGTTTTCCTGAGACTGACCCCTAGATGTGTGCTCTTTATCTCATCTCCCCTGTCTCAGACTCTTATTACATCAATTATTCTCCTTGCCAGCATCTTTAATCTTTTGTTTTCTCCTGGATCCCTCCCCTCTGCCTTCAAATAGGTTTGTCTCTTCCCATCCTTGCACAAAGGAGGTTGCTCCATAAATATTTAATGAAGCGATATTGAATTGAATTGAACTTAATTCCTGAAGCTCGCAGAACGCCTGGGTAGCAGATCCAAATATTAAAGACCAAGATTTCTAATTCTAGTTCAAGATTCTTTCTAAAGATAAATAAACCTTTCTTAAAGATATATGTTTAGAATAATCCTCGAAAATCCAAATCCAGTGACAATATTTCTTGAAGTGTAAATATTTAATTCTCTAAAATATGTAGTTTGTCTACTCATCAGTAAATATTATTGATCTTAATATAATGATATTTGGTCATTAAAATGTTATACATTATACATGCAAATAACTAGTTTCAGAATTGGAAACATATTAGTCATGTATGATAGATAAACTAATTTGAAAGACTTATTTTATTATATAAGTTAAATGTTGTTATAGGTTAATTTAATACCGAAGACTTTTTATTTATTACAAAATTGATTACTACTTAATAGCTTGCCATGCCTATCTCTTGAAGATACTGGAGAAACAGTCACTATTACTTTAAAATCAATTATAGTAGTTGAATAAAGAACCATTATCCTTTTTTCTGTCTCAAAAATAAAGTCTAGGACAAAAACAATCTATTCTGAGAAAAAAAATGATGCCAATCACACGCCTGCAAAAGAAACTTCAGACTAGACATAATGCCAAAATAAATTTGTTGCTTAACTCTTCTTAGGCTGGTGTAAAATAACAGGGTTCAGACTATGATTTGTAAAATATATTCACATTACATAACCAGATGGCCAGAGTTGCAATATTATAAAATGAAGTCTTTTGAACAAAGTTCTCAACCTCAGGATTCTCATGAAACTTTCTTTTCAGAAAATGTTAGTGTAATTACATATCAACAAATTTTATAAGAAAACATTCATTTAGGCCAGATTCTCTCAAATTGAACTTTGATAGAAATACAGTCAGCTATCTAGATGTAATAAATATTACTTAGAATTTCTCAGGGTATTTGTGTTCATTTGAATGTTTTTTGCTGTGTACAGCCTAAAATTGCATAACGAATCTTAGTTTTAACTTTCTGAAAGTTGGCTGCATGACTCCCCAACAACTTAAGCTTTGTCTCTATTATTGAAATTGTTATAAACACATGTTATATGATTTTTAATGTCAAACTTTCATTCTAAGAAAAGGTTAGCTTTGTAAGAAAATTTGAAGCAAATTTACAGACTGGTTGGAACTAAGTTTGTTATATGTCTTTAGATTGCACACAGTATCTGCCCATTCTGTTCTTGATTATTTTTATCAATGTTCCAGAATAAAGAGGTACAGTAATATATGGTGGCCATGACTTTGTTATTGTAAGTAGATTATGAGCCAATAGCTTATACAAAACTGTGATGGATCTTATGTGGACTTAAGTATGTTCTTTATATGTTCCATCCAGTCATCTCTAATATTTTCATTTGGTCACGATGATTTGAACGATTTATATAGGAAACCCATGAATGATATAATTAATTAAATTTTTGAAAAGTGCATTATGAGAATACATATATTTTCCCCTTCTATCATTAGAATAATAACCCTGAATAACATAACTAAGTGCATAATGAAACAGGATGTGTGCTTCAGTTTTATGGGGACATTTATTTCCTCTATCATCAGTGTCACCCAGCTAATGTTTACATCCTGTTCAGAAGGGAAGGGAAGGACAGAAGAAGACAGGAATGCCATTTACTCTGTGTATTATATTGTGTGACCAGTTACATACAGGACTGTTAATTTTCAGAATCTCTGAGGCTGCACCTCCTACTTAGATGTAGAAAGAAAAACAGTGTTGCTGGTGAGTCACAGCTCTTCAGAGATTTTATTCTATAAATTGTCACAGTTTCCTAACTTCTTCTAAGATTCTTTTAAGCACATTGTGAATACAACTACTTCTTACCTAGACTGTTACAATTTCTTTATGTAAAAAAGTATTGCAGACCTGAAGAGATGATCATTAGTTAAGAGCACTTGCTGTGCAATCCTGAAGACCTGAGTTCTGATCCCAGCACCCACAAAGCAAGCCAAGCTTCCTATCAAAATCTATTATTCTAGTTCTGAGGAATCTCATGCCCTCTTCTGGCCTCTGTGCAAGCAAGCAGAGGCCATGAATCCTCCGCATACCTATGTGCACATACACTCACATAGACATACATAAAAATTAAATGAATTAAATAAATCTGATAAATATACCTTAAGGCCAAGCTAACACAAATTTCCAATTATATGCTTGATTTTAAAATAAAATGCTTTTAAATTTTCAAAAAGATCTTGACATTTTTGATATGTCTAATGCTGTGTGTATTTTGGTTACTTCTTTCTTTCAGCATCTATATAAGGCTAGAAGCTGTATCAATTTTAACCCTTGTTCCACATTTCTTGTCCTCATTTTTTATCTCAACTTGTGAAGCTGCCTTCTATTTTTCAGGATTTTCATTTGTGACTAACGTCTGCTTCTTCTACAGAACCTTTCTCATTTTCTCTTTGCTCAAAAGTTTTTGAGTTATTATCTTTCTGTCTAATGTTGCCTTCTCTGTTAATGCATAGTAACGCTTATTAATACCAGATGTTTTATTTTTTTAATTTTTTAATTTTTTTTTAAAGAAAACGCCTTTTATTTTTTATTTATTTATTTTTTTATTTTTCTCTATGTGTATGAATGTACTGTCTGCATGCAGGTCTGTGCACCCGTGTCGTGCAACGCCGCGGAGGTCAGAAGACGGTGTCGGATTCCCCTGGAACTGGAGTTCTCCTGGAATTGGAGTTACAGACGGTTCTCAGCCGCCATGTGGGTGCTGGGGATCGAACCCGGGTCCTCTGTAAGAGCAGTTGGTTCTCTTAACCGCTAGGCCATCTCTCCAGCCCAATACCAGATGTTTTAAATTTAGTTGTTCAGTGTTTTCTTTCCCACCCACTTGAGGAAAAGACACTTCATTTGTATGCTGATGCATTTGTGCTATCTTACAATATTGGTGAATGGTATTTTTTAGCAATCAGATGTGTTTGCTGAATAAGTAAATGGATGGATGCATGTTATATTGCCTCAAGAAATTTGCTGTCCAATGAGCTTGTTGATTACTTTTATCTAAAAATATTATAAATTTTGTATTTATTTATTAAGGCTATAATCTAAATCTGAGGAAGATTAATAACTTCAATTAAACTAAGAAAAGGCCATAAAATTATCTGAGTTTGCTGATCAGAGCCTTCTAATATTCAATGTACAAATACAAATTTATGAGAAATCTTACAGAGAGTTTATTAATTTCTCTGGGTTGATATTTTTTGATCATCTTATTTCATTTTAGCTTTTATACCCAAATACATGATGACTTATATAGTGGAATACAAAAGTATACAAATGGCAAAAGATATAACTAACTGGGGTAAAGAGAAAAAGAATTTGTTAAATTTTGAGGCATCATAGGCTATGAACATCATAGTACATAAATGAAAGAAATGCAATTTTCTTATATGGCCCCAAATTCAGATTTAAAGTTAAATAACCAAATTTTCTGTTTCTATTTCTTTTTGTATGATAGGACATTACTATCTTCTCTTAATGATAAGATAAATATATCTTGATGCTTATGGACCCATGGGAATATAAGGGTAATTACCATTGGCCTTGTGACTTAAGTAGAGCCAACCTTCCCCAAGAGGATATTCTGTGATCATGGAATATTTAAATATTTAGTGATCACTTCTGCCAGCATAGTAGTTACTTCATCTGTGGCCTTCTACCGAAGAAAAGCTATTGTGATAGAGGAACTGATTTAAAAAAACATTTTATTGTTTATTATTTTTGTTTCACATGTATGAGTCTATTGCTTGCATGAATGCTAAGTCCACCTGTGTCCTGCACTGCCTGCAGAGGTCACAAGATGGGTTCGGATCTCTAGGAACTGGAAATAAGGATGGTTGTTAGATGCTCTGTGGGTGCTGGGAATTGAACATGGGTCCTCTGTGAGAGCAGCCAGTGCTCTTAACCACCAAGCCTTCTCTCCAGCCCCATGAAGGTGATTTTTAAATGTGAAGTTTTGCTAACTTTACACTTAAGTGGTGGCACATAACACACATAGAACAACTAAGTATTAAAAAAACAGTTGTGCAGGACAGATTTCTAGCAGATTATGTTCTCCCTTTTACAGAGAGTTGCTGTTGTCAGGAAGATCTGGGTGTGAGCATTTTTCATTTTTTTCCCAATCCTTTAGCTTCTTGTGTTGATGAGGCCCAAAGGATGTATGGGTTCTATTCTATGTTCTGGTGTGGCACATTTCTTATAAAAGTTAAATAGGATGACCATTCTGCCTTCGTAGGGTTTTTTTGTTATTTTTTTCTTGACAGGGTTTCCCTGTAAACTCAGCTAACATAGAACTCACTATGTAGACTAGGCTAGAATTGATCCCACAGAGATCAGCCTGCCTCTGCCCTCCCAGTGCTGGGTTAACGGCCTGTGCCAACACACCTAGCTCTGTGGTAGTTTTTTTAAAGTTAACGTTAAATCTCAGCCATTTAATTAATTAATTAATTAATTAATTAATTTATTTATTTTTATGTGTATAAGTGTACTGTCTGCATGTAGGTTGGTGCACCCATGTTGTGCAATGCCACAGAGGTCAGAAGAGGGCATCAGAATCCCCTGGAACTGGAAGACGGTTCTTAGCTGCCATGTGGGTGCTGGGAATCTAATCCAGGTCCTCTGCAAGAGCAGTCAGTGCTTTTAACCGCTGAGCCATCTCTCCAGTGCCAAATCTCAGCCATTTAAAACAGAAACTTTTTCATAATTTCCCCATGTGTTGACTTGGGAATAGATGTAGGATTGTAGGAAGGAAGCTAGTCTCTAAATGTGAAAGGTCTGTGAGTGCTACAAAGAGGCACAATCCCTGCTTTCCTCTGTGGATTCTTTCAAAATTCTTATTCAAGGCCTATTATTTTACTATAAAGTAAAATACAATAGCAATGAAATAAAAATATTTTAATGCTATCAAGTACAATTATTTCATCAAATCAGCCATGTTGAATATAGTATTATAGGAATAAATGTCTTGGGGATGGAGAGATGGTGCAGCATTTAAAAGCACTGAGTGCTCTTGTAGAAGGCCTGGGTTCCATTCAAAGTACCCACATGATGGCTTATGACCATCTCTAACTCCAGGTTCAGGGGATCCAATGCCCTTTTCTGACCTCTGTGGCCATTGTAGAACATGGGTACAGTTACCTACATGGAGCCAATACACTCATACATATAAAGAAAGTAAAAATAAAAAATAAAATTTTAAAAAGAACAAATGTCTTAGGGATTAAATTACAATAAACATGAAACATGTATTATGGAACTTGGGATATAATATACATAGTAGGCATCAATAAATGTTGCTCTGAATTCCTCTTAGTTTTCATGATTGTGATAGTCACTGGTAAGACATAACTGCAGGAAAGAGACTTAAATATGTGTTTTCTGAGAACTCAGGTAGCATAGCAAGAAAGTCAGTGCATCTAGAATGGTACTTATGGCCATCACAAAGAAGAATCTGCCATTTTAAAATAATGAGAATACAGCTTACTGACTGCTGAGATGTCATTTCTTTCAATAGCAACATTTATCAAAGGAACCATGATTTTAAAGAAAAAAATTGTCACTGCTAAATGCAAAATATGATTCATATTATAAAAATACTGAAAACAAGACATATGTTTTTAAATGTCCAAATACAGAAGGTCACAGAAAATTATGTAATCTCCCCGTCTTTTTGTAAAATGTTAAGGGTGAAATGGAGGCTCAGTGGTAAAAGCAGGAAGCTAAAGGATGCTGAACCTTCTGCTTTGTGTCCCTTCTACCTTAACGTATTTTTCTGCACGTTCATTTCCTTTGTGTGCTTTTCTTTCTTAAAGAATAAAAGAAAAATCAGCCTCATGAAAATGCAGGAGAGCCATCCCACATAAAGACCATCTTTAAAATGCGCATTATTTATTTGACAGACTGTAATGGCTGCTTCAAGGATATTATGGGCTGTCACGTGAATATGTACTTTAGAGTGAATACTACAGTACAAATACTGTGCTAGCACAATGCACATCAAAAATATAACATAATGAAATGTCGTTTGAAGATTAGGCTATATATGAGAAAATACGGGAAATGGAAAACCCAGTTGAGTTAAAGTGCAAAAAGATCATACAACCCAAATGAGACATAAGCAAACTTGTTTGGTAGGTGAAAGAGTAGAAAAAGAAAAAAAAAAAGAAAGAAACCATAGCACAACTTTGTAATGTAATTATATTTCCACAATATTGACAAGATATAAAATTTTGGAAATTGTTATTTAGTGTGATGTCATGAATTTCATGGAATTATAGAGCATTGATAGTTTTTCAGGCCCAGTTGTAACTCTCAGGATTATTTATATAGTATGATCATAGAAATCTTATTTTAGATGAGAAGTAAAAATAATATCATATAGTTTTATGTTAGGTATAATAGCAGAAACCAGGTATAGGAACTCAAATTTTTACTCATAAGAGTTCAGATCTATAAGGAATTTAAAGAATGGTATAGCTTACCATAACACAAGGCTGAAAACAAGGGTTGTCAGAGCCTTGAGGTAGAGTACCCTTGGTGTCCTGTAGGAAGTAACAAGTCCAAAGAAGAGCCTGATCTGTCTACAATCAAGTCTGACAAAAGTTTGCTTTGATTGCATTCCATCAATAATTGTGACTTATAGTTTCTTTTACCCACATTCATATCCAATATTATATGTCTTTTTTGGGGGAGGGGGGTCTGAGAGTTTCCAAGTAGTCACAACTGGCTTGAAACTCTTTGTGTAGACCAAGTTGGTCTTGACCTCACAGAGATCCACCTGTCTCTGCCTCCCAACGCCTGCACCACCACATTCAGCTTATTACTAGTTCCTGCCTCTTTAATGTCCAAAATGATTTTTGTTTTGTTCTGTTTTGGTTTTAGAACATGAAAAATAAATCTCTTACAAATTAGTTATTTCATATTGCACCAGCAATATTTGTGATTCAGATTATTCTAACTGGAAAATGAATATGACAGATAAGTTTCAAGTAAGCCTTTGATTTTTAACTGTTAGTATACTTCTTTGTGTTTTGACTTTCTTCTTTTTTTACCTTTTCTCTTTCCTGAAAATTGTCAAACAATCTGACATTTTGCAGAAATGGAGATTATTCTGTCAATTAAGTTGCTTTTGTTTCTAAATTTTAAACACAAGATAATTTCTCAGTGGAGTTCATTGAATTCAGAATAATGCAGCAAAACTGAGAAGTTAAAATCCATCACAAATGTCCAAATTATTGTTAGTATGCGTTTTTTTAAAATTTTATTTATTTATTTATGTGTATGGATGTACTGTCTGCATGTAGGTTTGTGCACCCTTTTCATGCAAAGCCACGGAGGTCAGAAGAGGGTGTCGGATTCCCCTGGAACTGGAGTTCTCCTGGAATTGGAATTATGGATGGTTCTCAGCTGCCATGTGGGTGCTGGGGATTGAACCCGGGTCCTCTGCAAGAGCAGTCAGTGCTCTCAACTGCCAGGCCATCTCTCCAGCCTGTTAGTATGCTTTTTAAAGGTTTAATAGCTATCAGACATTTACTTAGACCAATGCTGCCCATTAGAATTATAATGTGATCCTTGAATGGGATACAGCTTTATATTGTTTTAGTCACACTGAAAAACTGACGATGAAAACATAAATATAAATCTCAGTAATATGTTTAGTGTAGTATCATTTCAACATGTATTGGATTAATGAGCATCTTGTCATTCTTTGCTCCTCATATCCTTGAAGTCTGATGTAAACTTCACAATTATAGTACATCTCATCTGACTACTTAGACTTTAAGTACTCAGTACCTTTGAGTGGAAATGGCTGAACTGCTGGGCATTGTTGGTCTAATTTTTTCAGTTCTATTATTCAATTCCTATAGTGGCATACTATGAGGTTACTATCTCCATTCCCTTTCCTAAGCAGCTTTGTGCAACCAAAAATTATTAAATTTTGTAAATTTTATTATATTGCAGTTACCAGGCTCATTTACTCATTGATTAATTTTTATAAAATTGAGCAATTTGAAATTTGGAGTTTTGTATAAATAATTCTCAAATTATACATTTCCTAGGATTTATCTTTTAAAAAGGAAGGATATTTCTTAATTACTCAAAATACTTCCCAAAGACAGACAAAGCTGAAGACATCTCTCAGCTTCAGAGCTGTGGTTGACCTGATTTATTCCACTTGGAGACTTGATTAGCAAACAAATGAAATGTCTTCTTTGAGTATGTAAATTTTCCTGAAATCTGTTAAAGACAGATTTTGTGAATTTTTTGTCTTTTTGAGACAGTGTCTCCCCTTAGTCCTAGCTGGCCTGGAGCTCTCTCTGTAGACCAGGCTGGGCTTGAACTAACAGAGATCTGCCTGCCTCTGCCTCCCGAGTGCTGGGATTAAAGGCATGCACCACCACACCTGGCTATATACTAAGATACTTCTTTATTCTCTGAATCTATTTGATTTAGTTGTTTCTATTACTTGGGTGATTGCTTATGATTTTTTGTGTGAGATTTATCTTTATCTCTAAGTGATCTAAAGGGTGATTATTAAATAGAATAAACAATAAAATTCTAAAAAAGAGAAAATGTTGTCTCCCTCCATCAAGGGAGACTTAGAGAGGTGTATTATGAAGATTTCATTGCCAATCCCAGGATGCAGTACAACATTGTGGAGTCTCCCAGGAAATTCCTCTTCAGTTAAAAAAAACCAATATTCCTAAAAGGTTTATTCTCTGATAATGGTGTACCAAGCTCAACGATATGTTCAGGTAATGAATACACTTTATGGTTTGGGAAGTTTAGTGCAAACTTTAATGACAGATACAAATAATGCACTGGGGAGAATAAATCTCAACAAGGCAAGAGTTCTTAGTATTAGAATATTAAGGGATACAAAATGTAACAATTCTGTTCAGATGAATTTGAGCATCAATGAGCTCTTTGGAGTCGGTGAGGAAGGAATGTGTAGTAAGCATCAAGATATACTGAACACAGGCCGTAGCTGAGCTGGTCTCTCTAGTTAGGTATAGGCCAGTTATTTCAGTGACATAGGCTTCACAGTTCAGGTAGTGAGGTAAACTCTTTGAAGCTTGGATCTACAGTTGACTGTGAACCCTCACACTGAAGCCCACTGTAATATTTAGCTTTCTGTCACTATGAAAGGATACTGAAAATAAACAATGGGGAAATGTTTATTTTTGGCTTCTAGTTTTAGAGGTTTCGGGCCAGGGCTTCTTGTCCATATTCTTTTCTGGATTTGGCAGCACACTGTACTAAAACAACAATCAAAGAAAAAAGAAAGTGTAAGGATTTAATTTCCTGTTCAAGGCCTCCAATACCCTCAGTCCTATGACCAAACTTTTTTCACTAGACCCCATCTTCTAAAGGCTCTACAACTCTGGATAATGCTCCCCTGGGACTAAGCTTCAATACATGGTGTGGGGGGATTCAAGAGCCATTCTGCAGCATAGCTTTCATATTTGATTCATATTTGTTTCACTGTTGTTGCATTTCTTTTTTTTTAATTTTTATTTTTTTAATTTTTTTTATTGATGTTTTGTGTATTTCATACATCATTTTCCAATTCAGTTCAGGCATATATCCCCTTCCCTTCCCCCCACCCCACCCCTACCCATCCCAGATTGTTGTTGCATTTCTAATTGTTTATGTCATTCAGCAAGTATTTTTAAACAGAAACCAAGAATAGAATGGAGAAAGCTTCTTATTTGTAGTGTATTTTAGTCAAGTAAATTCTTTCAGCAATTGGGAAGTTACTTGCAACCAGCTAGCATGATGGTTAAATTTTGTAAAGCAGAATCATCTCATGGAATGAGTCGCACTTCAAACAATAAAGACATTTACAGAATTTCCCTTTCATAATTCCTTTGGTATATTCATTTCTTTTTTTTTTTGTGTCAGCAATGTGCTATTTCCATGCCTTGGACAATCTGATTTTATTTTAGAAACACCTCTTTCCATTTGACATGTTTTGCCCAGTCCATAACCCAGGTGCTTGTCAGGGAGAAGCATGAAAGACAAGCAGGTTAACTACCTAGTTCTTTCCTGGAATTAAGAGTTGATCAGAGATAACAAGACTCTGAAAATGTTTGGGTTTGATTCTTTCCAAGTGGGTAGTATGTGGTCTCTATTCTTTCTATGTTGACAGATCCTGCTTCTACATCTTTCCCCCTACTGTTCCAAGATTTACTAAATTAACACAAATGTTTGATTTCCTTTTAAAAATCATATTTTGTTTAATATTGTAACAGGATATATATATATACATACATATACATATACATATACTTATATATATATATATATATGTTGTATATACTTTCATTCCAAATATCTCCAATTAATGGAGTTTACAGACATGCACTGAAATTATTCTCATGAGTTCTGGGACTATAACTTGAACATATCAGCTAATATCTCCTGTAAAACAAGCATTTTTAACACCTGCTCAAAAATTATTTGGAACTGTCACATGAAATAATGATATTAAATACTCAGGCCAGAGCAACAGCTCAGAGATGTTAGTGAAAGTACATTTATAAACAACTACCTGACCCTCAGTTTCTATGTTTGCATTCTCAATTTTATGCCTGAAAACACATATATTAAGTTTTCATAAAAATCTTGAAGCAGAGGATATTGTTTTATAAAAAGTTAAATATATATGCTTGAGTATAGAAATATTTATTGGTTAATAAGTACAATAATAAAATCATTTAGCAAGAACTGGTCTTTGATTCTAAAGAATATTTAAGGCTCTAGGAGATATTTCAGATAAAACATTTAAAGGATAATTTTTTTTTTTTTTTTTTTTTTTGGTTTTTCGAGACAGGTCTCCCTGTAGTCCGCAGCTGTCCTGGACTCCACTCTGTAGACCAGGCTGGCCTTGAATTCACCAAAGACTTACACCTGCCTCTGCCTCCCGAGTGCTAGATTAAAGGTTGCGCCATTCAACGCCCAGCTTTAAATGATGCTGTATCTAGTAAGAATCTTATCTGCTATAGTGTCTGCCTTAAAATACATGTATAGATCCTCAGACCTGCCATTTTTGCAAACATAAGATATATACTTATGAGATTCAAACCTACCACATATAGTGTGTGTATATATATATACACATGCATATTTAATACAATTTGAATGTGTGTATGCCTATATGTGAGTATATGTAGGGAGTATTGTGTTGTTGTTTGTGTTTATTTGGGAAAGTTTGTTGTTGCAATGACAATCTCAATGGCTATGAGAGTTGGTGACAGAGCTTTGGTAATGCCTTTTATGGTGCACCATCGTAACTGGTTGTTATATTTTTGAGATTAGCGATGAGTAATAGGCACGTTTTTCAGTTCCAGTTGTGTTCTTTGAAACCGTTTGTTATTTCTCCAGGACTAACTTCTCATATGGTTTCTAATATATGGATTTTGTGAGAATTCTTGGTTTTGTTGTGATTCTCACTTTGCTGATTTTTTTTGGGGGGGTCTTTTCGAGACAGGGTCTCCCTGTAGCCCCAGCTGTCCTGGAACTCACTCTGTAGACCAGGCTGGCCTTGAACTCACAAAGATCCACCTGCCTCTGCCGCCCAAGTGCTAGGATTAAAGGCGTGCGCCACCATGCCCGGCTTACTTTGTTGATTTTATATACTGTTTCTTGCCTCCGTATTTCCAAAAGGAATTTGTAGTGCACAATTAGGAGGAAAGGACCCACATTTAGTGTTTTTAATAACCCTAGTCATGCAGATCAACACTCTCTAATTGGAAGATGGATGCTGAGGTATAAAGTAGGCTTCTGGATACGTTACTATTTTCTTCAACTTAGCAGCAGTGTAAAATTGTTCAAATGAAAGAAATTCATAGGTTACAAAAGGCTATACTTTAGTATTTACAGATCCTATTAACTCCATAATGGGCTGGCTAAATTTTGGGGATCCATTCATGTTTTAAAAGATTCATTTATTAAGTTCATGACCAAAGTATCACCAAAAATATTAACATATACGTTCTCTGTCTTTGCAGATGTAATAGTTTCTGGGATTTTGTTGTTCACAACAAAACTTTAGGGACTAAATCTCCTTTATTTCTTAATTATTTAGCTGGATTTTGAAATTTAGTCCACTCAAAGAGAAAAACACATAAAAATATTAATATCGGACCAAATGCTTACTTATATTTAGACTGACGAAGGAACAACAATGACCTATCACTCAAATTATTAGATTGAATAGTCATGAGGCATTTGTTTGCATAATTCTGGTCATAGTTAAAGGAAATACCAACACATTGTGAAGTTACATTTGCACCAATTGGAAGGATGTAGCAGAATTGCTAGCACCTACATTCGTAGCTCCTAAAAACAGAGCAGAAACCATGTCTGCTGTTCTTTGCTTGTTTGTGCTGTACAGTCCTGGCAGCTGCCTTTGACCAAATCCTGTGCTCGGCGATATCATATGTCCTTTGTCACATTGTCCAGCCCATGATGGAGCAGAGCAAAGCACTAGCTTTGGCCTGAGTCTGAAAATTTTATTCCCCCCTACTATTTAATAGGAAATAATAAAAATCTTTCAAATGGAAACATTTTAAGTAATAAGAATTCTCCCCCCAAATATTGAAAAGAGTGCATTAGCCAAATTTTCCATTAAGGAATATTCTTTGGAGAGAAATCAGAAATGCCAATTCTCCCCAGCAATATTACATATTGCTATCTGGAGGGAAGTAACCTGACTTCCTAAAAATTTCAGAGGAGAAAATGAGACCAAAAAAATGCTTTTATATATACAAAGTAGCAACTTACCTTAGCAATCACACGCAGTCACATACAAACATAGCAATTTAAATATTTAGTCGAGTTTGATATATGCTATTTAAAAATTTTTAGTGCAAACTATATTTTGTTCCAAAATTTGTGTGATTAATGCCTTGATTTAACCTCCCAGTGTAGACTGCTGCCAGGCAGATTCTGATATTATTTATTTTTATTAGTTTATAATATGTCAATTTTTCTTGCTTATCTGTCAACTCCCAGAAAAATACATAAATCAAAAATGTAGCAATATAGACACTAACAAGGCATAATTATTGTAGGGTCTGTCCTCCTTTAAAGAAAAAATACAATTACCTACCAGAATGGTGCTGAGATTAGGTCAGAATTTGCATAATACTGACTCATATTTTCTAAACAATTTTAATATCAGACAATAGCTTTTACAAAGCCATAATCCTTTGTTATTTTCCAGCTTTATTTTGGGGAACTAGAATAAGGAGTTCAGTCAAAACAAGATAATTATTGGAATCTAACCCATGGAAAACTTTAATTACTCAGTGGCATATTGTTAAGATTGGGTCATGTTTTTATAAGTTTTATATATTTAAAGTAACACAAGGCAATTAAGCTTGCCTAAATGTAATTTTCACAGTTAAATGTATTCATTTTCCACAGATAGAAATTTAATAGAAAATACTTCAATCATTGTGTGAGTTTAAAGAACAAATTCTACTTGAGCTTAATCTCCAAACAACAGTTCTAAGACTGGTCTTATTAAGCAGTTAGAGAGCTAACAGCCAGGAGGCGATGAGAATTTGGAAAATGTTAACTGCTATAAAATAATAGCTGCTAATGTGGAGGATTATGAAACACCCAGTAGCAGAATAAGTAACAAATAGATCCTTTCTGAAGTCCTGAAGTCAGGGGTGGGATCTGGGGTTAAGTAACTGTGATATATTTATAGAGGGCAAGGGACCACCATAAAATAAAGCAGCAAATTGTAAAGAAGTCAATGTAAAAGAGAGGCCGGGGATTTAGGGTATAGACATCATAAATTCTCATCGATATAAACAGCCTGTGTATCTCAGGAATTGAGGTTTAGCTATAATTTCAGGGCTGACCTATAGGCCTTCTGTGTTCACAGGGCATGCACGATCAAGATGCCATCTATAGAGGTGCTAAAAAAGAAGGAAAGAAAAAAATGTTTCAGATCTGTGCGATTTACACATTTAATCATCCCCAAATCCATCCCAAACATAACAACACTGTAGTTGAGATGATGTTATTGTCTCACTAAATTACATTTAATTCTCCACCACGGCATATCCTCTAAACAAGAAAAGTGAATGATGTCTCCTCCACCCTCTTCTTACAAGGAAAAACTGCTAAACTTTTATGTGCAGACTCTTAGAAGGCCGCATTCCCTTTCTCTGCATAGTTCAGACTTCTCCATTTACATGTTAAAGTATGAACTTAAAATTTAGTGGATATAAACATTTTAGTGTTAAGATGAGGTTGTTTAGTGGTTTTACCAAAACAGTAAAAGCAATCAAATCAACACAAAAGAATAACTATTAAATATTTAGCTTTCAAGAACATCCTGACATGAAATACTGAGTGTTTTTTAAAAGAATTTATGTAGAGTGGCATGAAAGCCATGACTTAGTATTCAGAGCCATTGCTTTTAATATATGTAGGCACTAAAATAAGCTTTCAGTTCCAAACTGCCACTTAACGAGCAAATATTATTATTGTTTCTGTGTTACGTATGCACATATATGTGTATTCCACATGCCTAGATACAAGTGGAATTGGTATTCGTCTCTTTAATATTTCTGCTTCTCTGCTTTTCTTTTGTTTCTCAGCACATATCTCTTCCTCTCCCCCTCTCGCTAATATACAAATATACTTTTCATCCATACAATTCATTCAAGACTATAACAGTTGAACTTAAACCTGAGCTAAGTCAATGATTTATGAATTGTACCTCCACCATATTACTTACTCATGACTTTTAAATTAAGGTCACGGACAATATATTTCAGAAATGTTCATTGGCGTATTCAGTTATTAATTTTTTAAATCTACTATTTTTCCGAATAAATCACGAACCATTTATTACAATCTTCAAAAGTTATGGGATTTGTTTTCATCACATTTTGCCCCGGTTAAAAAAAAAAAGAAATGTATCAAGCAAGCATGAATTGGTCTTTCAACTGACAAAACTGATTGAAGAATTCTCCTGGCTGGCTTCAGTTGGCCCCGAAAGACTGGGCTCTTTCCTTCTTCCGCTAGGTTGCACTGTTGTACAAAAAACCAAGGAAACCTGCTTTGTGCCCAGCTGCACTGGAATAGCTGCACGCTGTGAGGAGTCTTGTAAATGCTGGTTTACTGTTTTCATTTAACAAGAGAAGGAAAGAAGATCAAGATGGAAAGAAAGGCATTTGAACATGTTTTCTTTTTCCTCCAAGCCAGAATCACTGCCTTGGGTTTTGTGACAAAGGAAATTAAATTTACTTTTGGTAGTTAGTAAAAGGAGGTTAGAGAAGCCTTTGTGGTTGGCACCACCCACATTAGCATATGAAGAGAGGGTTCTTCAAGTATTTGTGGAGGTGCTGACTAACCTGAGAAGTGACAAAACTGAATTTCTCTTGACCTCCTTTACAACCAGGAATTGTTAAAATGTAAAATTCTACAAAAGTAAATTATAGATTTTCCTGTTGGTGTCACATAAAAGATGGCCTAAGGTTCTCTTTGGTTACAGATTTATGATGATATCATTTATTCATCCCCCTCCCCATGGCATCTTATAAAACACTGATCTCAATATCAAGGAATGAGTATATGGATGAATGGATGAGCAAAGAAATAGAAGCAGAGTTCTAGCCTAGCGCCTAGTATCCAGACCTCATGAAGCAGCTATAACACTGCCTTGCATCTGGTAGAATATTTCTGGCTACACATGGACTGCAGTTTATCAAGGAAATTACTTACAGAGAATCTAGTAGGAGGGGAAAGCTCCTCCTTCGGTTCTGGTGTAAATCATCAGGAATTTTTGCTTCATGGATTAGCACCTCTTGTAGCCCTCATCTCTTCAGGGCAGTAAGCTGAGACAATCATAATGAAGACCAGAGCTATGGGCTACCACCATTACAAAACTTTTGGGGCAAATAGGTCATCAAAAAAGGCCTGAGTCTGGAACTGGTTATTTCAGTCTCACATTTGGTAATTGCCTTACTTCAAGGTTTTGAATATTTTAATAATAACTTTCAGCTACCTAATTAATATCCGACTGTGCAGTGGCTGGAACAGGAGAAGATACTACAGTTTTGGTCAAAAAGACAAGAAAGAAAAACAAAGCACATGGATTACAAAAATTTGTATTGTAAACACTCACTTCCATTACTTCCATTCCCATGCATGCACAGACAGACACACACACACACACACACACACACACACACACACACACTTACACTCACACTCAAACAATTTGTCTGCTTTTACCTATGTTACCACAGCCAGATAAGGCCTTTACCTATATCCATACTCATAGACTATATTCAGGTATTTTAAACCAATTTCTAGGAGATGGAATTTTATAGCTGTATTTCTTTGTCAGCATTTCTCTTCAGAGTCATGTCATGGTCTTCATACTTTTGTCGATCTGCTTCCTTTATGATTCTGACCTAAAGAAATGGAAATTAGTACCCTCTGTGTTAACTTAAACACACACGTTTTAATTTTGTTTTCCTTTTCTATAAGGCGATGTATTTAGCTTCTCATTGTGGTACTGTCCAATGCTTAGAACATTTCCAATATGAACACTAGAGTACCTGATGAATAGGTAGTAATAGAAACTGAGTGAAATAATGCATGTATCTGCTGGGTAGGTACAGCTTATTGAGATTACGTCAATGTAAAACAGCTACCCCATTGAGTATTTTATCCCATATGAATTATGCTGCCATTGGAATTAAGTGAGTATTATTCCTAATATATTACTTATTTAAAAATGAAGCTTATGGTGGTTAAGACATTTCCAAGTTAGTAAAAAAATAGTTTTAGGATTTAACCTCAAATCCCTTATTTCTGCAATGGGCATTCTCTACAAGAAGTATTTCTTTTCATTTAAACTCTTCCCTGAGCCCCAGGTCAGTCAACTAATAGCCATGTGTCTATTGAGTTTTTACTATATACCTAATTCTAACAAGACTTCACAAACTAAAAGGCAGTTTTGCTAACTTAGAGATACTTGTGGCAAAATTGGGGGGGGGCAGTAAACAATATGTGCAGACAGAAATGATCTGAATGGAAAAAAGAAATCAGGGTATGTATTATATGTGTTTTTGAAAGCTCTCCTTACATTCTGAAAAGACACAATCCTTATAAAATAATTTATTAATAAGCAGTCAAATACAAGCCATTCATTGAAACAATATTTCAGCAGATATCTGGCATGCATTGCTGAGCCTTGACAAGGACTTAAGGGAAAGACATTAAATTTAGACATAAAGCATTCAAACATATAGAAATAAAGAATTCTGCAGCTAAATTGAAGAGAATAAAGACAGGAAACGCTATGGGTTAGGACACAAATCCTAAGGAAGTGGTCACTTTGCTTCCATTAAAAATACCATTGGCTTATTGAAGGCTTTGATAGGAGGCTAGTATCAAAAGCTTAAATTTACCCTATTGGCAATTATGCCACACTGAAGATTACTAGGCAGGAAAATATAAGAGCACATTCAAGAATACCTGTAATTATATAAGACATATTCACTAAAGCCGAGCATGGGAGAGTTAAGACTGGTCTCACTTTTAAAGGCATAGTGCTTCTTTGGTAATCATTAATTTTTATTAATTCATTTTACAGTCTATGTGGCTGTAAACATTTATTCTGAGATAGAATGCTGTGTCACAATTAAGGTAATAGAATGTAGAAGAGTGTCTATAACATATGCTAACTAAACACCCAGGCAGTTGAAACTAATTTAGACTTCCCATGAACTGATCCATACCTTAGAATTGTCAAGTGAATCCAAATATATCAATATTAAATATGTTTCCTGCTGTTATGTATTTTCCTATCTCAAGTATTGATTCCTCTTATTTCTAACTTGATCCATAGTTTTTCAGCTGAATAAAACCTCTATTAAAATGTATTTACAGAAATATATAAATGATTCCAGAACTGGCATTTGTTTCTATGAATTTTATTTACTTTTAAGACAGAAAGACTGATAATGTGTCTAAAATATGAAAATGGTGATTTTATTTAAACGTCATCTAAATGCACAGTGGATATGAGCATTATTGAAGATGCTACAGATATTAGATTTGGGCATTTGGACAGAAAGCGACAACTAAATATGAGCATGAATTCCACATCAGTCTCAGAAGGTAGTAGCTGACAGGAATTCCAATCCAGAGGAGACACAGATTCAGGTGTGCCATAAATATGAAGTATAAATCTTTGTGGGTCCATGCAATTTTCTAAAATTCCTTACCATAGGCATAGATTTTAAATCAGATCTCTTTCCTTCCTGGTTCCAGGGTACAAGGAATCCAAAGGACTGTACTCCATCCATTAGAAGAGTGGGTCCACTGACGTGGCTCTGAAAAGCAGGCATCCGAGGTCTACATATCCAAGAAAACAAACTTAGATACATTTACGACTTAGATTTATTTTGCATTTAAAAATTTTATTCTAGAAAATGCATTGGTCAATTATCATTGCTGTTTCAAAAGTACTATATTATGTTCATAGAAGTTTCAGTCCTCTAGAAATTAAAAATGATGACAAAGGAGAAACAAAAGTAGCCATTATTTTTATATTTCTTTGTATAGCAACTTTTTTCCCCATTTTATCTTTGTTGGAAATAATTGCAGTTTATGAACTTTTACATGCTTTACCATTCAACTCCACAAAACCTACCCCTATTCAGTGGTTATTTTACTTGATTTTTAATTTCTGATTTAATGGGTAGTCTGCCAGGGTGTTTTTGAGGATACGAAACCTGTCTTTAAACATTTGATGAATGAGATAAGTAGTCCAGCAGAAGAGTCCTGTGTTTCTGTTCACATGTGTTACCTGTTCTATAGGCAATCAATACAGAGAGTAAAACCACTGACGTTGACAGGCAGGGCTCACTCATGTGCTTGCCTAATGGATACAACATGGAAACCTGGTAAAAGAGAACACCCCAAAAATGAGGCCAATAATCATGATTCTATGCTTCTGTATGTCAGCTTAGTTCAAATACATAAAGAAGGAAAACCTCCCTCTTAAAGCACATAGCATTATTATATATGGAATGAAATCTGAAATATGTATTTTACATGCATGCCTTCACATACTTTAAACATATAATCATAATTATTTGACCTGTGAAATCAAAATTAAAATATGCATCAAAGTATATATTTAAAAGATGATATATTTTCATATAGTGTAGCATATTTATTTTAGTCATGGACATGATGATGTCCCCCTACATTCAATATTCTGACTCTGTACTCTTTGCTCACCTTTCTACTCATCATTCTTTTGTGCAATTCTCTCATTGAACCTCCATGTGACATTTCCTCTGGCTAAAGCTACTTTCTATTTATTTTAATAACACCCTCAGTCTCTTTCTAGTAACTTTGGGAAGGAATATTAAACTGATGGCTAGAAAATTAGCTGTAGGAACTCTCCACCTTGCTTTCTTTCTCTTCAAGCCCTTCTCATATTTCCTTGTAAAACTGGTGAACAAATCTAAGATGTGACCCACATACTCATCATTAGAGCTGTGCATGTCTGCCCCGTTTCTATTCTATCAGGTCCATAGGACAAGATCAAAGTTTCTCATTAGAATTCAGTGGGTAAGAGGCTGTGTATAGTCATGTGCTCATTATGCATACAAAGTTACTCATCAAAATAGTCCAGTTTATCCCTTCCCTTTTAATACCTCCTTGCTAGAAACATAAAAGCATATAAAGTTATCATTCCTGGGATTCTGAAGAAATTAAATCATTTTAACCTCTCACTTTTTGTGTTTCCTGGGGGGAGAAATAGCTGTGGCATCAACAAAATATGGCCCTTTTTATTAAGGAAATCGCAACTATAAAAATGATAAATATTCACAACAGGAGACAAATAATGGCAGCAGAAAATAGAAATAGAATCTTTTAAGCTTGAATCACTGCATTGGTCATATACCTAGACCACAGGAAAGTAAATTTGGGGTAATGGTAAATAGCAAACTAAGCATATAATGTTCATTGCTTATAATTTCAAATGATAAGAATCTTCCATGTGATGAGCAACTGGCTGGTTTTACCTTGTGAAATATAAAAATGTATAACATCATTTGCAGTTGCTTTTACACAGTACAAAGCAGTAATGCCATATTGCACACTCCTTCAAAAAAGTGTCCGTCAGTGATGTTCTCCTTATCTCTTTGTTTTCTCAGACAAATTTTGTGTATCACCAGGCCAAGTTGAAGTGGTATTAAACTTTATCCAACAGCTCCAGAGAAAGTAGACTGTTTTGCTTCTCATCCACCTGTGCCCCTTTTCTAAGCCTAGGGAACAATCTGCGGAAGAGGGGCTGTGGTAGAATGTAAAGGCTGCGATTGGGGTTAATGGTGAAACTACAACAATATAGACTGGACACTCATTTGATCAACTTGATTGAACATACAAGCCCCCCCTGCTGGATGGTGGGACCCATGAGCTGTGTGGGTTTGGGCACAACTGCTCGCAAATTGGTTTTACATGAAGGATGCTTGTACTCACAAATTATCACTCATTGTTAAAAAAAATGAAAACAAAACAAAACAAAAAAAAACAGAGAAAGATGCAGAAAAGTTATGGCAGAATGGATGATCTGGGATGGGTAGGGGTGGGGTGGGGGGAAGGGAAGGGGATATATGCCTGAACTGAATTGGCAAATGATGTATGAAATACACAAAGCATCCATAAAAATAATAATAAAAAAAAGAAATTTGGAAGAGTGTATAAATGATGTTAATATTTAAATTAATCATTTTAAAGCAAAAATGAGCTCTACCACTGTTGAAGCTTCCTTTGGTAAAGAATAATGTGAAATTCCTGACAAGGATTAAATATTGAAAAGTAGAGATATCATTCTTATCTCGAATCCTGTTTTTATTGGTTTTTTATACCAGTTTCTTGGTATTATTTAAAATACTGAAGTAGTTGATGACATAAAATTAGAAGATATACATGAAGATTTGCAGATTCTTTTAAAATAACCAAATGTTTCAGCACAAGATACTTCCCAGGATGTAGCATCTGTGGTGCAGAATGACTGGACTTTGCAAGGGACATGCTCTTTCCAATGGTGCAGATCCAAAGTATCTGCCCCAGCATGGTGCTCTGTCATGAGATGTTCCTTATCAAAACCACATCTTAGTCCTACTTCTCACACATGAGCTCTACCTCGCTTAACACCATCTGCTTGGCTTTTTGGTATTCAAACCGATGTGACAGATTAAAAATGAAATAGATGAATTGTCCAGGTTATCCATGGGGAAAAACAAAAGGTGCATTTAGTAAAGCTCTTAATTCCTGCTCAGGTTTGCTCCGAATTTCATATCTGAGTAGATCCGATGTCCAAGCTCCCTCAGTCACACTACCCTTTAAAAATTTTCATCCAGTCAATTTTGCATATTTTCTAGAGGTGCCCATTCTATGTATATACCATATATGAAGCTTAAGTAATTAAATATATTGGATGATTTCAAGATCCTGGTTCTATGTCCCACATATGTATCTTGACCTTTGTATTAGAAGATCCTCACCTCTTTTCATTTCTGGAACTACTCCATAGTTTCATAAAGTTGTTAAGTGATCATTCTCCAAATAGTCTTATTATAGTAAAAAGATAGGACATTGTGTTACATCCAAGTATAAGCAGCCTTGTGTTCAATATTGTGGAGTTGCTTTTAGCCAGAGAGAGTGAAAGTATTTAAAATGTGCACTACCTACCCTAACGTCACTCTAGGGCATCAGGTGGTTTGCTAGTGTGATATTTGTTATCAATAAAGCTGTAACATGATTAAAATGTTCTCTTGGGCTGAGCATGGTGGCACATGCCTTTAATCCCAGCACTCAGAAGACAGAGGCAGGGAGATCTCTATGATTTCAAGGCCATTCTGGTCTATATAGTGAGTTCCAGGGCAGCAGAGGCTACAGAGAAACCCTGTTTCAAACAGATGAGAAAAACTGTTCTCTAGTCTGTACTTGCCACTTGTGACCCTTGGACACTTGGAGACAACCAATTAATTGGATTTCATTGTTACTTAACTGTATGAAGTTGAGACTCAAACAGCTGCATGAGGTAGTAAGTACTATTATACAATTTGACTGTGAGATCTCCTATCTAGAGTCTGGTCTATATATTTTTCTATGGTGCCTTGCATAGTAGACAATAAAATGCTAAATAAATTAATGAAAACAACATGTAGAGAAACAGATTATGTGATTCTATAGAATATATTATTGAGTATAAATAAGTTCATCCAAGTATGTGGAAAAGGGAAGGCTTGCACATTCTTGATAGAAATGTGGGAGGCAGAGGCAGGTGGATCTTTGTGAGTTCAAGGCCAGCCTGGTCTACAATGTGAGTTCCAGGACAGCTGGGGCTACAGGGAAACCCTGTCTCGAAAAGACCAAAAAAAAAAAAAAAGAAATGTGATTACTAGGGAAATTATGGAAGATAGTCCAGAGATTCCTTAACAAATTAGAAACTATTCTATGATTTGGCTATACTACTGTAGTATATGTATCTAAAGGAAATAGAAGCTTATGCTGAAGGGATATACATCAACATCAGCACATTCATCAAGCCATTAACATAAAGAAAACATGGCATAGATGTTCAATAGATTGTCATTTAGCCTTAAGGAAAGAAAATTCTGTCAGTTCCAGAAATATGAATCCTCTTAGAAGATGTTCTATTAAGTAAAATAGGCCAGCCACACAAAGACAAATTCTATACTGTCTCATATGTAAAATTTAAAAATGTTGAATTCACAAAAAGCAGAGAACAGAATAGTGACTAGTAAACGGCAGGGTCCTCAGGAAAAGATGAGGATCAAAGGATACAAAGTTTCTGTTAGATAGGCAGAACCAGGTCAAAAAATCTACAATGCTACATGGTCAGTATAGATAATAACAATGTATTGTGGTTTGAAAAATCACTGATGTTATATTTTCTAAGTGTTTCTATGAGAAATAAATCAGTTTATGAGGTAATTCATTTAATTGGTTTGGTTTAGTCACTTCACAGCCTGTGTGTATGTGTGTGTGTGTGTATGTGTGTGTATATCTTTGTGTACATATGTGTGCTGTACATTTGGCAATTTGAAATATATAAACTGTTTTCCCCGCAAGAGAATATTAGAGGATGAGGATCTGGATTTTTTTCAATAGAAGAGCATGACATAGTGACAGTCAGTGGTAGATATTGATAGCTAATTATATTTAACAGAACATACTAAATTTGTTTTTATTCAGGGGGAAACAATGAGATTAGAGTAAAATTGTTCACAGCCAACGTGGGTCAACTTAAATCTCCTTGGTGTCTGGTGTGTCTAAAGTTACAGTCATGATAACAGAGGGAGCTTTGCCCACATCTGAGATATTACTAAATAAGGATTATTCTTAGGAAATGTATTAGATTTTAATGAAGAAGTATAGCTACACATGAAGTTATTTTGAATAAGGAAATTGTGATAGTCACTGAAATCTGAAATATTCGCCTTTGCTTTCTTCTATATAGCTAATCTAGCAAAGCAGAATTCCAGGTGTTAAAAATGCCTTCTCCTCTTTTTTTTTTTTATTATTATTTATTTTTGTATGTGTATGAATGTACTGTCTGCATGCAGGTCTGTGCACCCGTGTCGTGCAATGCCGCGGAGGTCAGAAGAGGGTCTCGGATTCCCCTGGAACTGGAGTTCTCCTGGAATTGGAGTTACAGACGGTTCTCAGCCGCCATGTGGGTGCTGGGGATCGAACCCGGGTCCTCTGCAAGAGCGTCAGTGCTCTTAACCGCTAGGCTATCTCTCCAGCCTTCTCCTCTTAAGACTGCATTGCGTCAATGAGTCTAATGGTCTAAACTATTTTATTTTTTCAGGAAGCAAAAGAAAACAAAAATTTCAGAAAAACAAAATTTCTTAAAGATTTGGAGTAGGAATGCTCTTCATTTAAAAAAAAAAAAAAAAACCTTACTATTCAAACCTATGTGAACTTCACATTATAGTCTCTGAGACCAAGGATCACAGTGAAGCATCAGTGCAAAAGTTTGGTTCCAGTAAAGTAGAGGGCAGTGTTACACTGTGAGATCACTTGTCATAGAGAGAAAAAGATAGCTACTCAGGACAGCTATTGTACAATTAGTTTCAGAAATGATCCCTCATTTTCCATTTATACTGATGCAGGGCTGCATTTTTCAGGGCCTTTAGAGGAGTCCTGTAATTGTATCTTCCATCAGTGTCTGAAAATTTTATGATTTCTTGAACTTGCATTCTACTTGATTTCTCCAAAAAGACAGCTTGTATTTGAGAACAGAAAATTAAAGTATTTCATAAAAAAGTGTTCTTTATTAACCAATAGACAAAAGAACTCACTTCTAACTATTCTTTCCATTTTTAATAAAAATATTTTGAGTCAGACAAAGACGTAGGAAAAGTAAGACATTATTAGATTTTAATGTAACACAGATACAGCCTGGAGGGGTTAACTATTTTAAGGAATGCATGAACTTTCAATACTTATCTTTGAGGTGCCATTTTGAATTCCTTTCACTTACTTTAAAGAATTTGAAGTCTGTTACTACTTAAAAAATTTGGGTCGAAATAAATTCACATGAGATTAATTTTCTTTACCCTCAGGAGACTCATGTTAGCTTCAATGTAGTTGGAAATTAATGGGACCTGTTTTTCTAGTTTTCTATTTGCTACCGATAGAGATAGTTTTGATAAACTTGATGGAAAACCAACACATTACCATTTCATGCTATTTCCTTCAGTTTTTCTTATTAGTGTTTAAGAGCAACATTAGTGAATGTTTTAGTAGAGAATGACTATAGTTTTAGAAATCAAATCTCTTTTGTGCATGATTACAGAGTGCAATTATTGTTTCCTGCCATGAACCAGATCTAAGTTTTCGTGATAAGTGAATAAAACTTAGGTGTGTTCTGATTCTTCTAAACTGACAGTGGAAACTACCCATGCTGTAATTGAAAGATGGCAAATTTGTGTAGTGCCAAAAATAACTTAAAATTTTGTTATCCTTGTTGAATTATATCTTTGTTTATAGATATTATGGAGCATGCATACATTACTAGTAGCCTTTCTGTACCTGAATGCATTTTATAGTTAATTTCTATACTTTTGTATTAAAAATGAGTTTCTCATAAAGTTTCTATGAAAAACAAATAGTCAGAAGCTGATGCCAGATAATGTCTTTCTCTACTATAAACTCACGGAAACTTTGTATGTCTTCAGATGACTCTCTGCTTGCAAAGTCTTTTGCGCTCTATGCAGGTGAAATGCTCCTTATAAACCATGGTTTCTAAGAACCTGAAAAGCTAACAATTAACAACCAATGGGTGCCATGAATTTCTTTTGATGCCTCAATTCTTTATCTTAATTTAAGTGATATGACCAGAAGTTAAGGGGTAATAATAATGCAATGTAGCACTGCATTCAATAATTAAACATTTTTGTATGTATCATTTCAAAGTGAATGCTTTAATAAAGTATCTTTAAGCTCATATTAAGAAGTTATGTGTTTTGATAACTAAAATGATTATAGTTTTCATCCCATCTTAATTCTTTATTATAATATTTTTAGATGGAAAGATAATTTATAAGAAGTAACTTTGTGCATAAACATATATGCTTAAGCCATATTTCTTTATATATTTGTGTTATGGGAATACCAGAGGTCAAGATTCTCTGTAAATGTATAAATTTCCAGTATCAGCACTGCTGTCTTTCCTGTGCTTTTTTGTTTTTGAAAACTAAAGTAATATGGAAAACATTATAGCTGCTAAATTAACTTGGTTAAGGATCTCCCCTACATGTGTTGCTGAGATACTTGGTATTAAATTGCATTGTTATTTCTACAGTCACTTCCCTATAGCCAGCTTGAAGCAAGCAAACAAACACACAAAAAACCCCCACAAATAAACAGACAGGGGCACATTCAAACACCCAGATTTAGAAACTGTTCATTCTTCCTGTTTTATCATTTGTCATATTTAATAAATATGGCTTCCGTGAAATGGCCATATACCTAAAGAATTTCTTCTTCTCCTTTATCCCTATGACTTCTTGTAGTCCTTCCCCCCCCCAATTAAATATCCCTATTTATACATTTCCCCCCTTGGTAACATGTGACTCTACTATTCCTCTCTGTCAGGTGCCTTCTTTCTCTTTATCTCCATGGCTTCTTTCCATTTTCCTGGTTCTAGCAGCCACATCAGGATATATACTCATACATAAGGATTTGATACTAAGATCCACATATGAGGGTGAACATACTTGTTTATTTTTCTGAGTCTGTGTTACTTCATTTAGTATAGCATTTTCCAGTTCTGTTCATTTACCTGTAAACTTCATGTAATTCTTTACCCCTGATATGCTGAGAGTTGACTGAGTACACTAACTTGTCTCAATAGACCTTAATGTGAAATCTGATAAGGGGCTATGGGAAGGTGTCAGCTAAGGTAGGGGCTATAAAGATGATTAAAAATGTTTTGTATGAAATGCACAAAAATTTAATAAAATATATATTAAAAATAATACCTTATATACTTACAAAGCATTTTTAGCCTTTCCATAATGCTTAAATTTTTATTATGACCATTTAAAAGTATTTGTATTGTTTAAAAGGTTCATATTACAAATATAAATTACATACCTAAAAAGTGTGAAAACTCGTATAGACTCTCACTATATAAAACTAGGAGGGCCAGAAAGGTGCTGCACCACTGTGATTTCAGCACATGGGGAGGCCAGCCTTGTATCCACAGTGAGTTTTAGATTAGCTGTGACTACAGGGAGACCCTATCTCCAATAAAGACCAAACAACAGCAGCAACAACAACAACAAAAAAAAAACAAAACAAAAAACAAACAAAGACAAAATCTATGAGGCCAACTCTATATGCCTAGAACTTCTTTATATACCTTTTACCTCTGTGTGTGTGTGTGTGTGTGTGTGTGTGTGTGTGTGTGTGTGTGTTGGGGCTGTGAGTGTAGCATTTCTTTAAGAGCTAGTATGCTCAGTTAAAAATTACAATTTTGTTAACTGTTAACTTGTTTCTTTAACCCCAAACTTGTAGAGCTAAATCCTGGTCTTGGCTTGGCCACTGCTGCTGACCACGTACGTCACTGTGTTTCATCATGGAGAAGCTACTTCTTCCTCCATTCACTGAGCAGACATTCATTTTCCCATAACAGATACCCCACTCCATTAAATTCAAAATTCCCGATAGCAGATAGCATAACCCAATGAATTCTTCCTTTTAAGATAATCTCATCAAACCTTATTTTCCTCAAGAAGATTTTAATTTGCTTTCAGAGTAGCTCAAAGATTAAATGATATCAAGAAAGTGATAATTCCTGGCATGTCACTGAATGAGAGCCATGTTTTTCTCTTTAATTTTCTTGGCATATGTTACCTATAGTAGATATTCATTCATTTTTCTCATGTCAGATCCACGAAGTCAGACAGAAAAAAATGTATTCCTGGGGGCTGGAGAGATGGCCTAGCGGTTAAGAGCGCCGACCGCTCTTGCAGAGGACCCAGGTTCGATCCCCAGCACCCACATGGCGGCTGAGAACCGTCTGAAACTCCAATTCCAGGAGAACTCCAGTTCCAGGGGAATCCGAGACCCTCTTCTGACCTCCGCAGCATTGTACGACACGGGTGCACAGACCTGCATGCAGACAGTACATTGATACACATACAGAAATAAATAAAATTAAAAAAAAATGTATTCCTTCATCTATTTATAAATTATTGATGCATTATAAGAATCTTCTTCAAACAAAACTTCTTGAAGTCCTGCAACATTTCTTTAAGCCCACAGTAAATCATTTCTTCACCAGACACAGCTTATATCTGACAGGACAGAACTTTGAGCATGTCATTGTGCTGTCAGTCACTGCAAATGATCTCTGACTTGTGGTGGGGAAAAGCAAGTGATGACACACCCTCTTCTGGCCATCGGATTTCTGGGCGGGTCTCTTTAAAGTAGGTTCATTTATATTTTTAATTTTTTTTTAAATTTTATTTATTTTTTATGTGTATGAATGTACTGTCTGCATGTATGCCTGTGCACCCCTGTCGTGCAATGCTGCAGAGGTCAGAAGAGGGTTTCAGATTCCCCTGGAACTGGAGTTAAAGACGATTCTCAGCCGACATGTGGGTGCTGGGGATTGAACCAGGGTCCTCTGCAAGAGCAGTCAGTTGGTGCTCTTAACCGCTAAGCCATCTCTCCAGCCCGTCATTTCTTAAACTCATCTGTGCTACTCTGATGAACCATTTACACAAGATCCTTTATTTCTTATTATGTGGATCTCTCTAAAGACTGTACTTTACTTTCACTTACACAATTGGTTTGTGAAATAAAGAATGAATTCAGTGTTTAATATTGAAGTTCATTTTTAAATTAACTATATTAATTGAATAATATGAAATATGCAGTTTAGGGAATGCTCCAGAGACTTGGGTTGCAAGAAAATCAAGTCATGGTCAAGCTCTTGTGGGACTCACATGAAAATGGGTTGAGTATATAAAAGACTAAATTGAGTGTAATAAACGTATACTTGTAAAAGTTTGTGTTGATGTCTCCAAAAGTAACCTCCACTCAAATTTGAGGTGTGGCTTAAAAGCAAAGTAAGTGTACAAGGTGGTTAAAAATAAACATGGTGTGGTAAAACAAGATGAGGGTGAGCTAGAAGGCAGAGGACCTGGCAGAGACTCAGCTCTGGAGGTCAGCAAGAAAATGGGTTGGATACAAGGCAGATGTTTGAAGGAGAGACGGAAGTTCCAGAAAAGGACTAAATTGTGATTAATAAAATAAGCAAGTACATAGTTTATATTTACCTGTAGGAGATATAAAAGATGTTAGACTATGGATATATCATTCTACATTTTAGAATGTTTTATGTAGCTTAACAAACTGAATGAAATCTGAAAAAAATAGTGAAATAGAAGATAAACTATTGTAAAAGCCTTAGTAAATATTTCAATAGCAAATGATAAAGACCTATAGTAGAGGATAGGTTTGTCTCATGATATTTTTCTGCATAATACAAATAAAATAGTAATGATAAGAAGATTACTTTTATCTACTCCCTGGTAATATCTTTTTACTAGGCCAGAACACTTTTAATGTATAGATGTTAGTTATCTACCTTATTTCTTACTATTGCTAAAAATCTATCCAACTTGATAGCACTCTGATTGTGTCTTCATATTTTTTCTACAAAGATACAGTAAATCAGCATAATTCTTCCTACTTTAATTATGTATTTAGAAATGTTTTGAATTAATTGAATAGAAATTCTAATTTCCGTTATTAAAATGTAGGTTTGAATAATGACACAAAGGGTAGCATATTTTTGAAAATATAAGTTATATGTAAGAAATCTGTATTTTGCATACATGTAAATGCACACATGTAGGCAAATATCTGTCCATCTATCTATCTATCTATCTATCTATCTATCTATCCATCCATCCATCCAGTGCATACTGAGAAAACGTGTGTTTAAAATTTTCATAACAAGCTATTCATAAAGTTTTAATCAATCCTTTGGAGAAAATTTCCAAAAGTAAATTCTAAATTTAGGATTTACTCACTTGCTAATATTTCCTTACAATTTATATTGTTGAATATTATTTTAGCATACAAGAGCAACCAATTCTTTATAGACAACACAATCCAAAGAAGCCACAATCAAAATAGCACCTATATTTAACTCTGTATGTTTCTTAAGTTGTTTAACTTAATTTTGTCATTTTAAATACCTTTGCAAAACCTGCTGTTTCCATAAGAATATTCTCAAAAGACATAAAACCAATGTAGTCAATTCTTAAATGGTTCATAGTTTTATATTTCCACATATGAACACTGAGCAGGATTCTAAATAGCTTTACAGAAACCAGAACTTCTGCTCCTATAGCACAAAGGCCACACACATACAAATGAGTTCCTTTCTGTAATGACTAAACAAATACAGTTTGTGGGATTTTCTTTTAATTCTTCTTCTTCTCCTCCTCCTTTTTATCTCTTAAACTTCTTTGTTTCTATTTGTCATCTATTCTTATGCATCTCCTGTCTTCTCTTCTCTGTGAGTCTCTCTTGCTGATTTTTTACTTTTTTCACTTTCTTGTTTCTTCTTTCTCTAGGCATCCCCCAGGCCCCTGCCACTCTATGTTTTTCTAGCCCTTTTCTTTGCCTAGCTGCCTACTCTCTCTCTTTAAATGTTTTCTCCCCAGTTCCTGTTTTTCTTCAGTGGAGTTTTTCCATACTTGAATTAAATTTTCATTTCTCTTCTTACTCTTATGTTGCTTTCTCTGTCTCTTTATGTCCGCAGTCATATTACATATATTTTCTCTTCTGGAGATATATTTTTCTCCGACTCTTTGGTATTCTCAGCTTCCTCCAGTTCAACATTTTTAATTCCCTGAATGATTCTAATGCTGTGTTTCATATATTCTGTGCTGTTTCACATTTTCTGCCTTGATTTTTCTTTTTTGCCCATTTTTTCTGCTATGTATCTTATCATTCAGTTAGGTCATCACAATGATGATACAACACCAAAATTATTCCTATGTCATTTTGCCAAAAATAGCTTGAGAGTATCATTTAATAGTTTTTATCTGATAAATTGAAATGGATGCATGAAAATATTTTTTTTATTTTTCCAGAAAGCTACATCTTATCTAGTTGCGTTATGATAATTGTATGTGCTGCCTGTTCATTTTCTATAGCTACCTCAGAGGCTTAACTCTGCTTAAAAGATAGAAATTATATTACTGGCAAAGTTCAGAAATTGACTTCAGAGTGTTCTTTCATGGAATTGATTTTTGAGTTTTTGCTTTTGTCTGTGTGATTCAGAGAGATCTTAAAGCAATCCACATGTTTGGTGTGGTGTGTCTACCAGAAAGCTTCCCATTTGTTAGTGGGTGCTCTGCATGCCTGAGGATGGCTGGTAGGAGGATGATGCTGATCCATGTCATCAAAACAATAAACTCATCCCTGAATGGGATGCTATCTTATCCTTATCCAGGGAAAGATTGCCTATGATGCTCTTCCTAATGGGAAAGGGGTAACAGTATTGCCTCTCATTGCTTCTCCAAATGAGTACCGTGCCTTAATCCTAACTCCATTAACAAGTTAGGTGTTTCCTCTTGAGTCATAAGACAAATATATCCCAGAATGTTCTGTATGATTCCACTGCTGACCCATAGTAAAATACTTTTAGTTTTTAGTCTCATAGCAAAAATTAGCTTAAGGTTTCAGGTTAAAGATTGCTAGTCTTTTATTTTTCCTACACTGCACTGTGTCATGAAGTATTATTCCCTAAATGCTACTATAATGCATACTACTCTAGTACTATCTTGCTTCTATGTGGATGTCATTTACTTAAATAAGCAAACAAATAACTATGTAAAAGGATTGTTATTTGTTGGCACATACAAAATAGAAAAGACTTATTCTTGTTACTGAAAAGTCTTCTGGTATAGTCCTAAATGGATAAATTGTACCCCCCCCATACACATATGTTTCATTTTCTGTGGATTCTTTTCATTATGAAAAATTTAAATTCATTATTAGGACACTTTTAAGGAGAATTTAAAATACAATGAAAGTTAAGTAGGGCTGTTGGCACATGCCTATAAATTAAGCACTCAGGGGGCAGAGGCTGGAGAATCTCTGTGAGTTCCTTGCTGTGTTTTACATAGCAAGTTGCAGGACAGCTCAGACTACATAGTGTGACCCTGTATATAAAAATTACAAGGTTATATATCTATTTGCTTCTCCATTTATCTACCAGTCTATTTATATTCTCTGAGACTGAAATCAGAAATATATGCATATGCGTGTGTGTGCACACTCTCTCTCATACAGAGAGAGAGAGAGAGAGAGAGAGAGAGAGAGAGAGAGAGAGAGAGGTGATTGACATTGCTTCAAGAAAGATATGCAGCTTGAACAACACACCATTTTAAAACAAAACAATATTCCTCATTTTATCAAGGAGAATCCTCTAGGTATATGACTATAACTCTCAGAGATTGTGTGTTGATATTAAAGCTTTGCAGCTTTTAAAAAAATGAGAAAGGAACTTTTAGTTTCAAAAATTATGTCTTTACATTGTCAGTTCTCTGAAAAAATATTGATAGCCTCCTCAGAGATGTTATAAAAAAGATGCTTCTTTGCAAGATATATATATATATATATATATAAGACATCATACATCATAATATATGTATATATTAGGGTACTTAAATTTCTTCATCTTTGTAAGTATATGTAAACCCTCTTAATTTTATTACTTTAACACTTATTTTTCATTTGGCTAGCAAACAATATTGGACATATATCAAGTATGATTGGCAATTGAAGAGTAATTTTCTCGTAACTGTAGCTTTGGAAATAAAGCCAACGAAAGCTTGCCAGACTACAGTACTGAAAATAGGAATGTTTTATTTGATATGCCATGTTAATTACCTCTTGATGTTTGTATTACAAACCACACATTGTTTACTAAATGTTAGGTTTTTCCAGAACCTTAAGAAACTGCAAATTAAGCTAAAATTGAAGTGGTGTAAAGAGAGTCTTCTAAGAGTTGAGCAGGCAGCCACTCATGAGCCCATCCTGGGCACTGGCACCAAAGAATTGGAAAGTATTTTTATTTCATTGTCTTTTTTCTTTGGAATGTTAGCTTAACATTTCTCTCCCTGTTTATTCTCATTGAAGTGAACATGATTACATGATTGCACACTTCAATGGTATGTTTTAAGTTCTGACAATATGGTTATAAGACAACAAAATACCTTCTATAATTAAAAGAAGTACTTTATCATTTCTCATTTAACTATTGATGATAGAACACCTGCCAGACATGAATAGTATTAAAAAATGCTACTAATATATTTGGAGTATCCTTTACTTCTGAAATAGTATACAATAGAATATATAATTCTTAAGCAGAACTCTTGTTTAAGATGGCGTATTAATAAAAGAACTACTAAAAATTAGATTTGAGAATTAATTGACTATTTTGTGTTCCTGTTTCTTTGCTTCAAATCAATTCTAAGTAACATATCTCTTACACTGAATGCTGTTTATTTTTCTAAAGTTTCAGCACTATGGTTATATTTTATATTTTATACTTTTAGGAACAACTGCTTTGGATTACATATTAATCTACCAAGAGTTTTTCTGTGTTGAAAAAAAGGTGTGTTAGAATGGTTCACAGCTACTGTGCATTAGAAACAATAGCTATATTGGTTTATATAAATACCTATGGGAACATAGGCTTAGGAAACAAAACATTTTATTGAAAAATTTAAAGAAAAAGTGCTTAAATACAACATATCTAAATTAGCTCATGAATGCGCCACCTATGCAAAATATCACTCATCTTTAATATTATTTTAATGTGTTCTTTTTTTTTTTTTTGCCTTTTCGAGACAGGGTCTCCCTGTAGCCCCAGCTGTCCTGGAACTCACTCTGTAGACCAGGCTGGCCTTGAACTCACAAAGATCCGCCTGCCTCTGCTTCCCAAGTGCTAGGATTAAAGGCATGCACCACTACACACGGCTAATGTGTTCTTTTAAAACATGCTTCATTAAAAATTGCTTTTCAGTCTTTGCTACTTGTTTCTGTACTCATCCACAACTTATTAGAACTATAAAAATACATAACGTGGTTGAACATCTGGAAATTTTAATGATTTAAGGCACTGCCTTGCAGATGGAATACTATTGAGAAGCCCTGGGTCAGAGGCGGTTAACACAAGCACCGTCATGGCTCTCCTGTGAGATGGATGACAGACCAGCTGCATTATGTCACCTCACTGCAGTGGTGCACCACTCATGCCCCATGTCATACCTGAACATCAACAAAGCATAACTCCTGCTTCAGATCTGTGGGTGGAAATGACTCTGATTCCCTTCCATGCTCTGGTACCTCCAGGCAATTTATCCCAGTATGTTAAATGTGAAGGTAAACCATTAAAGGCATGGCACACCAGAGCTTTAGTTTCATAAACTCGTTATTTTTCTTTTCTTTTCCCTCCTTCCTTCAGTCTTTTATTTTTTTTTTTTTCCTAAAGGGAAAACTACTTTTTAGTAATAGGCAAGAAAGCAGCACAAAATGAGAATTTAAAATGATAAAAGCTGAATGGAACTTGTATCATTTTCCTTTCTTGCTTTAGCCTTTGTCACTGTAATACAAATGTCATGGAAGTAAGAATAAAACATCTCAGGCTTTAGGATTGAATGATAGCTCATTCATATGACAATGACTGCTCTGAGGACAGAACATTTCTCAGAATGTAGCCATTCTTGTGGCAAAGATTATAATGACAAGAAGAAATGGTGCAAAATTAACCAATTCTGGGATCTTTATAAAGAGATCTTATGTGTCTTGTCTAATGTGGTACTATGCATTATATCAGCTAAGGAGTAAAATGCGGGGGAGAAGAAAAGAGGCTCCTCCTAAGGTCCAAATGCAACCAATTTAGTATGATTCTTACTTGAATGTGCTTGGGAAGATCTCTAGTTTTACCAGTAGGTGTCACCATAATCAACAGAAATACCCCGGGTGCTAGAGAACTGATGCTAGGAGACTTAACCCCACAGGACACAATGAAAATAAAACAAACACTTCATCAGAGATATATTCTGCATAAAACAAAGCAAAATGAAAAGATCTGCATAATTCAGTTTTAATTTTCTCAAAAATTCCTTTTGGCTTTTATCATTGGGACTGGAATGTCCAGTATTCTCTAGGAGAACAGGACTGAGGGCCTTGGTAAGCTACCTGGAGAACTGCAGCTATGGGTCTTTATTTTCCCGTTAGATTGATTGGGCCTACTGCTCTCTTGCCAAGTAGCTGGGGTTTCTGTTCAATCCTTTCACAGACTTTGACTAACTGTTCCCTAGATTCAGAATTACCATAAAAAATATCTGCTCAGAGAAGTGGATTCTTTGTTTCTCTCTTTTTCTTTATTTTAGGAGGTGGATGCCAGGGCGTTGTACACACTTTTGCTTTTCAGTCTTGCTGTCTTCCATGGAATGATAGGAATGACTAGTTTTAAAGTCTTTTCTGCTGATCTCAAATCTGTACAGTATCTGGCAGTGTATGTGTTTGCACACACAAGTATTCCAAAATTGTGTTCTATGGTGCAATTTTTACAACACATATATGCTCAGACTCTATGATCAATTTCCAGTTGAAACAAATTCTAAAAAAGAGCATGTTGCTTTTCACTGGAGAGCTTCATAAATGCTCATGTGTGCACGCATAAATGTTTCAGGCTCATGGAATCAGTTGCATAGTTTCAGATGGAATCCAAATTATAGAGTGCATTCCCCAGGCGGGACAATCCACCCATCCCTCTTTACCTGTCTTCTTTCATAGATTCTAGTGGACCAGTGAGCTGTAACTGTATTTGTAAATCACCATTTCCAAATCTTTTCTGTAAACGTTAACTCATGGGTATGGCTAACCCAGCTATATGGCCTGAGCATTGGAGGCAAGTGTCCACTTGGCTCAGCTCTGTTGACTAAGTTTTCGGCCTTTGCAGAAAATGGCAGACACATCCAACCATATCTCAGAGGGGACTTTTTAACATTGACTAAAATTCCAGTAACCTGAGGTGATATGTTTAGCTTGTCCTGAAGCTTGTCCTAAGAATGTTCTAGTTTTTTCCATGTCCCTTGAAGCTGGTAAAGGTGACAGCCTCACAGATCCCTTTTGTTCCAGTCTAAAAAAAATCAGTCAGATTTCCATTAGTCCTCTTGGCTCCTTTGAACACTAGGCTTTTATTTCACACTTAAAAGAAAGTCTGTCAAGGATTTTGCTCACCAAATATATCCTACCTACAGATATCAGATGGTGGCGATTAGGCCATACATACTAGACACCCATTCAGTCTTATGTCACTCTAATTCTGTGCCTTTAAAATAATGACGATTAATTGCCACACTTATGATGTTTTGTGTCTGCTTGGACAGAGTCTTGAGAAAAAAAATTGGTTGTCTGATCTATCTATCTATCTATCTATCTATCTATCTATCTATCTATCTACCTACCTACCTATCTATTCATCAATCATCTATGTATCTTTATCTGAGATCAGACATTCTCTATGGGAAAAACAAAAGCAAGTGAGATATACACATACACAGAGCTATTGTGTTTTTCTTAAAAAATTGCAGGTGAAAACATTTTGAATAACGAATGGCCCTCTTTTATTCCAGATGTAAAAGCAGAGAGTGAATGAATAATTGCTTTCATGTGAATGTAAATTGATTGTAAGTTATCAGAAAACCAGTACCTATTATGAAGCTAAATGTTCTGTGGTCCCTTTAAGTGATCTTCCCTTTGTAGCTTAGTTTGCCTCTTGGGCTGCTTGATCCTCTTTTCTGGAATTCTGTCAATTAATTTTGGATCTGTCACCCTAAAGTCCCTGAAATTGCTTATTCTGAGAGATTTCAATATTTACTCCGATGACATTTTTTGATTCTCAACATATAGGAATTCTTAGAAGTTTTGATTTCACTTTGTATCCGTTAGCCTGTATAAATCTGGCAATCAAGATTTCTCGCAGTTTAATTTGCTTTCTGTTGAGGATTTAAATGATATTATCCTGGGGTTTCAGCCAACCACTTCCAGTCCCTAATCCGGAGCCTTCCTCACTGGCTAAAACGTCTGTCTCCGTTTTCTTGGTTTAGCTTAACCCTCATGGTTAATCTCTGACTTCTGCCAAATTGCCATCATGCTTGGAATCTGCAATTGTAACTCTCTTAAAAAAATAAAAGTCTTGCTCACAAAGAACAAAATGGCTAACATACAACACCTTATTTTTTTTTTTAATTTGACTAAGAGCAGGGGAAGAAAGTCGTGGCTGGGTGACTTTAGGAATATCTTAACTGTCATCAGATCTAGAATGAATTTCATTCGGGATTTTTGTCCTTTCATAGCACATAAATTGCCCTTCTCAGCATTAGGAACTGTCTGGCTGTCTTGCTGACACTCTGCTCTCTCTAGCCCTGCTCCCGCTGGGCCTTTCCTGCCTTGCAACAGGGAATTTATTAAAATGCCTTTCAACCCTACAAAAGTCTATCTGGCATTGTTTGTTTTGTTCTTACTTAATTCCAGTTTCCTTCAGCTAGAAGTTGTCAACAGATCATGTCCCTTGCATCATCAGGCCCCTCTGGCTTGGATCTGCATGCTATAGAGATTTATACACCAACATGTGTGCAGCTCTGGAAGACAGGCTCTACTTTCCACATATACGTAGATGGCATGCAGATAGTTCGCTCTGCTGCAAGAAATGTTATACAAGCTCTTTTCAGTGGATCTGCTTATTTGGCTGGTTGACTTGCTATGGGTAAATTGCCAAAATTTTCTAAAATTGAATCCAGATAAGACAGAATTCCTTGTGATGGGATCTTATCCCTTGGTCGATCAACATTTTTCCATCACGTTAGGAGTTGGCAACGGATTCTTACACTGGTCTCCAGAGTAAAAACCTTGGTTTTATGCTTGACTCTACTCTGTCATGTATGAACTGTGTAAGTATAAATATTAAACTGTCATATTTTCCTTTGAGAAATACTGCGGGGTTAAAGCAAATCACATCTATGTGAGGACTAAAGAATTGCCATCTGATTACTACTTTCACTTAGACTACTGAAACTCCTTGCTAATTTTGTGGATTCAGGACAAACTGTCTAAACACACACATTTCCATACTAATTTTAAAGATGCTAAATGATACTTATCTCCTGAAAAAATGACATAATGAACCTTCTTCATGCCCCAAACTCCCTTGAGAAAGCAAGAGTTTAGAGAATCTTAGGAGACAAAGTGAAGACCCTGCTCTGCCCTTTCTGCTCTGACTGGAAGGCACACTGTGGGACACATTGCTATTTTTCCCAGTGAAAGCTGCAGGTTGGGTTGAATTATGATGAGCAGACATTTTGAAAATTCCATGCCTGAATTCCAGTATGAGGGAATCAGTGGGCAAATTCCTTCTTTCATTGTAGCCCCACTTCCTGTAGAACTTCGCAGTTGAGATTATCCCTGCATGTGGAGGCCATAGACAGTCAGCAAGGCTACATGTGACCAGCACTAAACTCTAAACAGGAGTTCACTTTGATGTTAAAGAGTCTCTATTAAGCTGGGTGTGGTGGCACACAACTTTAATCCCAGCACTCTGGAGGCAGAGGCAGGCGGATCTCTGTGAGTTCAAGGCCAGCCTGGTTTACAGAGTGAGCTCCAAGCCAGCTGGGACTAAAGGAAGACCCTGTCTCAAAAATACAAAAAAAAAAAAAAAAGAGTCCTATTGTGAGGTTTAGTGATGATCTTTGACTAGGAAGTATATTAATTCTCCCTTGATTCTAGATTTGTCTCCAAATTTTATATCCATAGGTATCAAGGTAAGATGCCTGGATTTTCATCACCATTTGAGTTGGTGATCAACAGTACTAAACACATTCACTTCTTAGATTTATGAATGTCAACAGTATAGAACAAAAGAAAACTGAAATATGTCAGTTTTACATTCTTATTTCTTTCATATCCATCAAACACAATTAATCTTAGTGATTTGCTTGCTAACCTAGCAGTGTGTACATCCAGAGCCCAAATATCCATGCATGTAGGTTTTATGGAAAACACAGAGGCAAGATTGATACTATAAAAAGTTGGAAATAGATAACGCGCCAGGCCAGTAGGATCGAAAGGTTATTCCTGGACAGACTGTCAGCCCATGAAAGGAAACAGCCAGAATTGACCAGAGTCCAAGTCAACAGCTCCAGAGAGAGTGGACTGTTTTGCCTCTCATCCACCTGTCCCCTTTTCTAAGCCTAGGGAACAACCTGCGGAAGAGGGGGCGTGGTAGAATGTAAGGGCTGCGATTGGGGTGGAATGGTGAAACTACAGCAATGTAGTCTGGACACTATTTGATCAACTTGATTGAACAAACAACCTGTCACCCCCACTGGATGGTGGGGCTGTAGGTGTTTGGGCACAACAGCCGTGCAGATAGGTTTTGCATGAAGGATGCTTGTACTCATGGATTACACTTATAGCTAAAAATGAAAAAAAAAAACGGAGAGAAAGAGGCAGGACAGTTATGGCGGAATGCATGATCTGGGATGGGGTGGGGGGGGGGGGAAAGGGAAATAACCGTGAACTGAATTGGAAAAAATGTATGAAATGCACAAAGCATCAATAAAAATTAATTTAAAAAAAAAAGTTGGAAATAATCCCAAACTTGATCAATAAATTACTACTTACTTATTTTATGATGTACCCATTAAATAGAAAGTTATTCTGATGTTAAAGTATTTAAAAACTTTTATGTACGGGGCTGGAGAGATGGCCTAGTGGTTAAGAGCGCCAACCACTCTTACAGAGGACCCGGGTTCGATCCCCAGCACCCACATGGCGGCCGAGAGCCGTCTGAAACTCCAATTCCAGGAGAACTCCAGTTCCAGGGGAATCCGAGACCCTCTTCTGACCTCTGCAGCATTGCATGACACGGGTGCACAAACCTGCATGCAGACAGTACATTGATATGCATACAGAAATAAATAAAATTAAAAAAAACTTTTATGTACTAAAATAGAAATATTTTCTATCAAATATTAAGTCAAATATAGGAAGAAGACTATGAGTAGGGTTTTGTTACTTTCAGTATCAACATCTGGTGAAGATTTCTATATCTTAGTATAAAAACATAGTAGGAAGGCACAGCAAAAGTTTAATAAAATGCTTATTTTGTAGAAGAGACTAGAGAAGGATAGTGTGTGAATAAAGTGTGCAATGCATTTTTTATTCAGTTTTCCCTAGTGTTGGAGATTGAACCCCTGGCTTCACTCTTACCAGTCAGCCACAGAATTAACCCTCAAGTCTTCCACGTGTTTTAATGCAGTATTTTCCAAAAGACAAAATAAAAATATATTTATATTTAATACTTAACAATAGTCACTAAAATTAATTGTTACGTCTTCACACACATTTTAGAAAGTTTTACGACTCGATATCAACAAGGAAAAGAAGTTATAAGGCAGAGTGGATTCCATGCACAGAACACTTGGAGTTAAACAGATGGTCTACACTACTTAGCTGTATGAGCTGCTGAACATAATGAATTTCCTTTGACCTCAGATGGATAAAATAAACAAGTATCTTTCACAGGATTGTTTTGAAGCTGAAATAATGTGATAGAGGCTTAAATGTAAATGGTTTATCATGTTACTATGGTTGTGAAATAATCAATCTTTGAAATATTTATCTAGTATTTTCCTCTGAAGAAAATTCGCCAATCTCAAAAAATTCTTTGATTTCAACTATCCATCTCATAGGGTTATTCTTGCCATTTATTAAAAAACCCATGTACATGTAATGTCACATTAAAATAAACTGGGATTAAACAACTTTTTTTTTTTTTTTTTTTTTTTTTTTTGAGATAGGTCTCCCTGTAGCTTTGACTGTCCTGGAACTTGCTATGATAGAACAGGCTGGCCTCAAACTCACAGAGATCTGCCTGCCTCTGCTTTCCAAGTGCTGGGATTAAAGGCTTGCACCACCATGCATGGCTTAAATGGATTTATTTTTTTAAAAATCTTTGAGAAATGCTTACTTTAGATAAATACAGAGGCAAATATAACCGTGGCACCTTAATTTCATGTTGTCATTTGCTTCAATGTTAATGTAAAACAGAACATTGTAGGAACAGGTGAGACTCATATTTTATCACTCTTGGCAACATGGATGCTAGCAATGTGGATCATATTTTGTCTGACTTGAAGGTAAACTAAGGAAGATAATTCTAAGGTCAGAATTTTATCAAGTGAAAGTGGACTCTAAAGCATCATCTAAACTTTCTTCGTCTTCTGTGGAATTATAGTATGTTTGGATAAAGACTAATTTCTCTCTTTAAATATTTCATTCATTATTTTTTATTTTATGTGTGTGAATGTATTGGTACATGTAGGTGGGTGCACTTGTGTTACGTAATGCCCTGTAGAGGTGAGAAGAAGGCATCAGATGCCCTATAACTGGAGTTAAAAACAGTTGTTAACCACCATGTGGGTGCTGGGAATCAAACCCAGGTCCTTTGCAAGAGCAGGCAGTGCTCTTAATTGCTGAGGAATCTCTCCAGCCCCATAAAGACTAATTTCTTAGAGTAGAGGACAGAGGAGAATCAAGACAATATTACTATTTCTAATACTATTATCAAAGGTAGTTGTCATGTGGGGAAGAATAGGTGCTACAGTGGCCTTTAATCCTAGCACTTGGGAGGCAAAGGCAGGCAGATCTCTGGGAGTTCAAGGCCAGCCTGGTCTACAGAGAGAGTTCCAGGCCAGCTGGGGCTACAGGGAGACCCTGTCTCAGAAAGACCAAAAAAAAAAAAAAAAAGAAGAGAGAAAGAAACTGCTATTGTGTTGCCTTAATTACCTTGCTCTTGCCATACTTCTCTGCATAGACTGAAGAATTTAAAAAGTTTTGGTTACTCCCTCATTCATTACAGCATCAGAAATAGTGGTAATTGAACTTTTACAGCCATCAACAATTACAGCAGTGGTATACGTTTTAGTAATCAGAACTTCTACATTGTTGAATGTACTCCTAACTTTGCGTTCCAAACTAGAATATTCAAATTCTGTGATAGTTTTACCTTATTGAAGTATTAAAATCTAAATTGTGTCTGAAATGAATGCATACAGAATTTTTATCATTATTCTCTAAACCAAACTATGTAACAGTTAGTCATATCACATTTACATTGGGTTAGATATCTCACATATTCTAGTGATAATTTATTATTATTTATTTTTATTTTTACCTTTTATTGAAGTTTTGTGCATTTCATACACCACTTCTCAGTTCAATCCAGACTCATTTCCCCCTCCATGCCCTCTGCCCCTCCCAAGTTCATGCAGTCTGCCATACATGTCTGTTTCCCCTTTTGAGTTTTTCAAAAATTTTAAAGCAGAAGATTATTTTTTGGGGAGAAGAATTCTACTTCTTTAGTCAGTTCCTTGTCCCAGTACTTTTGTTGTTGTTATTCCCTCCAATTCATATAGTTTTAACATATGCATTTATATGTTTTTAACATATGCATTTATATGTCACACATGTACTAAAATCATGTCATGTGAAAATAAGCTCTATGTTATTTCCAAATCTTATTTCAGGATCCACATTTTTCCCTTTTAATTTTATATTGTTCTAAAATGTGCAAACATACCATCCACCCTTGTACCAGAATTATAAAGTCTGAAAATAGGTAGTAGAATCCGTTAATGGATTCACATTCTAAGAGCACAGTTGCTTTTAGATAAAAAGAAATACAACATTAATGTTACTCAGTTTGCCTTATTCTATGCTAGCATCCACAAATGAGGGATACCATTCATCGTTTGTTTTTCTGGGGTTGTATTACCTCACTTATCATAATATCTTCTAGTTCCATCCATTTACCTGCATAGTTCATGATGTCATCTTTCTTTACCACTGCATAGAACTCCATTGGGTAGATGTACCACATTTTCTCTATCCACTTGTTGGTTGAGGGGCACTTGGGTTGGTTCCAACTCTTTGCTATTGTGAAGAGAGCTGCAATAAACATGGCTGTGCATGAATCTCTGCAGTAGAATGAGTCTTATGGGTATATACTCAGGAGTGGTATGACTGGGTCAGGTGGTAGGCTCATTTTCAGTCTTTTAAGGGTTCTCCACACAGCTTTCCATAGTGGGTATACAAGTTTACATTCCAACCAGCAGTGGATGAGTGTTTCCCTTTCCCCACAACCTTTCCAGCATTTGGTATCATTTTTTTTCTTGGTCCTAGCCATTCTAATTGGGAGAGATGATATCTTAAAGTGATTTTAACTTGCATTTCCTTAATTATTAATGCTGTTGAACACTTTATAAGATATTTCTCAGCCATCTCCCTCACTTGTAAAGTCTCTGTTCAGCTGTTTACTCCATCTCTTGAGTGGGTCATTTCTTTTCTTCTTTGTTTTTTGAGTAGTTTATATATTCTGGAAGTTAATGATCTGTCAGATGTATCAGTAGTGAAGGTTTCTTCCCACTCTGTGGGTTTTATCTTCACTTCACTGATTGTTTCTTTTGCTGTATAGAAGTTTTTGAGTTTAATGAGGTCCCACTTGTCAATTGTTGACCTTATTTCCTGTGCAGTTGCTGTCTGATTTAGAAAGTCTTTTCCTATCCCTATGTCTTGTAGTTTACTGTCAACATTTCTTCTATCACCTAAAGAGTTTCAGGTTTCACATTGAGGTATTTGATCCCTTTGGAGTTGATTTTTGTACAGGTAGGGATTTAATTTTAGTCTTCTAGAAGTGGTGATCCAGTTTTGCCAGTACCATTTGCTGAAGATGCTATCCTTTGTCTGTTGAGTTTTTTTTTTTTCCCCTTTGTCAACTATGAGGTGGCTGAAATTGTAAGAGCTCAAGTTTGGATCTTCAATTTTGTTCCATTAGTCTACAGATCTGTTTCTGTGCCAGTACCAGGCTGTTTTTATGACTATAGCTCTGTAATATAATTTGAAGTCTGGTATAGTGATTCCCCCCCCCCCCCCGTATTGCTCTTTTTGCTCAGGGTTGCTTTGGCTATTCGGGTCTTTCGTTTATCCATATGTATTTAAGGGTATTTTTTTCCAAGTCTGTGAAGAAACTCTTGGGGATTTGTTCTAGTTTGTCTTCCATTGCTGTGACAAAACACTCTGACCGACACCAACTTGGGGAGGAAAGGGTTTATTCAGCTTACATCTCCTGGGTCACAGTTCATCACTCAGGGAACCCAAGGCAGAAACTCAGGGTAGGAACCTGAAGGCAGGAGCTGAAGCACAGGCCATGAAGGAATGCTGTTCACTGGCTTGCTCCCCTGGCTCATGCCCAGACTACCTTCTTATATGATACACAACAACCTGCCCAGGGTGGCACCAATCATTGTGGGCTGGGCCCTCCCACACTGCTCAACAATCAAGACAATTCTCCACAGATGTGACCACAGGCCAATCCAATGAAGCCAATTCTGCAATTGAGGTTCCCTCAACCCAGGTGTGTCAAGTTGACACTAAAGCTATCCAGCACAATTGACCCCTTGTCAACTTGACACACAAAACACATCACTATTAAACCACCACCTTTCCAGTTCTTAGCCACAAAGTGTGATGTTAACATTAATCATAATCTTAGACAGTACAACCTTAAAAGCCCCACAGTTCTTAAAATGTCCAAACACTTAAAAGTTCAGTCTATTAAAAGTCTCTTAACTGTGGGCTGCTGTAAAATCCAAAACAAGTACTGTCTTATTTCAAAGGGAAGAATCAGGCACACTCAAACAAAACCTAAGTCCAGCAAGTAGCTCAAGGCTGGACACCTGGGACTCACTCACAATCTTCTGGGCTCCAAATGGTTTCAGCAGCTCCCCTTCTCTGACTCTGCCATCTGTGGTACACACAGCTCATCTCACAGGTCCAGGCCAGCTCCATTCCATACTTGCCGCTGCTCTTGGTGGTCATCCCACGGTCCTGGCATCTCCAAAAAGCTGGGGTCGCCACTGAAACTGAGGTTGCTTCTGATCTCTCCTGATGCAAAACCTCAGCTTCTCTTCCTGATCCCTGGAATCCTGGGGTCTTCACTGCAACCAAGGCCACACTCTGACCAGTGGCCTTTCTTGGCCTCTCATAGTGCCAGGCCTCAGCTGCTCTCTGTGACCCCTTCATGCTTTCAACACTGGAACCATATAGGAGACTCTTACACGTTACCAAGTCCTGCTTCTGGCTTAACATGGAGGATCGGGCCCCTTCTGGAACATAGCTTCTGTGTGCTGACCCTGAAGAAATTCTTCCCAGAAGATTTTACCACAGTGATGCTGGTCTCTTGTTACTTACAGCTGATTTTTCAGCCCCAGCTAACCAGCATCAATTGTCCCAGTACAACAAAGATTTCACTTCAGGTTCTGGTCTCTTGTTACTTACAGCTGATTCTTCAGCCCCAGCTGACCAGAACCCACAGATTAAACAGTCCTGATGATCTCTGCTTCCCTTTGAAACTAGAAACTTCACAATCCAGGCCTCCATCTTCTACAACTCTTTCAGCAAAACTGTTCCAAGTTCCACAGCCATGGTTTTTAGGCATTCAATGATTTTTCTAGTCCAAAGTTCCAAATGCTTCCACAATCCTTCCCCAAAACACCAAGGTCAGGTCTGTGGCAGCAATACCCCACTTTCTGGTACCAATTTCTGTTCTAGTTTGTCTTCCATTGCTGTGACAAAACACTCTGACCAACACCAACTTAGGCAGGAAAGGGTTTATTCAGCTTACACCTTCTGGGTCACAGTTCATCACTCAGGGAGCCCAAGGCAGGAACTCAGGGCAGGAACCTGGAGGCAAGAGCTGAAGCAGAGGCTATGGAGGAATGCTGTTCACTGGCTTGCTCCCCTGGCCCATGCCCAGCCTGCCTTCTTATGTGGTACACAAAAACCTGCCCAAGGTGGCACCACTCATTGTGGGCTGGGCCCTCCCACACTGCTCAACAATCAAGACAATACTCCACAGATGTGGCCACAGGCCAATCCAACGGAGCCAGTTCCGAAATTGAGGCTCCCTCAACCCAGGTGTGTCAAGTTGACACTAAAGATATCCAGCACAGGATTTTAATTGGGATTTCATTCAATCTGTATATTAATTTGGGTAGAATGGACATTTGTACTATATTAATTTTTCCAATCCATAAGCATGAGAGGTCTTTCCATTTTCCGATGTCTTCTTCAAACTCCTTCTTCAGGGGTTTAAAATTTTTGTTGTAGAGATCTTTGGTGTCTTTGGTTAGGTTTGTTCCTAAGTATTTTATTGTTTTTGAGGCTATTGTGAGTGGGAAAGTCTCCTTAGATTCCTTTGTCTGTTGCTTGTTGTTGGTGTAAGGAAAGGCTACTGATGTTTCTAGGTTAGTTTTGTATCCCACCACTTTACTGAAAGCATTGTTTCTAGGAGTTTTCTGATTTAAAATGTGTGGGGAAAGCCAGGCCTGGTGGCATATGCTTTTAATCCTAGCATTAGGGAGGCAGAGGCAGGTGGATCTTTGTGAGTTCAAGGCCAGCCTGGTGTACAGAGGGAGTTCCAGGACAGCTAGTGATACAGGTACTACCCTGTTTCCAAAAGCCCGAAAACAAAACAAACAACAAAAAAAAAGAATCAAAGTATGTGGGGCAATGTGCGCAATTTGTATGTTAATGCTGTTATTTTACTTTAGGGTACTTGAGTGCCGTGGATTTTGGTATCTGAAGAGATCCTTACTTATCCTTCATGGATACTGAGAAATGGGTTATAATGTTACAGGTAGCCTTTAACAATAAATATCTTCAACTTTTACAACCACAATATTCTACATGTAACTTTGACAAATCACTTAGTACTACTGAACTTTAATTTCTCTTTCTTTATACTAGTATTTGTAACATATTCAAGAATTAACAGAAAAACTGATGGTTCATTGAATAAATACAACATAATAAGATAATTATCAGTAATTCATTAATATATGAAAATATTATTGGTTGGATAGTTACCAACTTTAATATAATGATGATTAAGATGTTCTGTTTGAAATACACTAAAATTCAATAAAAATTATAAGAATAAAAAGCACATTGGCATTACATTAAATGGCATTTCAAAACTAAAACTAAATATATTCCATTTCTCAAACTTTTGTGTTCTTTCCAATTAAAAAAAAAAGAGTGGACCCATGTATACAATGAAATATTTTCAGGGAAAGAATAGCAGTCATAAGATGGTATGAAAGTCCTTGCAATAGAATTACACACTAGAATATTCTTACCAAGAGAACACATTAGAAGCAAAACAATTTTTGGAGGTTTTCCTGTGGAAGATTTACCCCTATATCACTTCTCCATGCTGATATTTGTGATGTACCATGAAACTCCAGAACAACAGCCTTTTTTTGTCATCTTTGTATCGTCCCTTAACAGAATCAACATGTCATCTCATAGTTCAGTCTTCTAGCATTCATGTTTCCTCCTCAAGGGAGGCTAGAGGAAAAGCTGAAGGGTCTCCATTGTAGTAGCTCCTTCTTGCTATGGTACAAATTACTACAAATCAAGAACTGAAAGCAGAAAACAATAATATCTCTTGTTTCTGTAAGTCACACACTGGGACATGACTTACCTGTGTACTTGTTGCTCAGGTCTCTGATGAGATGGTAGTCAGATTATCATTCCCCATGAAACAAAGATCTCATTAAATTTTAATTTGTGAAGATCTAATTCTAATATGACTCATGGGTTTTTTATAATGATCCAGTATCTCTCAGGTTATTACAGGGAGAATCCTGTATGCTTGAAGACTGTCAGCTGGTGGCTCATTCCTTTCCTGCATGGGGTGCGTAGAAAAGCTTAGAATATGGCAGAAGTGATCTCCCATCAACTCTAATGCATTCTGCCTAGATAAAACAAGTCTCTAGGTCTAAATTTCACTCAGGCTGATAGGAGTTATTACAGAAAGGAATGGATACATTGGAACTACCTAAGAGTGCCCATCACACCAGACAGAATTGTGAAACATTGTTATATTTCATTGTTTACTACATGTTAAATACAATGTTGTTTCTTCTTAAGAGGTTAAATTTCTGAAAGACACATTTTCTCTGAGGAATATTATAGTTGTTTTTTTTTTTTTTCCTGAGGCATTCTCATTTGTAAAATGTTGCTCAAAATTTAGAATTTTAAAGGTTGTCTGGAGAAAAGTGACTCATGGTGTGGCCAGGAAGAGCACTGCCTTGTTTATTTTGACCCTTCCTACATCCGCTCTTTAGTGTTGACCTCAGCTTCGTGGCTGTCTCTTTCTCCTTTATAAAAGTAAGACAACAATTTTATCTTATAAATTTCATTTTTCTTGTTTTAAAAACTTACTTATGTTTTGAGAAGTTTATATGTGTGCATATAATATGTTTGGATCAGATCTACCCACTCACTGGTCTCCTCCAATTCTTCCTCTATCCCCCACCACTTCTCCCTACCAACTTCATGAGCTCTGTTCTTAAAGAATCTACTTAATGTTGCCTATATAAGCATGAGTGTAAGACCATTTATTGGAGCCTCTTAAACCACATCCCCAAGGAAAACTTTCTCTCCTTCTACCAGTAGTCATTAATAGCCCCTCAGATAGTGGTGAGATTTAATCAACCCCTTTTCCCATCCATGCTAGAGTGTTGACTGGCTTAATCGGAAGATCATGTCTTAGGCGTGCACTCACAGCCACTATGTATTCATTTGTGGAAAAACAACATCCTGTCTGGCAAATGCTGCTTTGCTGTAGACATCCACTCTCTCATTCTTATAATCATTATGACCCATCTCCGCAATGATCTCTGAGACTTGAGGGGAGAGATGTGATACAGTATCTAATTTAGAGCTTGACACTACAGTCTTTTATTCTCTGCATGAAGGCTGAGAGCTGCACTAATCTATACAGGTAAAGACAATAACTTAGAGAACAATTTATTCCTATGTCCAATAAGCAGAATAATATTATTAGGCTGTCTCCTAGGGCCTATGATATAGGCAGCCATTGGTTTTGACTGAGTTAAAGGCACCAGATATGAGCTCCATCTTGTGGAGTGGGTTTTTCATACAATCAGAAGGAGGTTGGTTGCTCACATAGCATTTGTGTCACTATTGCACCCATGGGGATCTCTTGCCAGGCCAGTTATCATTGTACCTTCCAGGGTTCAGAACTGGGGAAGACTGTTGGTGCTGGTCAAGCTGGAGAATCACATGTAAAATAAGTGAATCTTTACCAGCACTCAGGAGGCAGAGGTAGTAGGTGGATCTCTGTGAGTTCAAAGCCAGCTTGGTCTACATAGCAAAATCCAGGGTAGCTGAGGTGAAAGGGATACCCTGTCTCAAAAAGGCCAAAATAAATAAATAAATAAATAAATAAATAAATAAATAAAAAGAATCTTCACCCTATCTCTAACCTTGTGTTGGAATTTTATGTGAATTTCATGAAAGCGTAGATTACTTTTGGTGGGATGGGCATGTTCTATTTTCTTAATTTTAAACCATGAGTTATGGGAAGTATTTTCATCTCCTGGTATCTACTTCAATTTCTTTCCTTAGTGTCTTAAAATTTCAATTGAACACATCTTTCACTTTCTTAGTTCTATTTATTACAAAGTATTTTATTTAGTTTTATTTTTTGAGGCTAATTGTGATTTTCTTTCTTCCTATGTCTGTCCCTGGTATATAGGAAATCTACTTATTTTTTTTTTTAGGTGTGCATCACCACACCTGGCTTAAATGGTGGTTCTTAGCCACCATTAAATGCAGCTCTTTGCCGCCATGTGGGTGCTGGGAATCGAACCTGGGTCCTCTCGAAGAGCAGTCAGAGCCCTTAACTGCTGAGCCATCTCTCCAGCCCCTGAATTTTTTTTTTTTTGGTCTTTTTGAGACAGGGTCTCTCTTTAGCCCCAGCTGGCCTGAAACTCACTATGTAGATGAGGCTCCCAAGTGCTAGGATTAAAGGCATGCACCACCACACCTAGCTGCTACTGAATTTTTGTATGTTAATTTTGCTTCTTGTTTTGCTGAATGTGTATATTAAGTGTAGGAATTACTGCTGGAATCCTTAAGGTTGTTTATATAGAGAAATGGATCTCCAAGAAAGGATGCTATGACTTTCTCCTTTCCTAGTGCTAATCCCTTTATCTCCTTTTCTTGTCTTATTGTTCTAGTGAAGACTTCAAACAACATTGAACAGAAGTGGAGAAAGTGGATATCTTTCTCTTATTCTTGATTTTAATGGAAATTCTTTGAGTTTTTTTTTCCATTTAATTACTCTGGATGCAGTTTTGTACATTCCTTTTGTTATGTTCAGATATGTTTGCTGTATCCTTTGTTTCTCCAGGATTTTTATCATGAAAGGATGTTGAATTTTGCTGAAGGCCTCTTCTGTATCTAATGAGATGATCATGTGGTTTCTGTCCTGAGTCAATTTGTGAGGTAGATTACATTTATCACTTTATGTATGTTGAACCATCCTGCATCTCTGCAATGAATCTATGTCTTACATGTGTGTGTGTCTGTGTTTGTATATCGATATGTTTTTCAATGTATGTGGAGTGTAGAAGTTAATATCAGATGTATTCCTCTGTTGCTCCATACTTGGTTCAGATGAATGGGGGTCTCTCACTGAACCTGGAGCTTACCTATTTGGAAAAACTAGCTAAACAACAAGTTCCAGGGATACTTTTGTCTTCACTTCCTAAGCATTGTGATTACAGGTGCAATCTACCTGCCTGACTTTTAGCTTTCAATACAAATTTAGGCTCTCGTGTATGCATAGCGATCTCTTTACTGAATGAATCAAGTCCCTTGCCTGACACTAGCATTTTTTTAAGCTTGAGGAAAATTATATAAGAACTTGAAATAAAAACTCTCAGGGCAAGTAAGCTGTAATTCTCAGCAGCTATTGGGAAGAAACCAAAGAAGAGAAGGAAAAAAAAAGCCAGGCTGGTTTAAGCTGTCATTGAGGTCAGACACATTGCAGACTAAGGGACATATGGTGGTGAGGTGAGATTTGAGAAGGAGTAATGAAGTCTAAAATGCTGCAGAAGTCCAAGGTTAGGGAAAATTGTTAGAGAAACCATTCTTTTTTTTTTAATTAATTAATTTATTTTTTATGTGTATGAATGTACTGTCTGCATGTAGGTTTGTGCACCCGTGTCGTGCAATGCCGCGGAGGTCAGAATACGGTGCTGGATTCGCCTGGAACTGGAATCAAAGACGGTTCTCAGCCGCCATGTGGGTGCTGGGGATCGAACCCTGGTCCTCTGCAAGCGCAGTCGGTGCTCTTAACCGCTAAGCCATCTCTCCAGCCCCAGAGAAAACATTCTTAAGGAAGAGATAAGAAGACAGTTACACTTTCCTGTGTAATTCCAAAAAGCAGCGAGAAGCTGCATTACTTCTAGTAATGGTAGATTAGATTACTAGGTCTAGTAAGCTATTGCCCAACACTAGCAATTTTGAAACAAAAAAATAAAATCCACTTTTGTACTTGGGGCTCATAGATATATTTTACATTGCTTAATAACAACGTACTAAGACTCTGTTCTTGATTTCTTTTTTTAAATTTTCATTTAACTTTTATGTTGACTTCTAGGTTTCCTATCAATGCATGTGCTTTGTTTGTAGTTTGTTGGTAGTAGAATGAATGATCAACAAAGTTAAACTGAGTAGAGAGCAGCTTTGTAAGGCAGTTACTTCCTATCTGTCACTCTATGTTCTTGTCCTAAGTATGAGTCTTGTAGACAGCTGATGACAGCTATCTCAACTTGGAAATGTAAAACCAACATTTATTGAAATGAAAACCGACCTTTCAAGTCATATTTTGGCAGTACAAAGTTAAAATTAGATCCTACTTCAAACAAACGTCTTTAATTAGGAAGCATTCTAAACAAAAGATCTCACATCCCAATGAACATTAAACTATTATGCTAATTGGTATGGCCACTCAATAAATCTTGGGTGGATCTGAAGAAAGCACTTGTTATTCTAGTCTGAGTTTCCAACCACATTCATTTTTACTAAATGGTATTTTCTTTAGCAGAGCAGTCTTATAGGCCGGGAGTGTTACTAATGCCATTAAAGAACACATTTTTCATTATTCTTTTATATTTAGTGATCAAAACCTTAACCACTCCTTTTAAGTGACATACTTCCATATGCAGAAATACTTAAATAATCACCTCATGCTAATTAGGTTTTTCTGAAAGATCACCCAGTTCCTATCAAGTTTTCCCAAGTTGACATTCTAAGTTATATAAATCATAATCATGATGTTGTGAGAAATATGTAATTTTATAGTTGGCTTGGGTAATATGATTTGAAAAATTTAAAAGTGTTATACATATATATGTTATAGGTCAAGACATTAGGCTCAAATCTAACCAGGACTTCTACATGCTGTGCAGGATGGATTTCTCCTCACTCCATCTTGTTCTGCTCTGATGATATGTAATGATCTTATCTCAGAGATATTTTAAACTATAGAAACTATATTTTAGCTGTGCTATTTATAAAGAGATATAATTCTATATTACATATTTGTAAAAATTAACTGCTGCTCTTGGAGTTTCATGGTCTCCATTAAACATTTTTAATTAAGAACGTTATTTTACACAATTTTCTGTATTTTGATTAATTCAAAAAGATATTTCCCCACAGTTAAATTTTTATTTAGAGAAAGTATAGGAATAAAGAAAGTAACTATAGTTTAACCAAGAATGCACTGAAAGAAGAGAGTACTTCAGGTTGTTTAGTTACTTAGACACATTTGTTAATGGAGCCCATGAAACCCAAAGAGCAACAGTTAGACACAAATTCAAACACAATGTCTTTATGGTTATATCATTTTTAGTTATGCAATATGTATTTTGTCATCAGTATTAAGTGGTATGATAAAATGAAGTTATGACTTAAAATATTTTGCATTTTCAGTTAAAAGTTATTTTGGTGTGGATTTGGGTCAGTTCTCTGCATGGGATTTGGGTCAGTGCTCTGCAACTTTGTGCGGGCTGCCGGGGCACAGGCTAGGTCAGGCATATTCCCCCCCTCCCCCAGATTGGTGAGAATCCAAGTGGACTTTTTTTTGAGAACCTTCAGAACAAGAAGAGAAGAGTGATTTACAAAATTGAAAACTAGACAAGTCAATACTCCATAAACAAGGAGGAGGAAAGGGGGGAGAAAAGTGCATCTGAAGGAGGAAAGCAAAACCATCCACTAACATAGTGAAAAGGTATTTGTGATCTGAACCACAAAAGGGAAGCCCACATGCCAGGGACATGATGAAGGGACAACATGGGAAAGGCACAGAAAAATCCTACACCAAGCACTACCAAACCTGGAGGTGATAGCTATAATGGGAACCCCTTGTAGGAGACCCAAGGAACAGATCTCTAGAGGAATAATTGCAGACCTATGCAGAAAAATTAAAGAACATAAAGAGGAATTCAGAGAACTAAAGAGAGAGAATGAAAAACTCAAAAAGGACCTAGAGGGATACAATGACAAACATCAGAAAGAACTAAAGGAACAGATTGACAAACTCCAGAAAGAACTAGAGGGAGAAAAAAACAAACTCCGAATGGAAGTAGAAACACTGAAAAAGGAAGCCAACCAAAGAAGAAAGGAGCACCAAGAAGAGATTGAGAAGCACAAAGAAGAGATTGAGAAGCTCAAAAAGGAAATGGAGGTACTAAAGAAAACACAGGAGGAAACAAAAAAGGAATTAGAACACTCAGTCAATCAAGAAGAAAGAAAAGGAAAAAGCCTCAGAAGTAGAATGGAGGAAGCAGAACAAAGAATATCAGACCTGGAAGATAACACAGAGCAATTAAAAAGCTCAAATAAAGATTATGAAAAATTTAAAAATACACAAAAGTGGAACAACCAGGAAATATGGGACACTATGAAAAGACCAAACCTCCGCATCATAGGAATAGAGGAAGGAGAAGAATCTCAAGAGAATAGTATTGATCAGATCTTCAACAGAATAATAGATGAAAATTTCCCCAAACTAAAAATAGACAAGCCCATACAAATACAAGAAGCACATAGGACCCCAAATAGACAAGATCAGAAAAGAAACACCCCACGCCATATCATAGTTAAAATGCTAGATGCCCAAAACAAAGACAAAATTCTGAGGGCCACAAAAGAAAAACAAGTCACATACAAAGGGAAACCCATCAGAATTACAACTGACTTCTCGCCTCAAACCATGAAAGCAAGAAGAACATGGAGCAAAGCATTCCCTGTGTTAAGGGACTATGGATGCCAACCCAGAATACTTTACCCAGCAAAAATGTCGACTATACTTGAAGGAGAGAGAAAAATCTTCCATGACATAAACAAGATGATGGAATACATGTCTGGAAAACCAACTCTTCATAAAATACTTGAAGCAATTCAAAGGGCAGAAGAGAGGAGCAACAATCCTCAAACACCTAGGAAAAGAAACTAACAAAAACATAACCATAGGAGCAAAATCAAAGGCTAGAAGTCCAAATGGATAATAAAGTGAAAGGAAGCAACATCCATCTTTCAATTGTAACCTTAAATATTAATGGGCTAAACTCCCCAATCAAAAGGCATAGACTGGGAGAATGGATTAGGAAACAAAACCCATCTATATGCTGTCTACAAGAAACCCATCTCAATTTCAAGGATAGGCACCAACTTAAGGTGAAGGGTTGGAAGAAAGTATTCCAAGCAAATGGTACCAAAAAGAAAGCGGGTGTGGCTATTCTAATATCAGACAAAATAGACTTCAAAGCAAAAGAAATCAAAAGAGACAAAGAGGGCCATTACATCCTTATTAAAGGAACAATTGACGATGAAGATTTCACAATCATAAATATATATGCACCAAACATCAGTGCACCAAACTTTATAAAGACAATTCTTCAGGATCTCAAGGCACAGATTAACCCCAGCACACTAATACTAGGGGACTTCAATACCCCATTAAGTCCTCTAGACAGATCAACAGGACAAAGGATAAACAGAGAGACATCTGAACTAAATGACACAATACACCAAATGGACCTCACAGACATCTACCGAATATTTCACCCAAACACCAGAGAATACACTTTCTACTCAGCACCTCATGGAACATTCTCCAAAATAGACCATATACTGGGACACAGGGAAAAACTCAACAAATATAAAAAGATTGAAATAATCTCATGCATTCTATCAGACCACAGTGCAATAAAACTCAATATCAACACCAGAATAAACCCTACAACCTACAGGAACACATGGAGACTAAACAACACTCTCCTGAATAATGAGTGGGTCAAGGAAGAAATAAAAAAAGAAATAAAAACATTCCTGGAACTGAATGACAATGATAAAACAACACAGCAAAATCTATGGGACACTCTAAAAGCAATCCTAAGAGGGAAGTTTATAGCTCTAAGTGCCCACATTAAAAAAACAGAAAGAGCACAAGTGAATGATCTAACACTGCAGCTAAAAATACTTGAGAGACAACAACAAATGAACCCTAAACGGAGCAGACAAGAAGAAATAACAAAAATCAGAGCAGAGATCAATGAAATAGAAACAAAGAAAACCATACAAAAAATCAATGAATCCAAAAGTTGGTTCTTTGAGAGAATAAACAAGATAGACAGACCTCTAGCCCAGTTAACCAAAAGAAAGAGGGAACAACTCCAAATCAATAGAATCTGTGATGAAAGGGGAAATATCACAACAGACAATGAAAAGATCCAGACAATCATACGGGACTACTTCAAAAACTTATATTCTACTAAGTTTGAAAACCTAGAAGAAATGGATGAATATCTGAAATCCTGGGAATCACCAAAGCTCAACCAAGAAGAGATCGACAGCCTAAACAGACCAATAGTACAGGAAGAAATCGAAGATGTAATAAGTAGCCTCCCAACCAAAAAATGCCCAGGCCCGGATGGATTCACGGCAGAATTCTATAAAATATTTCGTAAAGACTTACAACCATTACTACTTAAATTGTTTAGAAGGATACAAATGGAGGGACTTCTCCCAAATTCCTTCTATGAAGCCAGCATTACGCTACTACCAAAACCAGGGAAAGATACAACCAAAAAGGAGAACTATAGACCCATCTCCCTAATGAACACAGATGCCAAAATTCTAAACAGGATTCTGGCAAATCGCATACAGACTCACATCAAGAAAATCATCCACCATGACCAAGTTGGATTCATACCAGAGATGCAGGGATGGTTCAACATACGAAAATCAATAAACATCATCAAACATATCAATGGACTGAAGGACAAAAACCACACCATCATCTCAATTGATGCGGAGAAAGCCTTTGACAAAATCCAGCACCCTTTCATGTTTAAAGTCCTGGAGGGAATTGGTCTGGAGGGATCATTCCTCAATGTAATCAAAGCCATATACAGGAAACCCACAGCCAATATCATCCTAAATGGGGAAATGACAGAAGCATTCCCCTTAAAGGTAGGAACTCGGCAAGGCTGCCCCCTGTCACCACTCCTCTTCAATATAGTGCTGGAAACCCTTGCTAGGGCAATAAGGCAAGAAAAGGAAATTAAAGGAGTTCTAATTGGAAAAGAGGAAATCAAGCTATCCCTTTTTGCTGATGATATGATTGTCTACCTAAGGGATGCTAAGAACTCCACCAGAAAACTCCTAGAAATGATTAAGAGCTTTGGTAAAGTGGCAGGATACAAAATAAATCTAGAAAAATCAGTAGCCTTTCTTTACACCAACAACAAGCAACTGAAGAAGGACTACAAGGAGACCTTCCCACTCACAATAGCCTCAAAAACAATAAAATACCTAGGAACAAACCTAACCAAAGACACCAAGGATCTCTACAACAAAAATTTTAAACCCCTGAAAAAGGAAATTGAGGAAGACATCAGAAGATGGACAAACCTCCCATGCTCATGGATTGGGAAAATAAATATAGTAAAAATGTCCATCCTACCCAAACTAGTGTACAGATTTAATGCGATCCCAATCAGAATCCCCAAGAGTTTCTTCACAGGCCTGGAAAAAAAAATCCTCAATTTCATTTGGAAAAACAAAAGACCCCGAATAGCCAAAGCAACCCTGAGTGAAAAGAGCAATACAGGGGGGATCGCTATACCAGACATCAAACTATACTACAGGGCTATAGTCATAAAAACAGCCTGGTACTGGCACAAAAACAGACCAGTTGACCAATGGAATAAAACTGAAGATCCAAACCTGAGCTCATACAATTTCAGCCACCTCATATTTGACAAGGGGGCCAAGAAGACACAATGGAGGAAAGACAGCATCTTCAGCAAGTGGTGCTGGCAAAACTGGATCACCACTTGTAGAAGAATGAAATTAAACCCCTACCTCTCACCTTGTACAAAGGTCAACTCCAGATGGACCAAAGACCTCAACGTGAAACCCCAAACTCTGGAGGTGATAGAAGAGAAGCTTGGCAGCAGACTACAAGACATAGGTGTAGGAAAAGACTTCCTAAATCAGACAGCAGCTGCACAAGAAATAAGATCGACAATTGACAAATGGGACCTCATTAAACTCAAAAGCTTCTGTACATCAAAGGAAGCAATAAAGGAAGTGAGGAGAAGACCCACAGAGTGGGAGGAAACCTTCACAGCAGATACATCTGACAAAGCATTAATTTCCAGAGTATACAAGCTACTCAAAAAACAAAGAAGAAAGAAAACAAATGAATCATTCAAAAGATGGAGCAAAGATCTGAATAGAGACTTCACAGAGGAGGAGTTAGAGATGGCCGAGAAACATCTTAAGAAGTGTTCAACATCTCTGATAATTAAGGAAATGCAAATTAAAACCACTCTGAGATATCACCTTACTCCAATAAGACTGGCTAGGATCAGGAACACGAATGATACCAAGTGCTGGAGAGGTTGTGGGGAAAGGGGAACACTCATCCATTGCTGGTGGGAATGTAAACTTGTACAGCCACTATGGAAAGCAGTGTGGAGAACCCTTAGAAGACTCAAAATGAGCCTTCCATTTGACCCAGTCATACCACTCCTGGGTATATACCCACAAGACACAACTTACTGCAAAGATACATGCACAGCTATGTTTATTGCAGCTCTGTTCACAATAGCAAAAAGCTGGAACCAGCCCAGGTGCCCCTCAACTGACGAGTGGATAGAGAAAATGTGGTACATGTATACAATGGAGTTCTAGGCAGTGGTAAAGAGGGACAACATCATGAAATTTGCAGGTAAATGGATGGAGCTGGAAGACATTATGTTAAGTGAAGTAACACGGTCCCAGAAAAACAAACGACAAATGGTGTCCCTCATATGTGGATGCTAGTACAAATAACCCAGATATAAATATTTCTTGTGGAGAGGGATGCATAGTAAAAGAACAACAGCGGAAAGACTGCATCAGAAAACGGACTTAAATGGTGAATTGGGAAGGGGGGAGGGGCGGGAGAGGGACACAGGTGTATATTCGATTAATGCATAATTAATTGACATGAGTTCAACAAGTATCCAGTTTTGCTTAGACACTGTCTACAGGATACATGGAGTTTTAGGACTTAGTAAAAGTAAATATGTGTATATTAAACAACATTGGTTTACAGGCTCTGATAAAAACGGTAATGCATCTGAATTAAATGGAGATATAAATCGCTGTTGTCCACATTTGTTTTAAATAAAATCTGTAGAGCAATAACTTTGGGATTGTCACATACAAATGTTTTCTATAATGTCTCTGTTGTACAGTATCACCTTGTAGCATTCTCCTTCACCTATAAGATGATTTAACATAAAAATTAAGTTTGCTTCCCAAGTTAATCATATATAGTCACCCAAAACAGCATGGGTGAATTTGATCAAATCTGTGCCTTGATTCCACCCTATAGGTATGTATAATACAACTGTCTTCTGGAGACTCATGGGTTAAAAAAAAGAGGGGGGGTACAGTTAGGTATGAAACCTTTTCGTCAAAAACCTTGCAATTCAAATCTTAAAACTAACTATGGAAAAAAAAGTGTATGTTCCAACAGGTCAAAATGTCACCAACAATGGCTGAGAAAAAAAAGATACAGCTTTGCATTGAGTAGGATGTACTGGAAAGTGCCAACTGAAAGGTTGACCCATCTGAACATTGAAAGGGAGAAAAGCCTCAGATTCCTACAAACATCAAACCCCTCTGTGGATCCTACCTGTAACAACTATTTATAATGAGTCCTAATGAAACTTACCTTCTAGGTGCCACAAAGGTTTTAATAAGAGAGACTTTCTTGCCTCCCCACCATAGAACAAGGAGAAATATGATGATGATGAGGTCATTCTCCAACTGTAAATTTGAGACAACTATTATAGAGGTAATCTCTTATAAAACCAGTAAAACTGCCTTCTTTAATTGACTAATAGACATAGGAACTGTGAAAAGGATTATTGTCTATTCAGAACCAAATATAGTACTAAAGTCCTTAAGCTATGCACCCAAGCAAAATATATCAATACAGGAGCTCTGACATCAGTAATGGATTATTCTACCAAGGAGATGTTGGCCAGGGGATCCAAGCCCCCACAAAAGGTAAAGGCTCCTTGCCTCTAAACTGGGATATCTGCAAGAAGAGGGGCGATAAGGCCCTGCTGTCGAAGACCTGACGTTAACATGGGAAAGATGTATTGAGACCACACATGCAAGTGTACAGATGGTCTATGGAATACCAGAGAGTGTTACCAAAGGCCACTAAACCAATAAAGCAAAAATTGGTCTCCTTGAGTCAAGCAAGACTCCACCGTCAGCACCAGCTACACATCACCTGCCTGGAAATACTGTGCAGCAGAGGCAGCCATATGCCTGTATATCCCAAATCTAATTGGCTATGGCTCTGTCCTTGGAGGAATAACCCACGGCTGATGCCACAAGCTTACATCCTCTACAGGTTAGGAGATGTTATAAACCTGTAAGACCCTGTAATATTTAACAGGAAAAAATGTAATTCATGGATTAACATACCATCCAAACATATGTGTCTACACCAAAGTAACCTACCATAACTATTAGTGCTGTTTAAATACCTATATATCTAATTGCATGTGCTTCATTAGTAGGATCGAAAGGTTATTCCGGGACAAACTGTCAGCCCATGAAAGGAAACAGCTGGAATTGACCAGAGTCCAAGACAACAGCTCCAGAGAAAGTGGACTGTTTTGCTTCTCATCCACCTGTGCCCCTTTTCTAAGCCTAGGGAACAATCTGCAGAAGAGGGGGCATGGTAAAATGTAAGGGCTGCGATTGGGGTGAATGGTGAAACTACAGCAATATAGTCTGGACACTCATTTGATCAACTTATAAGCCCCCTTCTCCCCCCCCCCCCTGCTGGATGGTGGGGCTGTGGGGGTTTGGGCACAACAGTCTGCAAATTGGTTTTACATGAGGGATGCTTGTACACATAAATTATCACTTATTGCTAAAAAATGAAAAAAAAAACTGAGAGAAATATGCAGGACAATTATGGCAGAATGCATGATCTGGGATGGAGTGGGGTGGGAAGGGGGGGGAAGATAAAGGAAATATGCCTGAACTGAATTGGAAAATGATGTATGAAATACACAAAGCATCAATTAAAAAAAAGTTATTTTGGCATCTATACATGTAGTAGACAGTATGCTGAGAATTATACCGGTGCAGAGCTTGTCCCTCAACCTAACCTGCCCTAGGCAGGTGAGACCATACAAGCAACTGAGTTGCAGATCTGGGCCAATCAGAAGGCGACCAGAGGAGGGCGGGAACGTGAACAGTACATAGCCCCTAACCCTGCCCCCCAATAAACCAGTCCGAGACGGCTCGCCCTCTGTGTTCACCCCACCCCCAGGGTCTGTGTCTTGGCTCTGTGCTTCTCATCCCCGTTCCTTTAGTCAGACCCCAAAATTCCCCAGCAGGCCTGGGGGATTGACTATATATACATATAAAACCCTACGTGTGATCTAAAATTCTGCTCTGAATCCTGAGGAATATGGATGTGGCATGCTCTCCTTACAAAGTCCCCTGCTGTTGGAGATAAAGGTTCCTGCCCATCTCTGATGCCAGCAATGTTGCCACACCCACACAGCTTTGGAATCGTCTCTCTCATAACATGGTACGTTCCTAAATCAGCAATATCAAATAGGCTAACTTCCCCTGCATGATGATGTATACATATCTGGAAATCAATATAGAAGATCCTGATCATTTTAAATTCACCAATATTTAGCATTAAACTTCTGAACGTGTTATACTTTTGGACCCTTTACAAAATGGAACCCATTTTTCACATGGATTATTAATTTTATACATTTTAAAAAGAAACACCTATCATTTTTTTTATTTATTATACTTTTTGTTTCATTATTATTGTATATTACAGAATTATTTAAATATTGTTTTTGTCATACACTGCAAATATTATTTTATAGGATCTTATCCTTTCAATTAGTTTAGGATTTCTTTTGTAGAATCTGAAAAGGGTTGCCAAATTCCTCAAATTAATCATTACTCTGTATGTGTGTATGTGTGTGTGTGTGTGTGTGTGTGTGTGTGTGTGTGTGTACATGTTTGTATGGTGTTTGTGGGTGTATGTACTTGTGCATGCACGAGCCAACCCTGTGCATGCATAGGGAGGCTATGGACTGACACTGGATACCTTCCTCTTTCATTCTTCATCTTATTTTTGAGATAAGCTTTCTCACTGAATATGGTACTCACTGTTTTGGCAAGATTATCTGGACAGTGAGTGAGCTCCAAGCATCTTTCATGTTTCTGTGTCTCTAATCCTAGGCTTGCAGGCCTATGTTACCACACAGGTTTCTCACATGGGTTTTGAGGAGCCCCAACTCACATCTTCATGCTTGTACAATAACTGCTTTATATAGTCAACTCTATAGGCCCAAACTGACATTAGTTGTTGACTTATTTCTGAAATTTGTTTTGCTAATTTGCATGGATAACTTATAGGATAGCCCCTTGGAGAGAGATAGAGAAGACCAGATAGAGACAGAAATAGAAAAACAAATGACAATAGGTTCCAAAATAAGCTGTCTGAAACAATGTTGACCAAAATTTGTTTTATCTTAAGTCATTTGTTTTACAATGGTGGGTGCCTTGCACCATATAGAATTATAAAAGACTTCAGCTTTCTACAAGGAGCAGCCTGGATGGGTGATATCATTACAGCAATTTATAAATCCAAAATCTGTCACTGTAAGTCTATTAACATGAAGTACATCAGTGATAACTGAAAATTAGGCAAAGAAGAGTACAGATGTAAAATTTTTGGCCCAAAGATAAGCATCTTCTAAAGAATTTTCTAGTCTGAGGAATTTTCTCATTTAACTGACAACCTACTTTCAAAGTGTTTTTATAAGTGGGTTTGTTTTAGTTCATTAGGAAATCCAAGAGGGACTTCTTATACTAATGAGCTGTCTGGTATGTGTCCTGCAGTGCTGGCTTAGGTGCTTTGTTCTCCAGCTTGTCAAGTATGCTCTGGGCAATAGAGCTCAAAGCCCATGGAATCAATGTCTTCCTAATCCATGTAATTTGAGATTTCTTGACTTCTATGGCTGATGGTGCACTTAAGGTTTCTCTTCCCCCTGTTCTTCTTCTCTTCCCATCCCATCCATTTCCTCCTCTTCCTTTTTCCTCACCCCAGTACTTCAGCACTAATACTTGTGAATGTAGGTGCTGTTGTGTGAAGTTGTAGTATGTTTTTTATTTCTTTACATCTTTCATTGTCCTTTTTAGGTACAATTACATATCCACTCAATTCTAGGTCAGGTTGTTGCTTATGTAAACACCTTATCTTATAGAACTATGAATATTTGGCTCACATAACACAATCATTTTCTTTCTTAGTCCTTCTGAAGTGCTCAACATAAATAATGGTAATCCTCCATTTGATGGAAATTGCCTCCTCTGTAATTCAGAATAGTAATTATTAAGCTGTGTGTGCTTTTATGACAGTGTATACCTTTCCTTTCTGGGACTATACAAGACAAGGAAGAATTGCCAAACACTGATAGAGATGAGATGACCAAGCAGCCATCCAGGAATTTGTATGGCTTACCAATTGTGTGCTTCAAATCCCTTTGCAGACTTTTCTTCTTAAAAAAGTTTATTTGTTATTTTTATTTTAGTGTATGAGTGTATTGCCTGAGTGTGTGTGAGTGCACCTGTGTTATGCAACCCCATGAAAATCAGAAGACTGTGTTGGGTTCCCCTAAACTGGAATTAAAGATGGTTACTATCTTCCGTGTGGGTGCTGGGTCTTTGCAAAAGCAGACAGTGTACTTAAGTGCTAAGCCATCTCTCCAGTCCCTGCAATCTCTACTTATTCAATTTTAGTCCTAATTTAATATGCAACTACACAGGAAATACTTCCATTTCTCTCCACGCTTGCCATAGGAGTTCCCATAATCACTACTGAGTAAAAATTAAACTAGGAACTCTTATTGCTTAAGTTTTGGTATATCTTAGCCATTTTAGGTAAGAAGTATTCTTAAATAGTTGTCAAGATTTCTGGAATTCCTAGTAGGTTTTACTACTAGAAATGGCCATTAGGAAAAGTCAGAAATCTTTGTGATTACATTCAGTTATTTGTCATCTTAATGCCAACCAAAATAAAATATGTTGACAATGTATTACCCAAAATATACTATGCTGTTACTACAGGTATGCATCACCATACATGGCAACATATAACCTTTTTTTTTTTTTTTGAGACAGGGTTTCCCTGTCGCTGCAGCTATCCTGGAACTCATGATGCAGACCAGGCTGGTTTTGAAATAGCAGAGACCAGCCTGCCTGCCTCTGCCTCTTGAGTGCTGAGATTAAAGGTGTATGCTACCATGTCCAGCATACCCTTTTAATCATAACATTTAACCCTTTATTTTCAAAAGTTTTTAGACATCTGGTAACATTGAGTTAATCTGTAATAATTCCTCAAATGTGATTAGTTCTAATATTGTTCGTAAATCCAAGGTCTGTGTTTATTCTGAGGCTCAAAACAATCTCTTAACTATGATTCTATAAAATTCAAAAGAAAAGCTAGACACTTTGGATACACAGTAGAATTATGTAAACATTACTATTGCAAAAGGGAAGACCAAGAGGAAAACAAGGAGTGGTTTGACCAAATAAGGCTCAACCTAACAAAGCAAGGCCCAGATGCTAGTGCTCCACGTCAGGCATTCGAAGCTTATGGTGGGAGCTGGAGAGATGGCTCAGTGGTTAAGAGCTCTGACCGCTCTTGCAGAGGACCTGGGGTTCAATTCCCAGCATCCACATGGTGGCTAAGAACCGTCGTCTTTAAGCAGGGGGTGGTGGTGCATGCCTTTAATCCTAGCACTCAGGAGGCAGAGGCAGGTAGATCTCTGTGAGTTCAAGGACAGCCTGGTCTACAAACTGAGTTCCAGACCAGCTGGGGCTATAGGGAGACCCTGTCTTGAAAAAACAAAAACAAAACAAAAACAAAACCAAAACCATCTTTAACTCCAGTTCCAGGGGAATCCGATGCCCTCTTCTGACCTCTGCAGCATTGCATGATACAGGTGCACCAACCTACATGCAGACAGTACACTCATATGCATAAAAAATAATAAAATAATAATCTTATAATGGTGTAATCTGGGCTCTATTGGGCTTGGGCAACTCAACCCTTTCAGTTCCTCTGTCTGAAGCAAGCGTAGTAGACTCTCTTTTGGTCCAGATCCCTTTATTGCTTTTAAATTTCCTTGTAAGTGTCCTGTAGCCCTGGCATCCTGGGGTTGTCATTGCAACCTGCACGTTCACTGCTTCATGAAAGGACTTCTCAGAGCATCTTTGCAGAAAATCTAACTCTGGTGCACCTTACCTTATTCAGCGGCCTTCTGTAAGGTTGGTGCAAGCCTCCATGACTCCATAATGTTTATAAATTGTATGCTTGCAAAATCAGCACCGTGTAGGTAGTTCTGTTGAATTCTGCTGTCAGATCAGGATATTGATAGGCCTCTGCATCTTGGTGTTAGAAACAAGGAAAAAAAAAATTCCCTAATTGGCTATTCCTAAGCCATAAGCCCATTCAAGTGCATTCTGAATTCAGGACCTCTCTTTTAAAGTTTGTATTTTATAAGTTGGAGTTTTAGCAGAGTGGAGCTTTGGAGACAGAGCACACTTCCTATTGTCCCAGTGAAGAGTCTGAGGGTTCTTTTTAATGGTACCAATCTCTTTACGAATTAGAGCTTTTTCTCTTCACCTGTCATGTTTGTATCTTTTATTTATTCACAGTTCTTTACTCCAAAAATGGCACATTTACATTCTCTCTCTCTCTCTCTCTCTCTCTCTCTCTCTCTCTCTCTTTCAATGTACAACTAAAAACAGTGAGCAGTAACAAGTCATAGCTGGATGTTTTACTGACTTGAAATTCATTATGCCAAATTAACTTATGTTACTTTTGAATTCAGCCTCACTCAGATTTTCAGGATATGGGATAAATGTTCTGGCTTCTTTGCTAGAATGCGACATGAATGGCTTCTAGCCCACTTCTCAAGAGGGTCCTTCTTTCCTCCTGAGACCTCATGAACTTGGTCTACAGTGTTGGCATTTCTCTTTGCATTTTGATCTTCCAGGGGACAGCAGAATGGCCCATTAGGCACTGCTGTGGCATTCTAGAGCTCCTCTAGCCCAGAGCTCCAAACTCTTCCACATTGCAGAGGCCTACAAACATGGCCATGTCTGTTACAGTACAAGCTCAACTCCTGTTACTAAATTTTCCACTTTAGCTTTCTCATTACTGTAACAAAATACCTGACAAAAGCAATCTAAGGAGAAAATGGTCACAAAGTCTACCTTGTTAAGGAAGGCATGCTTACAGGAGTGGCTTTAGCGGCAAGGTAGTATGGCAGCTAGTCACATTACCTCTATAATCAGACAGCAGAGAGAGGTGAATGCTATGGCATTTGCTTTATCTAATTTTTTGCTTTAGTATTTTTTAAATTTTTTATTTATTTTTTTGATCGTTTTGTTTTCTCCCATCTTCTACCACAGCTCCTGTAATGGTGTTGCATATACTCAGGGTAGCTCTTTATTTATTTCCTCATGAATTAATCCTTGCTAGAACCACCTTCACAGAAACCCTCAGAGTTATGTCATTTACATGATTCCAAATTGAGTCAAATTTATCATGAAGACTTGCCTTCTCAAATTAACTAACTACTCAGGAAGCTATGCTAAATTTTCATAGTTAAAACAACTGAGATAACTAATTGAAAATGAGACATTTATTTGGTGCAAAATTTTAGAGATTTCTGTCAATATTTATTTATCCCTGTTGCTTTGGGCCTGTGGTAAACCAATACTTGATGCCCAAGGGACATAGCACGGGAGGCTTCTTATATCAGCGCATGGGGAGAGAGAGAGAGAGAGAGAGAGAGAGAGAGAGAGAGAGAGAGAGAGAGAAAATGAGATCTTCCTTTCACTTTGACCTGCTAAAGTTTTCCCCTCACCACTAGATGCTGGCAATCAAGCTTTTACAAAGCACACAGTCCTTGGAGAGGATTCAATATTCAAACTATAACAGAAACCCTGTTGTGACTCCTAAAGAGATTAGATAACTATAGCAGAAATTCTGCATTCTATGATGACAATATACGAATAGCAACGAAAAGCAGCCCTATGTGTTTCATATAAAATACAATTGTATATTCAGTAAAAATTGAAATGAAGGTAGAATGCAGAATTTTTTAAATATTATGCCACTTTTCAAAATACTAATATCAAAAGAATATAGTCTATTTACTAAATTATAATAATTTGACCATGCTTTTGGATTTCTATTTTATAATGCTTTGTTTCTTTTAAGAAAATTGTTGCTTTAAATCCAAATATCAATGTCTATTATTCCCTATTCATGTTTGTCAGACATTTTGTACTGATATCTTAAATTGTCACATGGTGCCAATTGATTTTGGATTTATTCCTCTTAGCACATGATATTTTTTTAAGAAAAGGTTTAGAGCCCCCTGGGGTCATTAGCACATCAGATTTTAGATCAATTATTTTCAAATTAAACTTAGACAAATAAATCTCAAATTCTTAATTACAGCCAATTTCATTGGAGTACTTTTAATATTTATTTAATTCTATGAATTTTTAAATCAATTCACAATATTTTTATGATTGTATTTCATAATTAAAGGTGCTTCCTGTGCCCAACCTTAGAGAATGCATTACTGTGCCAGTAAGATAATGCCTGATGGACAGAACTCATGCATTTGAGTTCTTAGGAGCTCAGTATACCTTTTAGCACCACCAAATGGTTTCTTCTAGTTCTGTAATGTGTGGCAGATTTCATATGAGGCTTTTGTGGACAGTCTGTGGCTTCTTCATCTGGGCCTAAAATGTTTGTTGCCTTTGCAATTTGCACTGATTGCTTAAGAAAAGAATGGCTTGTTTTGTAAGGGCTGCTTTTAGTTTAGCGGGTTCTGTGCATAGTTAGCTACAATGCTTTTATTTTGTGGTGTTGGTTCAGATTGTGTTCTTTTGAGGCATTTATTACATTCTTACAAATTATACATATTGCAGAAGGCATGATTTTGTCCATACATGGAAAAGAGACACATTCAGTATTTAATTGAATAAAGAAACTGATGAAACGAGCTTGTGTTCAATAATAAGGCAAAACAATGGAGTCAAGAGAGACTATTTCTAGGTTTTAAGCTAGGTTTATTACAGTTAAAGTTATTTTTATATCCTAAACAACTTCAGAAAGAAAATTACCTTTTCTGATCTGTTTTTAATAAGAATAACATCAATATTATGCTTTATGTAACACATGAAACTTAATGTTGTTAGATTATATTTATAAACATGATCCCCCACACAAGTCTAAATAAGTCTTGTTGAAAATGAATTATTTTTCACAATGAAAAATTAGCCAATAAGCTTTAAATAATATGATAAAGTTTGTATATCTAGTAGACAGGTAGATTTTAGACAGCTCTCTTTTAAAATAATTTGCTCTTATTATTGTGTCTTAATAACCACCACAACATGAATTCCTCCTATATTTTTGTGCTGCCAGTTTAGGAGGTCCTTGTTATGTTTATCCCTATAAGTAGTTGTATCATGACTTTATTTACATAATTTTAGAAGTGAAATAATACATCTATACTACAAAAGTTTTCTATTTCATCACCATTCAAAATGTGATGTGTTAATAGTTGTGGCACATGTGTGTTATAGCCTTAACAGCATTGACAACATGGATGTCTGATGGGTTGTTTGGTTATTTCTTTCATAGAGAAAAAAAAAAAGAAAAGACAAAGGAAAAAAGGGACTTAGCATGAGAAGGTATGGGAGAGGAAAGAGGGAAGAAAGAAGTAAAGAAAAAATTCTGCAATACTTGCACAATAATTGCCTATTAAACTGAAATATATCAGCTGTAGAATCTTATCTCTGGTTAAAGAAGACGTTATTCCCCAGATAAATATTGATAGGGGCTAATGACCCAGAGTCACCTTCATTCATCTTCTCTGGCAGAAGGTTGCCTATGAATCAGTATGTTTTCCTGGAGGAGTCTTAGTTTTAGATTCTTTCTCAGCATTCTAAGTAATTTTCTGGTTCTTTTCCTCAACTAGCTTGTATAAGCAAGGCCTGTGATTTTGCATACCCATGTCTCTATTCTCTGTACTGTGCACATACAGCTGTCTGTAGCATTTAGAATTTACACAGATTTTATTGCTTGAAAGTGTTGCTAGGTCTTACCTAGCATATAATAACGGTTTCTGATATCCCAGTTATCTATCTTCAGTTAGGCTTCCTATCTGGCACTGGAGATATCAATATGTATATTAAAAGGAGTATTTGAGTCCCCAAATTCCTGGTACTTAAAACAGACTTTTTGTGTTACATTACTCCTGATGCTATTGATGTACTGACAATGATGGTAAATAAGATGTTAGAATTTATGAGCATCATCAATAGTATAAGCAATGCTTCTGTTTAACAAGATGATGATATGGAGTCAAACTGAAGAATTAAAAATACAAGGGAAAACCCTCCAATTCAAGTGATATTTGTATGTATATATATATAACTATATATATATATAGTTATATATAAAACTATGTATATATATATATGTATATATACTGTAGCAATACAAGTTGGAGAGAACAACAAAAGAACTGAAAAATAAACTCTGGAAAGACTCAGAAAAAGATTCAGGACATTTATGACAGAGTGCAGGGACTCTGGTGGGGTAGGGGACATGGAAAGGGAAGTGATTCTAGATTCAGTTGAGAAATGATGTATGAGCTATGGAAAAAGTTTAATAATAATAAATAATAATAAAATAATACAAACTGAAGAACCATGAATCATAACTACAAATAGAACTATGCAACTAGGATGTAAGAACATGGTATTTCCCTTCTGAAGAACAATATGTTTATTTCTGTAACACCTGAGTAATTATGGCTTTCACTAATAGCTTTTTGCCTTATCTTAAAATGAGGATTATAGCCAGGAATGGTGGCGCACACCTTTAATCTTAGCACTCAGGGAGTTCAAGGCCAGCTTGGTCTACAGAGTGAGTTCCAGGCCAGCTGGGGCTATAGGGTGATCCTGTCTCAAAAAGACAAAAAAAAAAAAAGGGGATTATAATAACCTGTACCTATATCTATCCTAAGGATCAGGTAGTCTTCTGAAAGAGCTTTATACATTTCATAATTAGTATTATTTTAGTGCTAACTACCCTAATTTTGTAATTCCCAAAGATAACAGTGAGAGTGAGCCCAGTGGAATCCCCATGACCTCCATTTGTCCGAGTTTAAGCATTTTTTATTTTATTGTCTTAAACATTTATTCATTGTGAGCATGTGTATGACTGTGGGTTTTTTTCTGTGTGTATTTAAGTGGGTATGTATCCAGGTAGGTAGGCAAGTAGACAAATTGATGGTGTTGGTTGTCTCCTTCCTACCATGTAGGTATGAGGGTTATGGGGATTAAATTTAGGTCATCAAGATTAGTGGCAAGGCCCTAGATCCACTAAGCCATCATTCCATCCAGAGTTTAATTATTTTCAAATTTCATTTATGTTTTGAGATTTAATTTCTAACACCACACATACTCCAGGAGACTATATTTATTCCTGTTTTTCCTCTGATTTTCATCTTCTGATGAATCCATGTTCTCACATGTTCCTGCTATAAAATCAGGGATTTTATAAACATCATCCTTGTGAGGCTCATCTTTTCACTATTTGAGCTCAAGAGACAGGAGCAGCAGGAGATTCTTCTGTACTCAGGTGTGGTGACAGGCTGGAGTAGGACTGCAGGACACATTAGGTAGAGACATGAATTGAACATAAGACACTAACTTTCTAAACAAAGAAGAGGCCTTGGTCAATCTGCACTCAGCTGGACTCTTACATCTATTACTGTGTGTCAGGGCTGGCTGCCAATTTTTCCAGCTATACGACGACTCTTAGCTTTCTTTTCTTTTTTTTTTTGTCTTTTCGAGACAGGGTCTCCCTGTAACCCCAGCTGTCCTGGAATTCACTCTGTAGACCAGGATGGCCTTGAACTCACAAAGATCCGCCTGCCTCTGCCTCCCAAGTGTTAGGATTAAAGTTGTGCACCACCACGCCCGGCTGACTCTTAGCTTTCTTATTCTACAAATATAATTTTGGCAAATCTTTTAAAAACAGAAAACAAGGAGGTGGAGAAATGGCTCAGAGGTTAAGAGCACTGACTGCTCTTGCAGAGGATCCTGGTTCAATTTCCAGCAGCCACATGGTGGCTAATAAACATCCATTTATCTCATACAGATAAAAGCAAAGAAATAAAAAGGACACACAATTTATAGATACTTACCTTTTATTTATTTGGTATGTATTATGCATTTATTTGGTCCATGAGAGCAACATATGGTGGAAATATAATTTAAAACAGATACGCAGAGGTAAAGAACGATGAAATCACCAAGTTTGCAGGTAAATGGATGGAACTAGAAACTGTTATACTAAGTAACACTGACTCAGAAAAAACAAACAACATATGTTCTTCCTCATATGTGGATCATGGCACCAAATCTTTATATGTGAGTATGCATCCTGTTGTACCTGCAGGAACCAGAAAATGGAAAAGAACCAGGGAAGTAAAGGGAAAGAGGGAACCTGAAAGAGAATAGCAGTAGAATAAGGTGTTACTAATGGAGAAATGGATAAAATGCAGTATTTAAATGGTAGAGGGGAAAGGACGGCTATACAAGGAACTTTGAGGATAAAGGGGAAGAAGGAGCTCAAGAGAGGCGGGACCATAGGAGACAGGTATTATCAAGGGAGACATGGGGGAAAATGGGATGATTTAAATGGCAGAATCCATGGAAGGAGGGAGGGGGAGAGAGAGAGAGAGAGAGAGAGAGAGAGAGAGAGAGAGAGCCAGCCTAGCTAGTGTAAAAAAGAAAGAACAGTGGGAATCATAGTCTAACAACCTAATGACAGATTTCACATACAATGTCTCTACATGAGTTCATGTACATAGCTCAAGAGAACATATCAAGGAACAGTGCCAGACAGGAGAAACCTTCCTTTGAGTTGTTGGCCAGGGTAGTGTAAGAGATCCCCCAAATTACATGGGCTATTGCCACAACCTTTGCTTGATTGCCTTACAGAAGTTGTAGGTAAGGTCTTGTTGCTGAAGACAAGACATACTTCTGACAAAAGATTTGGAGTGATCCAGCTTAGAACTAACCTGGAAGCCACCTAAAGGTTAGTTTTCATAACTTTGGAGAGCACTATGCTAAAGGAGAACATTAATGGTTCTAGGCCAAATAACTACATCTATGACTGGCCTAGCAAAGGACATTGGTGCGGTGGTGGCACTTGTATCTTGGGAGCAAAGAAGAGCTACCTAATTGGAGTTAAATCTCACTCAAGGAGAGAAAACTCATGTGTAAACAGCCAAATACACATGGGGAGAGGCCACAGATCTTAGAGAAAACTTCAAGACTGTCATGCCTAGACAAACGTAATTTCTTACTATGTGCAAAACATGAACCTTATATTTCATGGAAAGTATACTAGTCACCACTCATCAAAGAAGCTTATTTTGCAAAGAAACTTCTTTTGGACAAGCCTAAGTGGCACATCTACAATGGTACTCTATACTACGACTCAGGGTACAGAGAACACTGGATAAAGAAGACACTAATGAATCCCTCAATTTTCATCAATGAAGCTCCCCCATGCAACACAGGGCCAGGAAAACAAAAGGTGACAAATGACCAAAGTGTAGAAAGTAAGTCTTCAAAATGGACAGGACACCCATTGTAAGTTTCACCCATGCAGGCCTCAAAGATCATTGCAGAAGAGGGGGCAGAAAAAAATTATAAGAGCCAGGGAGGAGGCACAAGACCATGTGGAAAGAATCCTGTAAGTTCCTGGGACCCTATTCATTATGAACCTATAGGAATGGTGTTGGCATGTATAAGACCTGTGCAAACTCAATCAAACAAAAACCCTAACTATGGAAATGAGCAGCAGGCCCCAGTTTTGGTGGAAGAAGTATTGGCAACTTCTGGGTGAGGATGAGCCAATATTCTTAAAGGAAGGGACTCTAGATAGGCTGACTAGATCTTAGTAGATGAACTTGCACTGAGAAACATCTGGGGACACTAACTTGACACAAGAGGCCACACACATACAAATGACAGAATGTATGAATTCGAGTGGGTGGGCTATGGGAGGGTGCCCTTGAGGAAGGGAGTATAAAGATGACTAAGATTGATTGGGCTGTTCTGTATGAAACAAACACAACTTCAGTAAAGAAGGACAGCTACACAATTTGAAGACATTGAAATATTCACATTCGAAAATGAAAGTAGGAAAATAATTTTGACAGTGTATTAAAATTCAATATATGGGAAATTCTACCATATTTTACATGTACTTGCTATACAATGTAAATGACACTTTGTGGATTCTGCTTTTGTTTGTGAAATCCGCTGTGTATTTCACCTCACGCCAGCTACATGTAGAAATATCAATAGCTACATGGGGTTAGAGTCTGTCTCATGGCCCTACACAAATATACATACATGTGTCACATAGTGCTCATAAAGATCTGATTATAGATTCTACATGACAAATGAAGAAAAAGAAACACAGGAGGAATTGAGTCATCATATGCTCACATTAAACGCAGATAGTGAATTTAGCTCATTGTGATCAAATTTTCAGTGGCCGCATCAGACCCTCTTTCTATGCTTTGCTTTGTTAAGATTTGGCAAAAATTTCTGATGAAATTTAAATTTAGTTATCACTCCTTCTTTTTTGACTACTTGTGTGAATTTGGTACAGAATGCTGAATTGACATATCTATGGACCAAAATGTTTTTGTGGTGAGAATGTTATTATAAGAATGGATTTGGGTTGCGTAAGCACATGCTGTTCTTTGGAAATAAAGTACCTTCACACTGCCCCAAGGGGAATTTATCCATGCAGCTTTTGGCTCTTGTACTGAATTAATCAAAAGGGAACTGATTTGTGGGTGGGAAATGAGGTTGAGCTCAGTGGAGAGCCTACCACATTTTAGTAATTACTGGTTTCATGTTAATTTGAGGATTCAGTTGCATCTAGTATCATTATTCCTTCCAAGTTACTTAGGTTCCTTTCTTTAAATGAGAAAAAGTAATGTTTTTGAGGTAGTTAACTCTGCTGGCTACAGTACTGCTAGAAACAGTCGTCCTAATTCTGTTCATGATGGGCAATTTATTTTTTCAGGAATATTTGTTTATGATTTCAGAATTCTGTTGAATTATTTAATCAGTTCGTTCAGCTTTATCAACCCTAATATATCTACTTTTTTGTCCATGGAGTGCTAAGAATATTTCAATTAAAAAACTAAAATATCTTTACTGACATCCCCATGAAGTGGCTATAATAAGAAGCACTGTCTCCAGACTACTGGTAAGCAACGGAAGGTTAGTTGACATTGTCTGTCTCAGAAACTCTTGATGAAGGAGTCCACAGATAGCTTCAAGGTGGTCCAGTCAGCACTCACGGCATGGTAGTCCTTTTCCACTCAGCCATTCCTTCTAGACTTCCTGGTGCTCTTCTGTCTGTAACATGCCCACTGACATGTTACAGACAGAAGAGCTTTTCACAGTTTTAGGTGTAGAGCGGGGGAATATGCTGAAAGGCAGGGTGACATCTGCACCATCCCATTTGCTGACTGGCTACATGAGAGATGTGGGAGAAAGCAAGTCCTGTGTAGTTTACAGAAGATGGAATGAGTTCCATATGCTCACCACGGAGGTCGCCCATGTGTGCACTGTAAGGGCTTTCCCAGTGCCTATATTTAATTTCCATGAAAAGTGCAGGCTTTCCTAAAACCCTCACCACATTTAACCATGTGTCTGCATAATTCAGAATGCTTTCCTTTGTGAATCACACATTGAGAAAATAGTGCTCCCTCATATGAAGTATTAATTTGTTTATACAGGACAAAACCGACTTTCTCTCTGTCTCTCTCTGTGTCTTTCTTTCTGTGTGTGAAATTCGTGTTAGAGTTTTTCCTTTGTTACCACCGTTCCTCTGCCTCTGGTTTCTATTGTTCATTTGTCTTGAATGACCATTCATCTAGTTATGCATGTTCTTTTACCCTTTAAGGGAATGAGTAGTCTCTCAGTATTCAGTCACCTAATTTTAAAGTCCCCTCAAAGCAGCGGGGGGACTTTAGAATCTTGTTTAAATTGCCATCTCTGGCCAGGTTTATCAATCTAAAAATTAGCTGCATACAAATAGGTTGCCCAGTATACACTCTGATCTAGAGAGCCCTAACCTGAAGGACAGCACTGTTCCATAGGTAGTATATTAGTCAGGGTTCTCTAAAGAAACAGAAGTAACAGGACGGATATATATATAGCTATATACAATTTATTGATTTGCTCACGTGACAGAGTTCAAGGAGTCCAACAGTAGCTGCACCACACTGGAAAGGCTGAGAGAATCCAGGGAACTGCTCAGTCTGCAAGGCTGGATGTCTCAGTAGTCCCAATCTAGTGCTGAAGGCCCGAATGGATTCCAGGAGATCTGCTGGTCTCAGTACATGCTGGGATCTGAAAGGTTGATCACAACAGCAAGACAAACTCACCAGATGAGAGAGGCAAGCCACAGGAGAAAAGGGACCAACTCCTTCTGCCGTGGCCTTTTATACTGCCTGCCGGCAGAAGGTAATGCCCACATTTGGGGTGGGCCATGCGGGTTGAGGTGGTCCAATCCAAACATCCTTTTTCTCTTATTGTTCCTTAGTCCAGTCAAGTTGACACACAGGATTAACCATCACAAGACCACTCCTTGTCAACCTGACACCCAATAAATAGCCTCTCCTTATGTTATGCTTAAATGTCAATTGCAAACAATGGCAAGGTCATAATTCCACCTAATGTTGTAAGTGTCTCATGTGCAATAGCAAATAGAGTAGGTGGTAATGTCCTTGAGGAACACTTAGTCCTTCAGTATCTAATAACCTAAATATGACAACACTTAACTTATCTCAGTTGCACATTCAAAAGAGAACAACACAAGTATTCGCTTTATATTTATATATATATATATATTATATTATATATTATATATATATATATGTATGTAGTAATGTATGAACAGCACATTTTAACCAAATGGACAAAAGTTAATATCTATTATAATCCACAGTTTCTGCAACTGGCCCGTGGCTTCAGCTGATATTATGACTACCTTCTTCTACTACCCATTCTGTATTTCCTCACATCAGCAAGCACTCTGCAGGTCTTGGCTTTTCCCTGGAGGAGTGACCCATACCTTAATCCCTGAAGGGTCTGGGCCATTTATTGTCCTGTCTGGTTTGGATTGTTGGAGTTTTCCATTGACCTTAATCATAGGACATGATAGCACCAGAAAGCACCCTACAGCATCTCCTGTCTTCAGACATAATCTTCCTTGCCCCCATTGTGGAGAAAAAGTCCAATTTCCCCATGGTAGTCTGGATCAATCACTCCTCCTACTACTGTTCTCCCACACATCTCCATCCCAAGTTTCAGGGTTCCACCCTTTCCCCACCAGTGCTCTCACTTTACTCTGACTTCCTCTGGCTGGGAATTAATTTTGTGTCGTAAATCAGCCAAATGTATAATAAGGGCTCCAGCTTGATTTTCTGCTGTTTAGCTCTTTGGCTGCTGAGAGAAGATTCTCTTCCAGACACACTTGGAAACCTTAAACTGTTGTTTCGAATCGGAAGCTGGTCATTTTTATCATGAGCTCTTATTTTCCTCTATCACTTATCCAGACATGCTAGGTGCAAACAAGGCAACCTCATTATTTTCCTTATTTTTCCGAAATTCTCAACGTTTTATATATAAGTCACTAAATTCCTTGCTTCTCACAAGAGGTGAGTTATTGAGTCAAATGGATCTATCTTAATAATTAGTTCAAATAGTCTGCACCAAGGATTATCATTCCTCTTCATGCCACCAGGAGAGCCTTCAGTAACTCCTAGGCTTCATTGGGTTGGAGGCTGGCTCCAGAGGCTACAAAGCCACTAAAGAAATTCATCCTTTCAATTCTGTTTCTCTGAGACCAATCCTGGTACCAAAATCTGTATTAGTCAGGTTCTCTAAAGAAACAGAAGTAACAGGACGGATATATATAGCTATATACAATTTATTGATTGTCACGTGACAGAGTTCAAGGAGTCAACAGTAGCTCACCACACTGGAAAGGCTGAGAGAATCCAGGGAACTCTCAGTCTGCAAGGCTGGATGTCTCAGTAGTCCCAATCTATTGCTGAAGGCCCGAATGTATTCCAGAGAACTGCTCAGGTTACAGTACATGCCTGGTTGATTAATGTACAAGCAAGACAAACTCCATCAGATAGGCAAGCCGCAGGAGACATAATGGCCCATCACTGCTTATCTGTGCCACAGAGGGCCAACAGGGTCAGGTGTAGTGAGGATTCAGACCTTTCTACTTGCCCTTTTTGTATATGTCTGCCTTCAGGTAATTGTCACGTAGAGTCCGGTTGAAGATCAGAATAATAAACGAATTCTAAAAATGCCAACCAAGTAAGATGTAGTGAAGCGAGATTTGATACTAACGTGAGAGAGGATAGGACAGATAGGACAGATGCTAGATTTGTCTTTCAAAAACATATAACTTAACTCTCCCTCTCTTTCTCTCTTTTTCTCTCTCTGTCTCTTTCTCCTTTATTGCTCCATACACATAATCTATGCACAGACACAGAGTGAATACAATCCACCCATAGAATGGAATAGTTTCATATCTTTCTGACTATGTACTTTGGGATCCTTCACAATCTCTAGGTTAAATTTCAGAAAAAGTAAGTATGGTCAAGCCAGCTGGTAATCTCTTACTGTTATGGTATTATCTGTATTTAAAAATAAAATAATTAGGAATAATGACCTTACTGTATGGAAAAATCCACATTTTTGAGAATATACAATTTTCCAGAAGCTTGAATGTGACCCCCTTAATTCTCACCTTAGTGAAACACTAAGGAAGATATTAAAGGTATAGTGTAGCTCCATCTTATTTCTTTTGTTTTGTTTGTTTTTATTCGTCCAGTCTCTTTTTTTCTTCTTTTTATTTTTTCCATTTTTTAACAATAAGTAATAATTTGAGTATAAGCATCCTTCATGTAAACAATTTGCAAGCAGTTTGCTCAAACCACCAGCCTGGGTCCACCATCAGCGTGGGTTTTTATGTACATCAAGTTGATCAAAAAATGTCCAGTCTAATTGCTGGAATTTCACCATTCACCCCAATCACACCCTTACATTACACATGCCCCCTCTTCCAAGATTGTTCCCTAGGCTTAAGAAAAGGGGCAGAGAGTGGTGAGAAGCAAAACAGTCTACTTTCTCTGGAGCTGTTGTCTTGGACTCTGGTCAATTCTGGCTGTTTCCTTTCATGGGGTGACAGTTTGTCCAGGATAACTTTCAATCCTACTAATGAAGCACAAACAATTAGATATAATGCAGGATTTAAAACGTAACTAATTCATAATGGTATAGGTTACTTGGTACAGACACACATGCTGATTGAATGTATAGTCCATCAAGAATTACGTTGTTTCATTAAAAGTAAACGTGACAGGTCTTACTGTGGCTTAATAACATCTCCTAACCATAGAGAATGTAAGCTTGTGGCATTAACTGTGGTGGTTCCTCAAGGCAGAGAGGCTAATAGACAATGGGAATTATGGGATATAACAGACATATGGCTGACACTGCTGATACAGTAATTTCCAGGAGGTGGAATGTAGCTGATGTACAGAGGTGACTTGCTTGACTCAAGGAGAAAATTTTGCTTGATTGTGATTTAGTTGCCATTTTGGTAATCTCTGGTATTCCAGACACCATACTGTAACTTGCAAGTGTGGTCTATACCTTTCCATGCTTAAGATCAGGTCTTCGACAGCAGGGCCTTCATCCGTCTTCTTTGCAGTATCCAGTCTTACAAGGCAAGAAGCTTTATCACTTTGGATCATGTGTGTTGTGTGGGTGGGTTTGGATCCCTCTACATCTTCAGAATAATCCATATTCTTGATAGAGCTTCCGTATTAATATATTTTGCTTAAATGCACAGTTTATAAGGAGATTTTAGTATTTTTGGTTCTGAATAAATAATCCTTTTCACATTCCTATGTCTATAGTAATTAAAGAAGCAGTTTTTACTGGTTTTATAAGAGATTACCTACATAACAGTTGGCATCCAATTTAGTTAGAAGAAGACTCATCATCATCATATTCCTTTATTCTTATGTAAGGGGAGATAAAGAAGTCTCTCGTATTACAAACTTTCGTGCGACACTAAAAGGAAGTAGTACTAATTAGGATCTCAATTAATAATCAGCTATCGTACAAGTAGGATCCACAGAGTGGTTTGTGCCTGTAGCAGTCTGAGGCTTTTTCTTCCTTTCAAGTTTCACGAAGGCAACCTTTCTGCTGACATTCTGGTAATCCACTCAATCAAAGTGTATCTTTTCTTTCATCGCCTTTAAGTGGTGACATATTTGACTTGTTGGAAATACAAATCTTTCCTGTAGTTAGTTTAGATTTAAATTGCAAAGTTTGGACAAAAGGTTTCGTATCATATATATCTGTTATCCCCCCTTTTTATTTTAGAGTTTTTATTTTTGATCCATGATCTCAAAGCAATTATGCATCTGTATACCTACTAGCAGGAATCACACAGAGATTTTCATCAATTCACCCAAGCGTTGAATGCTATGTCGTTACTTGGGAAGTAAACTTCATTTTAAGTTAAATCATACACTAGGTAAAAGAGAATGCTCAAAGGTGATACTGTACAAACAGAAATTATAGCGAATCATTGTATGTCCCAAGTCCTAAAGTTTATTGTTATCACCAGATTCTTAGCTATAACAAACAAATTGGACAACAACAATTTATTATCCAATTAATACTCAAATGCTTACATATTATCAAAACCTTAAACATGTTTTTTAATAATAACATATTTACTTTATACTAAGTCCTAAAACCCAGTAACTGTAACAGAGTCTGGGCAAAATGGATATTTGAACTCATGTCATTAAATAATTAACTATAATTGAAATATAGACCCGCATGCTTCTCCTGCCCCCCCCTTCCGTTCATTTCAGTGCATTTCTGATGCAGTCTTCTTTGTTTCTTTTGTTGTTCTTTAAATATCATCCCTTCTCCACAGAAAATATTTATACTGGTTATGGTACTAGCATCCAACATATGAGGGGATACCAATCCGTCGTTTTTTTTTTTTTTTTTTTTTTTTTTTGGGACTGTGTCTTACTTCATAACTTCTAAGCATAGTCTTAACATTTACCTGCAGCTTCATTGATAGTTGTTTTTTCTTACTGATGCATAGAACTCATTGTGTACATGTACAGCATTTTGTCTATCATTGTCAGTTGAGGGGCATTTGGGTTGGGTTGTAGTTTTGCCTTATTGTAACAGAGCTGCAATAAATATAGACTGTGGATATATATCTCTGCATCAAGTGAGTCGTTTGGGATATATATACCTAGAGTGAGTATGACTGAGATCAAATCGGCAAGTCATTTTGAGACATCCAGGGTTCTCCACCGCCTTATAGTGGCTGTACGGTTTCATTACCACCAGCAATGGAATGAGTGATGTTTCCCTTTCTCCCCAACCTTCAGCCTTGATATTGTTTTGTATTCTTGATCCTTGCCAAGTATTATCAAGAAGTGAATATATCTATAGAGTGTGTGCCTTAAATTAGATTGCACAGTTTTACATAGTTTTAGCATGACATTAACTCTCTTGAAAGTATAGTTTCCTTGCTCAGGCAATTCTCTCTTGAGCTGATCAGTATTGTACATTTTTATTTAATTATGTTTCTTTCTCTTTGTTTTTTTGAGATACTATATACTCTGGAATATAATGCTTAGTCAGTTATCTACTGTGAAGATTCTCCCACTCTGTGGGCCTTTTCCTTCACTTCCTTTATGTTACTTTTGAATGTACAGAGGAGTTTGAGTTAATGCAGGTCATTGTCCAATTGTCAATCTTGTTTCTGTGCAGCTGCTGTTGTTTAGGAGCCTTTCCTACACCTTATCTTGCTAGTCTGCTGCCAAGTTTTTCTCTATACCATCAGAGTTTTGGGTTATCAACGTGGAAGTTTTTGATCCATCTGGAATTGACTTTTGTACAGGGGAGAGGTAGGGTTAATATCATTCTTCTACAGGGGGTGATCCATGTTTTGCCACACCAATTTACTGAAGATGCTGATTTTCTCCATTGTATCTTCTTGGCCCCCTTATCAAATATGAGGTGCTGAACATTGTGTAGCTCAGTTTAGGATCTTAATTTTATTCTTGTACAACTGTCTTCTTTTGTGCCAGTACAACTGTTTTTATGACTATAGACCTGTAGTATAGTTTGAATTGTTGTATAGAGATCCCCCCCCCAATATTGCCTTTTCGCTCAGGGGTTTGCTTATGCTATTGAGAGTCTTTTTTTTCACAAATGAAATTAAAGGATTTTTTCCAAGCCTGTGAGAGAAGCTCTGGGATTTTGATTGGGAATTTCATTAAATTTGTTCACCGAGTTTGGTAGAAATGACATTATTTACTATATTTTTTCCCCAATCCATTGGCATGGGAGGTTTGTCCTATTTTCTGATGTCTTCTTTCATTATCTCCTTTTCGGGTAATTTTGTTGTTCTTGTGGTTAGGTCTAGGTATTATTGTTTTTATGTGTGGTAGAATCTTCTGTATTCCTTCTTTCTGTTCGCTTGTTGTTGGTGTAAGATAGTATATTTTAGTTTATTTTTATCCTGCTAAGCTTAATCATATTTTCTTGTATATATCTGGTAGACAATCATATCATCAGCAAAAAGGGAAGCTTGACTTCCTCTTTACCAATTAACACACCTTTAATATCCTGTTTGTTTTGCCTTAGTGCCTAAGGCAAAGGGTTCAATATATTTGAAAAGTTGATGGACACGTGGCAGCTATATAAGGGAGAATGCTTCTTGTCAGTTTCCCTAGAGATGATTATTGGCATAGGGAGTATTCCTGTATGGGCTTTGATTTACATTGATACATGATTACTCTGACGTCCCAATTCCCTCTAGGCTTTAAGCATGAAAGGATACTATATTTTGTCAAAGGCTTTTTTTTTTTTTTTTTTTTTTTTTTTTTTTTTTTTTTTTTTTTTTTTTTTCAAAGAACCAGCTTTTGGTATCATTGATTTTTTTTATATGTTGAACCATCCCTTGCATCTCCAGTATGAATATGACTTGCTCATGATGGAAGATCTTTTTATGTGGGTCCTCATGCAACGTCTTGCCTGTTATCCTGTTTTAGAATTTTTGAGAGCATTGCTGTTCCATTACTGAAAGGGAACATATAATAGGTTCTCCTTTTGTGAATGTGTCGTTTACCTGAGTTTTTAAGGTAATGAGCGTGGAAAAATTACATAGCTTTCAAGTGAGAAGGGAAAGTACAATTTAGAGAGACTCACCTCAGTTATTGAAATAAGTCAATCTAAAAAACCACATTGCCCCACTCATTTTCTAATGGTATAGATTATTTGATAATATTTTTGTAGAAATATCTGCTAGTGAACTGGCCTGGGCATTTTGCTCTCTTAAGAGAAGTAGTAATGCCTATACTTCTCTATTACAATAACACTCCAATTCTCCTCAATGATAAAATGTATTGGTCTATTTATAACTTAGAAAACGATAGAAAAAGTTGATTCCTCTTGTGAGTGATAAATTTTGTGATTACCGATGTACTTTCAGAAGTGAAATATTCATCACTTCTCTTCTAGTTTCAATACGTGTAGGATAGCACAAATAAAGTTTTTTAAGCACTTAGTGTAACCCGAATATGAGATCTCGATCTGGGTCTTTTCATTTGTCGGATGTTATCCCCCTTATTCTACTCACAGTAAGTCCTAACCTCATATCAAATTATGGAAGCAATATGCCCTCTTTCCTTTTGGTTAACTGGGCCATAGGTCGATGGAATGACACATTTACCAATGCTGGAGATACTTTCTTCTCTAAACACAAAAATCACCACCTCTTAGAAGCATCGTCAAATAGATTAATAACCTTTGGATGTATGGTTATTTTTCATTTAGTTTCATATTTCATCGATCTCTGCTCTTATTTTGTTATTTCTTCTTGTCTGCTCTCTTTAGGGTTCTTTTGTTGTCTCTCGAAGCACCTTTTAAGACATGCGAACACCCAGTAATTTATGATAATTGACACGTTAGTGCTGTTATCCTATTTTCGTCTAATGTAGGCACTTAGAGCTATAAACTTCCCTCTTAGGACTGCTTTTAAAGTGTCCCATAGATTTTGCTGTGTTGTTTTATCATTGTCATTCAGTTCCAGGAATGTTTTTATTTCTTTCTTTATTTCTTCCTTGACCCATTCATTATTCAGGAGAGTGTTGTTTAGTCTCCATGTGTTCTTGTAGGTTGTAGGGTTTATCCTGGTGTTGATATTGAGTTTTATTGCACTGTGGTCTGATAGAATGCATGAGATTATTTCAATATTTTTGTATTTGTTGAGTTTTGTCCTGTGTCCCAGTATATGGTCTATTTTGGAGAATGTTCTGTGAGGTGCTGAGTAGAAAGTGTATTCTCTGGTGTTCGGATGAAATATTCGATAGATGTCTATGAGGTCCATTTGGTGTTTTGTATCATTTAGTTCAGATGTCTCTCTGTTTATCCTTTGTCCTGTTGATGTGTCTAGGGGAATTAATGGGGTATTGAAGTCCCCTACTATTAGTGTGCTGGGGTTAATCTGTGCTGTGTGATCCTGAAGAATTGTCTTTATAAAGTTTGGTGCACCGGTGTTTGGTGTGTATATATTCATGATTGTGAGATCTTCATCATCAATTGTTCCTTTAATATAGATGTAATAGTCCTCTTTGTCTCTTTTGATTTCTTTTGCCTTGAAGTCTATTTTGTCTGATATTAGAATAGTAGCACCTGCTTTCTTTTTGGTACCATTTGCTTGGAATACTTTCTTCCATCCCTTCACCTTAAGTTGGTGTCTATCCTTGAAATTGAGATGGGTTTCTTGTAGACAGCATATAGATGGGTTTTGTTTCCTAATCCATTCTCCCAGTCTATGCCTTTTGATTGGGGACTTTAGCCCATTGATATTTAAGGTTATAATTGAAAGATGGATGTTGCTTCCTTTCACTTTATTATCCATTTGGACTTTTAGCCTCTGATTCTACTCCTGTGGTTATGTTTTTACTAGTTTCTTTTCCTAGGTGTTTAAGGACAGTTGCTTCTCTCTTCTGTCCTTTGAATTTATTCAAGCATTTTCTGAAAAGTTGGTTTTCCAGACATAAATTCTATCATCTTGTTTATGTCATGGAAGATTTTTCTCTCTCCTTCAACTATAATAGACATTTTTCCTGGGCAAAGTATTCTGGGTTGGCATCCATAGTCCCTTAACACTGTTGGAATGCTTTGCTCCATGTTCTTCTTGCTTTCATGGTTTGTGCCAAGAAGTCAGTTGTAATTCTGATGTTTTTCCCTTTGTATGTGACTTGTTTTTCTTTTGTAGCCTTCAGAATTTTTTCTTTGTTTTGGGCGTCTAGCATTTTAACTATGATATGGCATAGGGAATTTCTTTTCTGATCTTGTCTATTTGGAGTCCTATGTGCTTCTTGTATTTGTATGGGTTTGTCTATTTTTAGTTTGGGGAAATTTTCATCTGTTATTCTGTTGAGGATCTGATCAATACTATTCTCTTGAGATTCTTCTCCTTCCTCTATTCCTATGATGTGGAGGTTTGATCTTTTCATAGTGTCCCATATTTCCTGGTTGTTCCACTTTTGTGTATTTTTAAATTTTTCATAGTCTTTATTTGAGCTTTTTAATTGCTCTGTGTTATCTTCCAGATCTGATATTCTTTGTTCTGCTTCCTCCATTCTACTTCTGAGGCTTTTTCCTTTCCTTTCTTCTTGATTGAATGTGTGTTCTAATTCCTTTTTCATTTCATCCTGTGTTTTTTTTAGTACTTCCATTTCCTTTTTGAGCTCCTCAATCTCTTCTTGGTGCTTCTCAATCTCTTCTTGGTGCTCCTTACTTCGTTGGTTGGCTTCCTTTTTCAGTGTTTGTACTTCCTTTTGGAGTTTGTTTTTTTCTCCCTCTAGTTCTTTCTGGAGTTTGTCAGTGTCTTCTTTTAGTTCTTTCAGAAGTTTGTCATTGTATCCCTCTAGGTCCTTTTTGAGTTTTTCATTCTCTCTCTTTAGTTCTCTGAATTCTTCTTTATTTTCTTTAATTTTTCTACCTAGGTCTGCAATTATTCCTCTAAGATCTGTTCCTTGGGTCACCTCCAGGGGGTTCCCATTGTAGCTATCTCCTACAGGCTTGGTAGAGCATGGTGCGGGATTATCCTGCAACTTTTCCATGTTGTCCCTTAATTGTGTGCTTGGCATGTGGGTTTCCCTTTTGTGATTCAAATCACAAATGTCTTTTCACTATGTTTTGGCTGGTTTTGCTTGCCTCCTTCTGATGCTTTTTTTTTTTTCCCCTTTCCTCTTCCTTGTTTATGGTGTATGGACTTGTCTAGGTTTCAAGCTTTCAATTTTCTTTATATATTGGATATTGGAAGTCTAAGTCACTCTTCCCTTCCTGTTCTGAAGGTTCTCCAAAAAAGTCCACTTGGATACTCTCTCATCAATTCCAGTTGGGGGCAGGGGATATGCCTGGCTTAGCCCACAACCAGGTACCTGCCTGGAGTGACTTCCGGGCTCCTGTGCTTCAGGGGCCCGCCTGCACAAAGACACAAAGGCACCAAACCCCGAACCACGGGCTGCAGAGGCGAAGGGCTGCTCTGTCCAGACAGCCACCTCCTACAAGGGTTCAGAGTTGAGACCCTTTTCCAGCAACCAGGTGTCAATCTATCCTAAAATCTACCTGTCTGGAGCTACTTCCAGGCTCCTGTGCTTCAGGGGCCTGCCCGCACAAAGACACAAAGGCTCCAAACCCGGCACCACCGGCTGCAGAGGCCTCTTTATTTCTATGAAACATGCTAAAAACCACTTAGTTTTAGTAAATTCCAACAACTAGAATTGAGCAACAGTGTAATTTAAGGTCCAGAGTCTGTGTTACTGTAACCCCAGCTTCTTTTTTTGTACTCCTGTTTTGTAAGTAGAGAATAAATCTACTTTTTAGTCCAATTTCACAGTGTTTTATTAATTTAATTTTCTTACTAAATGTTATTAAAAATCAGTGAGAATATCAGGACACAGGACATTTACCCAGAATGCACCCCAGTTTTCTAAAGGAGAAAACAATTGGATAGAAGAATATGCATGGTATCAGCACAAAGGTTTTGTCTATGGAAAACTCTCTAAAGGGATCTTCAACACACTGAATAGAAAAGATGATGACCTTCTTTTAAAACGATTGTTTAAAATATCAATGATGTAATTCTTTAAAAATATGGAATTTTTATGGAATTAAAAAAAATAAAAATATGGAATTATTTTGTATTTATATACATGAGTGTACCTGCTTATCTATATGAATATCATGTTCATGAGGTTCCTGAGGAGACCAGAAGACATCTTCAGATCCTCTGGAACTAGAGTTACAGATAGTTGTAAGCCACCACCGAATATGGGTGTTTGGAATGAAACCTGTGTCTTCTGGAAGAGCAACCAGTGCTCTTAACAGATGAGGCATCTTTCCAGCCCTGATGATTTATGGAAATTTCTCATGACTGCAGAATGGAATTTGTTCTTTCAAGTTTATTTTCCAAAACTAAAATATATAAAAATATGGTTATCAAATTAATATTTATTTTTTGAAGTTCAAATGTTTACAGCATTCATATCCAGTTGCATCTTTATATCCTAGTCAAACTTTTCTCACTATTTATCAGTATTAGAACAGTTTTCATGATCCCCTCATCATTGTGTTTTATAAAGCCATATTTTGTGTGTGTGTTTGTGTGTGTGTGTGTGTCTGTGTCTGTGTCTCTGTGTCTGTGTGCATGTCATACATGTGTGTGGAACTCAGAGGACAACTTTGTGAAGTTTGCTCTGTCCTCCCTTTGGGTGTGTTCTGAGGAATGGATTCAGGTTGTCAGGCTTACTTGGCAAGGAACTTTTCCCATTGAGCTATCTCTCTGGCCCCTGAAAAGATGTTTTTAAGTGACTCATTGATATTTTGTATTTGATATTGTATTATTCTGTGTCAGTTCTGTTTAGTTCTATATATAGCCTCATAGATATCTCTCCCTTTTCTGCAACCACCTTAAGGGAACTCTGGCACCAAGAACATGTAAAGAAAGAATAAAAGATAAATGAGTCACTTCCCACCCTGCAATTAACACATAAAGTGAGAACAGTGAAAGCAGTAATTCCTCAGAGATATATGGGTCTTGTTTTTAAGCCAACATCTTCCCTGTGAGTTCTTTAGCTGCCATTTTGTAAGTGAACCTTTTCCTTGCTAGAATCAATCTTAAGTGTGTTAGCAATTTGGAATTCACACTGTTCTCATCATTTAATTTAAGGGTACTCTGTATGTGATCTAGAGGATTTAACAGAACCACTGTCATTGGCAAATACCCCCAGAAATAGCTAAGAAACCATTCCTCTGGGTGAAGCAGCATTTTAGTGTTTGGTTTGTACACACAGTATATATATTTTATTCTTAGAAAAGAACCTCAGTGTTTTATGAGAATGAGTTCTAAATTCTACTATGATTTTTGAATTACAGATGTATTCTTATGCAGGTGATTATGAAATCCATTTGTTTGGTGCTGGCAGACATTGAGAGGGTTATGAACATATAGTGCTTAGAAAGGTGAACCTTGTAGCGATAGCACTATCAAGTTGAGACAATATTAGTATTCATTGTTGAAAGTGAAAATAAGCTTTCCATTGTAAAATGCATTTTTTAGTTCTGTGCAAATGTGTCTGCCTATAAATGGATGTATATATGTACTGTATCAGTGTGTAAAATATATTTCCCCGTGGATCACTATAAAAATATTTGACAGCTGCAGAAATAAATCAATACACTTTTAAATATAAGTAGTGTTATTTTTTCTCTATTGCTTCAGAGACTAGGGTACTGAATGAAGAATTTACTTTCTGTATGACTGAATTTAATCAACAGGTTAGAAGCTAGCAATCTTGTATTTTGCACATCTACAGTAACTGATTTTTAAACCTTTAGTAGAAGAGTCTTTATTAATATTTTATTGTTGAGAAATTTCTATGCAATACTTTTAATATTCTCCAATGAAATAGGGAAAATTATATATTATATATAATATATATATGTACCTTGAGAAAACTGTATGAGGTCATTGATCCTACAAATACTGAAAAAAATGATTTCTGTGTTGGCACTAGTCACAGTTATGTGCCTGTAACAAAATTCCTGAAAATATCTATAGGTAGAAACCGTTCTTGTCTCCCATTATTTTAGAGGCCCATGAATGGATAAACTTACTCTTTTTGAGTCTCTGGTGGAGTTACCAGAGAGAAATGACATATGATATTAGAAATGTTTACTTCAATGGTAGAAAACAAGAACATAGAATGGGCCAGAGTCCTCGGGTTTCTATTGAACACATTCTTCTAGGCATGAAAATTCTTCCCACTGGACCCTTTCTTCTAAAGTTCCCACAACCTCTCAGTAGCATAGCCCTCTGGAACTCACTGTTAACACAAAGAACTTTAGAGGTTATTTGTCAAACTTATAACAATATTAAAACTCTTAGAGAAGAGCATTAGTCATATTTTCCTTTAATTTGAGCATTCATTTACATGAAATAATTTAAAGGCCAGCAAAATCATTTTATTAAATGCTTCAAGGATGATAAATCCTTGAGGAATGGCAAAGATTGATGACTGTGGTCAGCAAAATTCCAGGGAGAGAGGACAAAGAATGGAAGAAATAACTATAGGCTTCTGGAGACATATTAGTAGGGATTTTGTGATTAATAAAGAAAAAAATGTTCAAGGGATTAGAACCTAACTATCTGCTATATAATATGTAACTTTAAATATATTTATTTTGTTTCCTATAGAATAAATTGCAATGAACATATGAAAGAATTGAAGCAGAAAAGAAGGAACAAGTTGCCTTGACTAGAACAGAGGTGACACATGTGACATGGAATCACCTATCCTTCAACCATAGGAAGTATTAGAGTGAGTATCAAGTGTCAGTGTGATTATTTATAGCTTATAACACACAACAATGTGACTGTAATATAGACTACAATACTACATCAAAAGTGCTCATTCACTCTTTCTTAATTACATTTTAATATTTTCTATCAAGCCTAATATTTGAAAACTCCCATTAAAAGGTAAAAATTCTCAACTGAGCATTCTAATTAATCTTATAATTTAAACATGGGCAGCATTACGAAGTTGATGGGCTGGAGAGAGGTCTGAAAAGTTGAGAGCATATACTTATATCAACACTGTATTAGATGGCTCATAATTGCCTGTGATAGCAGTACCAGGAGATCTTGTGCCTTTGTCTGACCTCTTCAGGCACTTGCACTCATGTGCACATGTACACACACACACACATACACACACAGACACACACACACACACACACACCACACACAATTAAAAGTAAAAAACTTAAAAATATTGAGAAAAAATATTTGCTTAGTCTTACTATTCAGTGTGAAGCTATACAAAGATGTATAACCCATTATACAATATGAATATGTTCTTTTTAAAATTTTTCATTGATTTTTTTTCGGTATTTCAAACAGAACATCTCAATCTTAATCACCTTTATGCCCTCTTCTCTGTTGGCACCCTCTCACAGCCCTCCAACTGGAATTCATACATTCTATTATTTGTGAGAAGGTCTGTTGTGCCAAATTAGTGTCCCTGGATCTTTCTCAAAGCAAGTTCATCCACTGAGGTCTAGTCAGCCTATCTAGAGTCTCTTGCTTTAAGGAGACATCAAGCAACAGTAATCAGCTGCCAGTATTTCTTCAGCTAAGATTGGGGTTTACTGTCTGTTTCCCTAGTTCCGTGCTGGATTTTTGTCTGCATGAATTTGCATGAGTCTTGTGAATGCTGACACCATTCCTGTAGGTTCTTATGAGCAGGGTCCTAAGCGCTTGTCGGATTCTATTTCCCTATGGTCATGCAGCAAGTCCTTGGCTCTTAGAATCTTTCTGCCCCTTCTTCTACAATGGTCCCTGAGCCCTGGGTGAGTGAAGCTTAATTTAGGGGTCCTGTCCCAGGATCCACACTTTGCAGTCTCCTAATTTCCATGGCTTAGCCATTTATGATGGTCCTCTGTTGTATAAGGGAAATTGATTAATGAGAGTAGAGAGATTACTTAGTGTTCTCTTAGCCCCTTGTTCTATGTTGGTTAAGTCTAAGAATAGAGGTTGCATTGTAGATGTACTGCTTAGCCTTGGGCAATTCACAGACAATGTCTGTCCGTGACCAGTTGTGGTAGTCTGTAATAGTCTTTATCTGGTGCAAAACAAGCTTATTTGATGAGTTGTGACTGGGATATTTGTCTGTAAATATAAGAAAGTATATTTTGCACTTAGTAAGAAGGTACTAGAGATATGACAGCCTTGGGGACTTCTCTAAGATCTATGGCCCCTCCATCCTTGTGTATTTGGCCAAGTTTACAGTACAACACATGAGATTTCTCCCATTGAGTGGGCTTTAAGTCCAATTAGTTAGCCATTAATTTCCCCCAAGACAAAAGTGTCACTATTGCATCAATACTGTATGCTGAACCAGTCATTGACATGGCTATTTGGTCATATAGCTGTATTGGACAATTGATTGATGGTCTCCCTTAGCAGCTTGCATAGTGCTCTCCACAGCTATGAGGGCTTGCCTTTATGGGAGGTGGTTTGCAGGTCACTTCCATCTCCCTTGCTCCAAATCCTTTTTCTGAAGTATGCCCTCTCTTCAGCAATAGAGTTTTACTTTCAAGTTCTTGTAAGTAATTTAATTATTAAAATATCAATGGTATATTTACATCTATTTTTATGCCAAATATTTGAAATACAAAGAAAGTTATCTAAAATTACAACATGGGGATTCATTTAGCCAAGGTATGATATAAATATAAATCGTGCAAGTAATTAGATTCTCAGACTCAAAGAAGAAATTAAGGATTAAAATTAGTTCCAAGACACAATGAGTTAAAATTTGTCAAAACGATGGGACCTAAATTAATAGAAAAGAACCAATTAACCTCAGAAGGAAACACATACTGCCACCCTGATACTGTAATCAACTTCCTTTCCCTACTGGCAAAGAAAAATCTTGAGATCAGCCAGATAAAAATGACACATTTTATAATAAAACAATGATATGAATTACATAGATCCCCCCCCCCAATTGTAAGCTGTAAGAATATCAAAAGATATTTTTACATGCTGGAAGAAGTATCTCATCCCTGAATTCTTCACCATGCATTTGCCCCAGAGAGTAATATTGACTCAAAGACACACCACCCAGTCTTAACTAGCAAATGGAACAACAAATATTCAGTACATCTTAGAGTTTGTACAACAGGCAACTAAACACATCCTTAGCCAAAATACATTCAGACAGGCCTTCCTAAGAGTTCCTAGGAGAAAGAAGCTGACTTCATATGAATCTTTAATATGTACCAAGCCCAGGAGTCAAGACAGTGCTATAGGTCTTGACTAATAAAACCCATGTAGACTTCTGCCTATCTTATTCTTCTTAAGAATGTTCCTGGTGAAAATTTTATGACCTCTATTCTATTTCTGAGGCTTTTTCCTTTCCTTTCTTCCTGGTTGGAAGACTGGGATATCTGCAGGAAGAGAGGCGATAAGGCCCTGCTGTTGAAGACCTGATATAAACATGGGAAAGATGTATGGAGACCGCACTTGCAAGTATACAGATGTTCTCTGGAATGCCAGAGAGTGTTACCAAAGACCACTAAACCAATAAAGCAAATATAGGTCTCCTTGAGTCAAGCAAGACTCCTCCATTAGCACCACCTACACCTCATCTGCCTGGAAATACTGTGCAGCAGTGGCAGCCATATGTCTGTATATCCCAAATCTAACTGGCTATTAGCTCTCTCCTTGGAGGAGTAACCCACGGCTGATGCCACAAGCTTACATCCTCTAATGGTTAGGAGATGTTATAAACCACAGGAAGACCCTGCCATACTTAACAGAAGAAAATGTAATTCATGAATTAACATACTACCCAAACATCTGTGTCTATACCAAAGTAACCTACCATAACAATTAGTACTGTTTAAATACCTATATATCTAATTGCGTGTGCTTCATTAGTAGGATCGAAAGGCTATATATTATACTGTTTAAATACCTATATATCTAATTGCATGTGCTTCATTAGTAGGATCGAAAGGTTATGCCTGGACAAGCTGGCAGCCCATGAAAGAAAACAGCCAGAATTGACTAGAGACCAAGACATCAGCTCCAGAGAAAGTAGAGTGTTTTGCTTCTCATCCACCTGTGACCCTTTTCTAAGCCTAGGGAACAATCTGCGGAAGAGGGGGCATGGTAGAATGTAAGGGCTGCGATTGGGGTTAATGGTGAAACTACAACAATATACACTGGACACTCATTTGATCAACTTGATTAAACATACAAGCCCCCCCTGCTGGATGGTGGGACCCATGAGCTGTGTGGGTTTGGGCACAACTGCTTGCAAATTGGTTTTACATGAAGGATGCTTGTACTCACAAATTATCACTTATTGTTAAAAAAATGAAAACAAAACAAAACAAAAAAGCAGAGAAAGATGCAGAAAAGTTACGGCAGAATGCATGATCTGGGATGGGTAGGTATGGGGTGGGGGCAAGGGAAGGGGATATATGCCTGAACTGAATTGGAAAATGATGTATGAAATACACAAAGCATCAATAAAAAAAAAACACACACACAGAAAAGAAAATTTTATGACCTCTTTCTTTCTTATATTTTTGCTAAAATTTCCTCTGTTCCTTAACAATATAGGTCCTACCTGTATTCAGCTGATTTGCCTTCTCATTTCTCTATTGGCTGCTCACATGCATTTTGTGATATTACCTTGTACAGTATATGCTTTTATAGCCTTTTCAGTCTCATTTTTTCTTAATATCAATAGCACTGAAAAAAATTATCATTGTATGTTTGCATTTCAACATACAATGACATGATTAGGAATGATTTCAATTTCTTTATTCCTATAGCATTAAAGCAGATGCTATAAAATATAGAATTGCCTATGTTTCATGTAATATAACTATTGGATAGCATACTTTTAGGGGAAGGAAGGACAATAAAACTGGGCAGCAACTTAGACAATTACCATGATTCTTAATGGAAGTAATCATTAAAAACAAGCATGACAGAGGTGGATTTAACAGAACTCTCTATAAAACTTCTAGAAGATTGACTGGGCATGGTGGTGCAACCCTTTAATCCCAGCACTCAGGAGGCAGAGGCAGGTGGATCTCTGTGTGTTCAAGGCCAGCCTGGTTTACATAGTGAGTTCCAGGACAACGGCAGCTACCAGGAGACCCTGTCTCAAAAAAAAGGACAAAAACAAAATAAGACAAAACAAACCCTCCCCAAAACCCAAAAACTTCTAGAAGAAGTAATAAGAGAATAAGTAACCTTAAGACAGAAAAATAACTTTTAGGTAGGACAAAATATATAACCCACAAAAGAAAAGTAATAATAAATTCTACTAGATTAAAAGTAAAACTCGAGACGCCATAACACGCCAGGCCAGGTACACAGCTCTACAGCTCTAGGCGGGGTCTGGCAGGCGGCAGCTGGGAGAGGGTCTCGCTCTGAACCCGTCTACGGGGTCACCGGCCCAGAGGGACCGCGCGCGGGTGAGCTGAGGGTCGCATTCCCCTCTGCTCTGGTCCCGGCTGGACTTGTGGGCGGGAACCTGGGTCGCAGGGGAGACGCCATAACGCGCCAGGCCAGGTACACAGCTCTACAGCTCTAGGCGGGGTCTGGCGGGGGGCAGCTGGGAGAGGGTCTCGCTCTGAACCCGTCTACGGGGTCACCGGCCCAGAGGGACCGCGCGCGGGTGAGCTGAGGGTCGC
>VZQC01004878.1:381874-450460 GCA_009823505.1 Rhizomys pruinosus | reverse complement strand
TATATATATATATATATATGCTTTACCTGATTTCAACTCATCTAATTCATACATGTATTGAAGTACCACATGGTATGGCATTAATATACATGATTTTTCACTTTTATGTTTCATTAAAAATAAATTTCATGGGCCGGGTGTGGTGGTACATGGATGCCTTTAACCCCAACACGTGGGAGGCAGAGGCAGGGAATCTCTATGAGTTCAAGGCCAGCCTGGTCGACATAGCAAGCTCCAGGACAGCTGGGACTAAAGGGAGGCCCTGTCTCAAAAATACCAAAAAAAAAAAAATTTATGTTAGGCTAGAGACATAGCTCAGTGATAGATTTTTCCAATGGATATTTGGCATATCCTACCTGTATATTTTGTGCTACACAAATTAAAGAACTAAGCACATTCAATTAAAATTTTATAATTAAGCAAAATAATTAGAAATATTCACAAAACATTGAACAGAAGAATCAAAATACTCTGTTTTTCAGAGAAGCTGGAATTGGGGATTGATCAGACAACCTCTTATATCCACAGGCCAAATGTGGGTGTTAACTAAAAACCAAAACCAAAACATAAAATATATCATAATATACATTTTATTTTAATAATAATTTGTAAAAATAATAGTAATATATTTGATAATTGGGTCTTTTTAAGCAATGAACTACGATTTTTTTCTCTTTGTCATATTGAATTTTTTTCCTGCTATTATGTATGCAGTATTAGGATTGCTGAATCAAATGACAGTTATATTTCAATTTTTTGAGGACTCTTCATACTGCTATCTGTAATGCTCTACTAATTTGTATTCCCCCCAACAGTACAACAATAGTTCCTTCTTTTTACATGCTCATGGATATGCTATTTTTCACATTTTTATTTCCACCACTCAAACAGTTGAGAGGTGACATCTATTCAGGGTTTCAATTCTCATTAACCTGATGATTAGGGATGATGTATATATTTTTTCATATACCTATCAGCATTTGTATATATATATATTTCGTGTATTTGTAAAGAAATGTCTATTAAGGGGCTAGAGGGATGGGTCAGTGGTTAAAGTTAAAAGGGCTTCTTGTGTTATTGTTAGGATTATAGTACCAATATCACAAGTAGTGTTTCCTGCAAATGCCTGAAACTCTTGCTCTGAGTGTCTTGACATCTTATTCTTGCCAATTTGTGTGCAAAGATGTGTGCATTCTCCCTACACACAAGTAAATCATATCTTTTGTACACTTTTAAACCAGTGAATTTTTTCCTTCAAGTATTGATCCCTTATCAGGTTATGATATGCACATAATTTCTACTATTCTATAGAATATCTCTTCACTCTTTGGCTTGTTTCTTATGCAAAAACTTTTTAGTTTGATGTAATTGCATTTGTTTGGTTTTGTGTATGTTTTCTGTACTTTGGGGATGTTAATTTCTTAATTTATTGTCCAGACTACAGCAGTGAAGATTTTCTCCTCAGTTTTCTGGTTGTAGCCCCAGAGCTTTGTGTTTCACATTTAAATATTTAATCCATCTCTAGTTGATGTTTATTTCTGATGTGAGAAAAAAGGTCTAATTTCATTGTTTTGCATGTGAATAGTTAATATCATTTTTAAATTTTAATTCAATAAGCATTTGTATATTTCAAACAATTGTTCCTAATCAAATTTAGGGCCCCCCTCCATGCCCCAACTCCCATTAGTATTATGAGAGCTAAACTTCAGGTAGAAGGCTTCCAGGTCATTTCCTACTCTATTGCCTCAAGTCCTATTGCAAATTTTTTACATGAATATTTTATTTTATTTTTTTAATGTATTTATTTATTTATTTTTAACAAATCTAGACCTGTGTTCCCGCTCATTCCCCCACCCCGTCAGAGCTCGTGCATTCTGCCAAACATGCTTTCCATCTCTTAGTCTTTCTCAATATTTTCCATGGGGACGTTGACTGTTTTGAGCAGAAGTTCACTGTTTCAGTCAGTTCTTTGATGCAGTATTTTCTGTTGTTGTTGTTGTTTCCAAAATGCATTATGTCCAACTGCTTTGTACAGAAGCTCAGGGGGCCCTACACAAGAAATACTTACAACTGGGTAATTGGCACTAGCATCCACAGATGAGGGATACCATTCGTCGTTTGTTTTTCTGGGACTGTGTTACTTCACTCAGCATGATGTCCTCTAGCTCCAGCCATTTTCCTGCAAAGCTCGTGATGTCGTCTTTCTTTACTGCTGCATAGAACTCCATTGTGTAGATGTACCACATTTTCTCTATCCACTCGTCAGTTGAGGGGCATTTAGGTTGGTTCCAGCTCTTTGCTATTGTGAAGAGAGCTGAAATAAACATGGCCGTGCATGTATCTCTGTGGTGGCGTAAGTCTTGAGGGTACATGCCCAGGAGTGGTATGGCTGGGTCGGGTGGCAAGTTCATTCCAAGTCTTCCAAGGGTTCTCCACACTGCTTTCCATAGTGGCTGTACGAGTTTACATTCCCACCAGCAGTGGATGAGTGTTCCCCTTTCCCCACAACCTCTCCAGCACTTGGTATCATTTGTTTTCTTGATCCTAGCCAGTCTTACTGGAGTAAGATGATATCTTAAAGTGGTTTTGATTTGCATTTCCTTAATGATTAGTGATGTTGAGCAGTTCTTGAGGTGTTTCTCAGACATCTCTAATTCCTCGCTTGTGAAGTCTCTGTTCAGTTCTTTGCTCCATCTATTGAGCGGGTCGTTTGTTTTCTTTTTTCTTTGTTTTTTGAGTAGTTTATATATTCTGGAAATCAATGCTTTGTCAGATGTATCTGCAGTGAAGGTTTCCTCCCACTCTGTGGGATTTCTCTTCACTTCCTTGATTGTTTCTTTTGATGTACAGAAGCTTTTGAGTTTGATGAGGTCCCATTTGTCAATTGTCGACCTTAATTCTTGTGCAGCTGCTGTCTGATTTAGGAAGTCTTTTCCTACGCCTATGTCTTGTAGTCTGCTGCCAACTTTTTCTTCTATCACCTTCAGAGTTTGGGGTTTCACGTTGAGGTCTTTAATCCATCTGGAGTTGACTTTTGTACAGGGCGAGAGGTAGGGGTTTAATTTCATTCTTCTACAAGTGGTGATCCAGTTTTGCCAACACCACTTGCTGAAGATGCTGTCTTTTCTCCATTGTGGTTTCTTGGCCCCCTTGTCAAATATGAGATGGCTGAAATTTAGGCGGGGGGGGAGGGGGGGGGCCTGGGTCTTCCCCGGCACCTGCCGTGGGCTCAGAGATCTCAATCCAAAGGTCACACAAGCTCCTTTAATACCGGCTGGGAGGAAACTCCGCCCCCCAGCCACTAGATCTACAAGCCAAAGATCGACAAAACCTTATCCCACTGGGGGGGATACTCCAACCTCACAGCCACAAGGCCAATCAAACCAAAGACAGCAGGACCAAACGATAGCAATCAGCTCGCCAAGGCACCCAGTTCCTACCTGTCATCCCCCCTCTTCCTTGCCCTGGGCTCAGGAGATCTCGAATATTTTATTTGTGATTAACTTAACCCCTGTCCAAATCTTCCCATGTTCTCCCACCCTTTCCTATTCCCTTTCTTCTTTGATTATCATTGTTGCTTATACATACAAATATTTATAACACACACACACACACCACAACACACACACACACATCAATAATANTAAATGTTATGTTCTCAGATTTGCGATCTTCGGTTTTTCCATTGGTCAGTCAGGTCTGTTTTTTGGTGCCAGTACCAAGGCTTGTTTTTTATGACTATTAACACTGGTGTATAGTTTAAAATCTGGTTGAGATCCTCTCCGTTGTAGCTCTTTTCACTCAGGATTGATTTTGGTCTATTAGGGGTCTTTTGTTTCGCCAAATGAATGTTACAGACTTTTGTTTCCAAGCTGTGAAGAAACTCTTGGAGGGATTTTGATTGGATTGCCATAAAGCTATACAAGAGTTTGTGTAAAATGGATATTTGTACAATGTTAATTTTCCAAATCCAATGAAGATGGGAGGTTTTCCATCTTCTGAGTCTTCTCCTATTCTTTCTTTAAGGGTTATAAATTTTGTGTAGAGGTCTTTGGTTCTTGGTTTAGGTGTTGTTCCTAGGTACTTGTTGTTTTTGAGGCTATGTGAGTGGGAAGGAGTCTCTTTGATTCTTTCTCCATTGCTTGTTCTTGGTTGGTTAGAAAGGCCATTTATTTTCTCTAAGGTTAAGTTTTGTTTGCATCTCACTTTGTGAAGCTGTTAATCATTTCTAGGAGTTTTCTGGTGGCGTTTTTTGATCCCTTAAGTAAACAATCATATCATCAGCAAATAGGTGAGATCTGGACTTCCTCTTTTTAATTAGTAGCTCCTTTAATTCCTTTTCATTGCGTTATGCTCTAGCAAGTGTTTGCAAGTACAACATTGAAGAGGTTGTGGGATGATCAGGGGGCAGCCTTGCCGAGTCCTACCTTTAAAGGGAATTTTCCTGTAACTTTCCCCATTTAGGATGATATTGTGTCTGTGTGTGTCCTGTATATGGCTTTGATTACATTGAGGGACATGATCCCTCCCAATCCATTCCTTCTATGGACTTTCAAGCATGAGGCATGCTGGATTTTGCTGAAAGGCTTTTTCCAGCATCAATTGCGATGATGGTGTGTTTTTGTCTTTCATGGATCCTCTTTATGTGTTTTATGATAAGTTATCTGATTTGCAGATGTTGAACCATCCCTGCATTCTGGTATGAATCCAAACTTGGTCATGATGGCATGATCTTCTTGATTGTGGTCATGTATGCGATTTGCAGTAGTCATGTTTAGAATTTGCCATTTTGTTATGAGTGGAGATGGGTCTATAATTCTCCTTTTTAGTTCTGTGTCGTTTCCCTGGTTGTGGTATAGAGTGATGTGCTTCATAGAAGGAATTTGGAGAGTTACCCTCTGATTGTATACTTCCACAGTTTGCAGAAATAATGGTTTAGGTCTTTTGAAATTTTATAGAATTCGTTTGTGTAAACTCGCTGGGCCTGGGTCTTTTTTTTTAGTTGGGAGGCTTCTTACTACATCCCTATTTCTTCATTATGTATGTGTCTGTTTAAGCTGGCTGGTCTCCTCTTGGCCAAGCTTTGGTGATTCCCAAGATTACAGATATTCATCCATTTCTTCTAGATTTTCAAACTGTATAGATATTAGGTTCTTGTAACTATCCCATATCATTTCTTGATCTTTTCCTTGTCCGGTGTGATATTTCCCTTTCATCACAGATTGTATTGATTTGGAGTTGTCTTCTTCTTTTTTTTGTTAATGGGCTAGAGGTCTTGTCTCATCTTGTTTATTGCTTTCAAAAACCAAACTTTGGCTTCATGTAATTTTTTGTATTGTTTTCTTTGTTTCGTATTTCCTAATGATTCTGCTCTAGAGATATTTTGTTTTTTCCTGTCTGTTGCGTTTAGGGTTCATCTGTGTTGCCATCCAAGTGCTTTTTGCTGTTGTTAGATCATTACTTGCTCTTTCTGTTTTTCTAGATGTAGGCACCCAGGGTATAATTCCCTTAGGTACGCTTTTAAAGGTCATCCATTAAGTTTTGTTGTGTTGTCTGTCATGTCATCATTCCAGGATGTTTTTATTTCTTTCTTATCTCTTCCTTGACCCATTCATTATCAAGAGTGTGTTTTTAGTCTCCATGTGTTCCTGTAGGCAGGAGAGCTTGTCCTGGTTGGTTGATTGTTGAGCTTCATTCATTGTGGTCTGCACAGGTTGCATGAACTTATTTCAATATTTTTGTATTTTGTATTCGCAGTGGTTTCTTCTGTTGATCATGGGTATTTTTTGTGGTCGATTTGGAGCATGTTCCGTGGGGTTGCGTGTGAAAGTGTATTTCCTGGTGTTTGGTGGAATTCGGTAAGAGTCTATGAGGTCCATTGGTGTATCATATCGTTCAGTTCAGTTGTCTCTGTTTATTTTTTGTCCTGTGTGGGTTCCCTATCCAAAGACTCAGTGGGTATAGAAATATCCCACTATGAGTGTGGCGGGGTAGTTTTGGTGACTTGTGGTCCTGAGAATGTCTTTATAAGTTGGTGCCCAAGATTTGGGGCATATATATCTAATTGTGAAATCTTCTTGGTGGATGTTCCTTTGATGAAAATTGGTAATGGCTTTTTGTCTCTTCTGATTCTTTACTTTGAAGGCTATTTTATCCGATATAAAATAGCAAACACCTGCTTGCTTTTTGGTACCATTTGCTTGGAATAATTTTTCCATCCCTCACTTTGAGTGGTGACTGTCTTGAAGGTAGATGTTGTGTTCTTGCAGGCACAGCATATCGATGGATTCTGTTTCCTACCGTCTCACAAGCCACTATGTCTTTTGATGGGGAATTTAGTCCAGTAATATTTAAGGTTATGACTGATAGGTTGTGTTGTTCTTTTGACTTATTATCCACTCTGCGGTTTTTGATTTAGGGTTTCTACTCTGCAGTTCATGTCTTTTATGATTTCTTCTCTCCTTTAGTTTGCCTGGGGTGGTTCTACCTTTCTTTCTGTTCTTTGAATTGCTTCAAGTATTCTCTGAACGGGTTGGTTTTCGATTATTATTTTCAACTTGTTTTTTTATGGTCTGAAGATTTCCCTCTCTCCTCCACTATGATTACATTTTTGCTGGGTAAGTAACACTGGGCTGGCATCCATTGTCCCCAACACTGGGAAATGCTTTGCTCCAGGTTCTTCTGTGCCCTTCATCGTTGTGCTGTGAAAGTCCGTTATTATTCTGATAGGTTTTCCCCCCCCCCCGTTCATAGGTCACTTGTTTTGTTTTCGTTGTCGCTTAGAATTTTTTTCTTTGGTTTTGGGTGTCCAGCATTTTTAACTTAATGATGTGGCCATGGAGAGACTTTCTTTCTGATATTGTCTGTTTGGAGTTCTATGTGCTTCGTGTATTGGCATTGGTTTTGTCCTTTTATTAGTGTGGGGAAGTTTTCATCTATTATTTCTGTTGAAGATCGATCAATACCTTTCTCTTGTGTTATGTCTACTTCCTCTATTCTATGATGCGGAGGTTTGATCTTTTCATAGTGTCCACAGCTCCTGGTTTGTCTTCCATTTTTGTGTTTTTAAAATCATTTCAATATGCTTTCCTTGAGGTTTCAGTTGTTCTGTGTGCGCCTCCAGGTTGATATTTTTGTTCTGCTTCTTCCATTGCTCTGTCTGAGGCTGCTTTTTTCAATTCTTTCCTCTTGAATGGATGAGTGTTTTGAGTTTCCTTTTTCATTCCTCTTTGATGCTTTCTTAGTGTTTCTATTTCTTTTTGAGTTCTCGCTCTCTTTTTTAGCTCTTGTGTTTGCTGGTGGTTCTTCTTTTTCTTTGTTCAAAGCTTGGGATCTTTTCAGTGTTTCTACTTCCTTCCGGAGCTGTTATATTCTCTCCTCTCTCGGTCTCCTTCATCTCTTTCTTTAGTTTCTATTATTTGCTCTTTATGATTCTTTTGTAGTTCTTTAAGTATGTTTGTCCCAGTTGTGTTTCTGATGTCTGTTTGCCCGGGGCATCCCCAGAGGGATCCACTCACAGGACTCTCCATAGGGTTATTAAAGTTGGCTGGGGGATTATCCTGCACTTTCCAGTGTAGTTTCTTTCGTGATCCTGGCCATATGGGCTTCTCTTGACTGTATTCCAATGTGAGTCTAAATGCCTCTTCACTGTATTGAAGCGGGTTTGCTTGCTTCAGTCCTTCTTTCGAATCAATCCCTCAGTTGGCGGGGGGGGAGGGGGGGGGCCTCTTCAGCCCGCGCCCCGGCACCTCGCTGGGCTCAGGAGATCTCAATCTCAAGGTCACACAAGCTGCCTTTAATACCGGCTGGGAGGATAACTCCGCCCCACAGCCACTAGATCTATCAAGCCAAAGATCACAACCTTATCCCACTGGGGGGGATAACACTCCAACCTCACAGCACAAAGGCCAATCAAACCCCAAGACAGCAGGACCAAACGATCAGCAATCAGCTCCCCAAGGCACTCCAGTTCCTACCTGTCTCCCCCCTTTCCTTGCCGCTGGGCTCAGGAGATCTCGAATATTTTTTGTTTAACTTAACCCCTGTCCAAATCTTCCCATGTTCTCCCACCCTTTCCTATTCCCTTTCTTCTTTGATTATCATTGTTGCTTATACATACAAATATTTACACACACACACCACCCACAACACACACAAACACACATCATATATATATATATATATATATATATATAATTATATCTATCTGTATTCTATACATTTTTTTTTGTCTTTTTGAGACAGGGTCTCCCGTCTATCCCCAGCTTGCCTGGAACTCACTATGAAGACCAGCCTGGCCTTGAACTCACAGAGCTCTCCTTCCTCTGCCTCCCAAGTGCTGGAATTACAGGTATGTGCCACCATGCCCAGCTTGCAGTTACATTTTTAGATCAGCATACGAGAAATCTGGCCAAAAACAAAAAAAAAAAGCAAAAATATAACAAAATGTAATAAATTATGATGAATTTTGTAAAATAGGAAGCAACGCTATATACTTAATCTATTATCTCTTCCTGAAATATTTATGTACTAATTAGGAGCATCTGGAAGGGTTAATTAAAACATAGGTTATTATGTATGACTTCCAATTACTCATAAAAGAGTTTGGAGATAATTTTAAAATAAAGGCTGTTTCTTAGACTACTTCCAGTGAAATTGCAAAATATGTATTTCAAACCCCAAATGTGTTTAGCATCTGGTTTTTACAATACAGGAAAACCTCAGGAAAAACATGAATGATGAGATTATTCACCATTTAAAAATTGTTTGTGCCCCTTCATTTCTTCCTGTAGGTATAAATCATTGACTATGAACTCCTAGAAGACATGGTCTACCTGAATTCTTTTGAATTTCATCAAATGTGACAATTGAAATTAACTAGTTTCCCCCATTACCACTTTACTTACTGTGCAGGTGTCTACCCACCATTGATGGAAATAGTATAGGGCAACTTGAATTTAAAATTGAAAATAGAGAATTTAAACAAGATTGTCTTTTCCTTTTCCCTAATTCTTACCTGGAGATATAAGGGGTATAATGAAACTATGAAACAATTTCATAGCAAAATGAACTCAATTTCATTAAGGAAAGCAACCTTCTCTCCTATTCACCTCAAGTACCATTGTTTATCAGAAAAGAGGCTCAAATCAACTGAAACTGTTTGTTTTTGTGGTTTCAGCTCACTGAACTTCACTGCTTCTCCTTAAAGCTTAGGATATCTGGCTATTATATCATGATATTACCAGCTGTGCATCAGTGTTATTGTTGCAGAGGAGAACCTCTTTCTGACCTTCTCCTACAAGGCCAACCACAGTATTAGCCTTCCTTATCGCAGAGCATGTATTTTAGCTTTGATTAAATCCTCTATATTTAGTAGAGCTCAATTCTTCCATTTTTATATATATATATATATATATGCATTGTAGTCTATACATTTTTTTTTGTCTTTTTGAGACAGGGTCTCCCTGTATCTCCAGCTTGCCTGGAACTCACTATGAAGACCAGCCTGGCCTTGAACTCACAGAGCTCTCCTTCCTCTGCCTCCCAAGTGCTGGAATTACAGGTATGTGCCACCATGCCCAGCTTGCAGTCTATACATTTTTAAGAAGCACAGAATCTGAAGGAGAATGCAAGCAAAAATATAACAAAATGTAATAAATTTGATGATAAAAATATTTGTAAAATAGAGGAAGCAACGCTATATACTTAATCTATTATCTCTTCCTGAAATATTTATGTACTAATTAGGAGCATCTGGAAGGGTTAATTAAAACATAGGTTATTATGTATGACTTCCAATTACTCATAAAAGAGTTTGGAGATAATTTTAAAATAAAGGCTGTTTCTTAGACTACTTCCAGTGAAATTGCAAAATATGTATTTCAAACCCCAAATGTGTTTAGCATCTGGTTTTTACAATACAGGAAAACCTCAGGAAAAACATGAATGATGAGATTATTCACCATTTAAAAATTGTTTGTGCCCCTTCATTTCTTCCTGTAGGTATAAATCATTGACTATGAACTCCTAGAAGACATGGTCTACCTGAATTCTTTTGAATTTCATCAAATGTGACAATTGAAATTAACTAGTTTCCCCCATTACCACTTTACTTACTGTGCAGGTGTCTACCCACCATTGATGGAAATAGTATAGGGCAACTTGAATTTAAAATTGAAAATAGAGAATTTAAACAAGATTGTCTTTTCCTTTTCCCTAATTCTTACCTGGAGATATAAGGGGTATAATGAAACTATGAAAACAAATTTCATAGCAAAATGAACTCAATTTCATTAAGGAAAGCAACCTTCTCTCCTATTCACCTCAAGTACCATTGTTTATCAGAAAAGAGGCTCAAATCAACTGAAACTGTTTGTTTTTGTGGTTTCAGCTCACTGAACTTCACTGCTTCTCCTTAAAGCTTAGGATATCTGGCTATTATATCATGATATTACCAGCTGTGCATCAGTGTTATTGTTGCAGAGGAGAACCTCTTTCTGACCTTCTCCTACAAGGCCAACCACAGTATTAGCCTTCCTTATCGCAGAGCATGTATTTTAGCTTTGATTAAATCCTCTATATTTAGTAGAGCTCAATTCTTCCATTTTTGATCAATGCATTAAAAATCAGTAGTTTAATTGCACTCATTGTGTAAATGATATCAGTGAAAGCATTTATTAATGAAACTCAAATTCCTCGTACTTTCTATTCCTTTACAAGAAAAACTCTCTTCCTGCCACAGCATTTCATCTCATCCACCCTTAATCAAGCCTTCTTAGTTAAGAAGACATTTCACCAGGAATGCTCTTTTTCATTTCACAGAGGAGGAGCTGTCCCCTGTCAGAGGTATCACAATGCCCTGTCATATTTTTTTTTATTTTTTTATTGATGCTTTGTGTATTTCATACATCATTTTCCAATTCAGTTCAGGCATATTTCCCTTTCCCTTCCCCCCACCCCACCCCACTCAATCCCAGATCATGAATTCTGCCATAACTGTCCTGCATCTTTCTCTCAGTTTTTTTTTTCATTTTTTAACAATAAGTGATAATTTATGAGTACAAGCATCCTTCATGTAAAACCAATTTGCAAGCAGTTGTGCCCAAACCCACACAGCCCATGGGTCCCACCATCTAGCGGGGGGGGGGGGAGGCTTGTATGTTCAATCAAGTTTTGATTCAAATGAGTGCCAGACTATATTGATTGTAGTTTTCATCATCACCATTCACCGCAATTGTAGCCCTTACATTCGACCATGGCCCCTCCTATCCGCAGATTGTTCCCATAGCTTGGGAAAGGGGCACAATAAGCGTGGATGAGAGCAAAAAAGTCTACTTTTCCGCAGCTGTTGTCTTGGACTCTGGTCAATGCTGGCTGTTTCCTTTCATGGGCTGCAGTGTGTCCAGGATAACCTTTCGATCCCACTAATGAAGCCACGCAGTTAAGATATATAGGTATTTAAAATAAGTACTACTGTGTTATGGTAGGTTACTACACTGTTGGTATCGACACAGATGTTTTGGATGGTATGGTAATCCATGAAATATACATTTTTTTTCTGTTTAAATATGACGGGTGCTTACTGTGGCTTATAACATCTTCCTAACCACTACAGGATGTAAACTTGAAATGGCTAAATCAGCCGTGGGTTATTTGTCCAAGGAGAGAGCTAATCAATTAGATTTTGGGATATACAGGCAATAATGGGCCTGCCTCTCTGCACAGTATTTCCAGGCTCAAGAGTGGTAAGCTGGGGCTGGATGGAGGAGTCTTGCGTGACTCAAGGAGACCCATATTTGCTTTATTGGTTTAATGGGCTTTGGTAACACTCTCCGGCATCCCAGAGACCATCTGCACACTTGCAATGTGGTTCCTCGGGCAATCTTTCCCATGTTAACGTCAGTTCTTTGACAGCAGGGCTTTATCGCCTCTTTTTTTGCAGGTATCCCAGTTTGGATGCAAGGAGACTTTACCTTTTGGGGGTGGTGGGGGCTTGGATCCCCTGGCCAACATCTCCTTGGTAGAATAATCCATTGCTGATGTCAGAGCTCCTGTATTAATATATTTTGCTTAAGTGCATAGCTTAAGGAGACTTTAGTATTATATTTGGTTCTGAATAGAGAATAATCCTTTTCACAGTTCCTATGTCTATTAGTCAATTAAAGAAGGCAGTTTTACTGGTTTTATAAGAGATTACCTCTATAATAGTTGGCTCCAATTTACAGTTGGAGAACGACCTCATCACCATATTTCTCCTTGTTCTATGTGGGGGAGGTAAGAAAGTCTCTCATATTAAAACCTGTGCCTTGATTCCACCCTATAGGTATGTATAATACAACTGCCTTCTGGAGACTCATGGGTCAAAAAACCAAAAACCTAAAAAAATAAAGGGGCATACAGTTAGATATGAAACCTTTTTGACAAAAATCTTGCAATTCAAATCTTAAAACTAACTACAGGAAAAGATTTGTATGTTCCAACAGGTCAAAATGTCACCAACTTAACAGCTGAGAAAGAAAAGATACAGCTTTGCATTGAGTAGGATGTACCAGAAAGTGCCAACAGAAAGGTTGGCCCATCTGAACATTGAAAGGAAGAAAAGCCTCAGGTTGCTACAAACATCAAACCACTCTGTGGATCCTACTTGTAACAACTATTTACAATGAGTCCTAATGAAACTTACCTTCTAGGTGCCACAAAGGTTTTAATGAGAAACTTTCTTACCTGCCCTGTCACATTTACTAGAATTTATGTTATCCATTAGATGGAACCTCAAAGAAAAGATGGACAATGATTGTTTTTTATCACTAATGCCTAATGCAATACCCGAGACATATTACATGTTCTCTCTGTTTTACTGATTAATGTGCAAATAAGTGATTATATACATTAATGACATAATAAATTTATAGAGCATATTTGAAATTTGTGACTCACTCAAAAAATTTCATATTTGGTATGATGGTACACCTCTTTCATCCCAGCAGTAGAGGGCAAGGCAGGTAGAACTCTGTGAGATTGAAGCCAGTCTGGTCTATGTAGCAATATCCAGGCAAGCTGGGACTACAGGGAGATGTTGTCTCAAAAAAGAAAAACAAAAGCAAAAACAAAAAATAACAAAACAAAATAAAATTTTATTGCCTTTTACCTTTAAATAATTTTTCTATTCCAGATATCTTTTTAATTGAATTTTTGTAGATTTAATATGATATATTTTGATCATTTTAGATCCCTTCCCACATCTACAGGCCCCTTATTATTTCCTGCCCAATTTTATGAACTCCATCATGTATGTATATCTATACCTATCTATATCTACATCTATCTATATCATCTATATCATCTATACCATCTATCTATCATCTATCTATCTATCTATCTATCTATCTATCTATCTATCATCTATCATCTATCTATCTGCATTCAAATATATGTCCCCAAATGCCCTTTAGTGTGTGTCACTCCTCTGGAACCTGTTCAACCTATTCAGAGTTTTTGCAACTTAAAAGAAACTGGCTCTCCCTTCTCCCATCAGCCATCTGTTGCCAATAATTCCTCACGTAGGGTTGGCATTCCTCATACATTTCCTTAATTCTATGCTGGGATATTGTCTATCTTGAGCTTACTTGGCACTTGTCCATACTGTTACCATTGGCCTGAGTTCAAATGGGTAACTGACCAGCTGTCTGGAAAACTCTCTTACTGTGGTCATCCATCACCTCTGGCTCCTACAATTTTCCTACTTCCTCTTACACAATGATCCCTGAGTCTTGGGAGGCAGATGTTTGATGTAGGTGTGCTATTCAGGGTAAATATTCTACAGATTCTTACTCTCTGTATATTAGCCAGTTGTGTGTCTCAGTGTTAATTACCATTTGCTGCATAAGGCAATTTCTCTGGTGAGGGTTTGGGGATGCATGAATCTATGGGCATAACAATAAGTCATTAGGCATCAGTTTATCATGCTATTTACTTGGCAAAATAGTAGTAGTAAGTTATCCTCTGTGGCCTGTGGCCCATCTAGCCCCAGGTTCCTAGGCCTGATACAAATGTTAAGTATAGAATCCATCTTGGATTGCATTTGACTAAGCTCATATATCCTAGAATTAAACTTAATTTTATCCACAGCTATAGGTAATGTAACTTGGATATAGTGTGATGTTATGTCTGAAACATCAATATAAGCCAGGAATTGTGGCAGACACTTCTAATCCCCATACTCAGGGTGCTGAAGCAGATCAAAAGTTTGAGATCAACCTGGAATACAGTAATTTTAAGGAGGGTCCTTGTTGTTGAGAGAGAAAGGAAGAGAGAGAGAGAGAGAGAGAGAGAGAGAGAGAGAGAGAGATTGAAAGGAAGAGAACAGAGGAGTGAAAGAGGAAGGGTGCAAGAAGATGAAAGGGAAGATGATACAACACCAAGGTAAGAAATCAAAAGAGAGACAGGAAGAGAACAAAAAGCTTTTTTTTTTTCCTTAAGTCAAACCAGGTCAGTATTATTTATTCTATTATATGTTATGAACACACGGTAACAAACATATTTGTATATCATAGTATCACCTGCATTTTAATTTTCATTTCCTTCCCAATTTCCTTAAAGACTATATCTGATGTAGTTTTATTGAATTGCATTGCTTAAAACCACTTTTCCAATTTGTTGAGGTCATATAATGGTCATGCTGAATTTTGATCTTGACATTAAAAGTGTTAATCAGGCTTTCCAATGAAAGAGACCTGTAAATTACTAAGTTCACAGACTTTTCTATCATCCAAGTCATTGATGAAAATAATAAATAGGCTCTGGCCTACAACTGACCTGTACATAATAAAATTTCTGTCCACCTTAGTGACAAAGGATAATTAATGACTTAGATGGTTCTACCTATTTTGTTTTCAACAAACAGATCTAGGGTGGTGACCCAATTGTATCAATTTCCAAATGAATGCAATTATTAATCCTTTCATAATTTTTTTAAAAGATAGATTTTATTATTCTTCGAGAACTTCGTACACTGTATTTTGAACATATAATCTTAATATATTTAACATTTAACTTCAAACGCTGGAAATAAAATGTTAACATGAATGGACACTTCTTTCTAAGACAGATTAATCATGAGAAATGATAGAACATTAATTTTTAATCTGCTCTCTTATTTATTTTTTCCTGTTTTGTTCCACACCTGGTTGTAATCATAATCTTTCAATAGGACAATCTAATGCAATACTTCCTTCTCTAGATTCCATGCCATGAAATTTTTGCTGTTGTAGCTTATAATTTAATGGATATTCAGAAAATTAAACTTGTACATATCTAACTACACATCCATCTATTGGATAATGAAATTATTCTCTTCCACTCGTTGCAATCATCAGGACCAATCTGCTAACTCCGTGAGACTTTATTCTGTCTCTTGTTTGCACATTACATTATTTGGAATATGGTTTTTCATTGCCAGTTTGGTTACATCTTAAAGATAAATTAGCGCTGGGTGTGGTGGCGCACGCCTTTAATCCTAGCACTTGGGAGGCAGAGGCAGGCGGATCTTTGTGAGTTCAAGGCCAGCCTGGTCTACAGAGTGCGTTCCAGGACAGCTGGGACTACAGGGAGACCCTGTCTCGAAAAGACCAACAAAAACAAAAACAAAAAAAGATAAATTAGCATTGCTTCCTCTTTGCTCCCCAGTGCTTAACATATTATTACCAAGTAGTGAACAGAGGAAATAAATTTAATCTCCTTTGACTTCTAATGACAACACACAATGGAATAATCAAAAGTGAGGTGAGGACACCTACTATTTCTTATAACCCAAAATTCTAAAAGAATATATATGGATATTTTTTCGTGATTAGGGTAGTAAGTATATAGGTCTCCGTTCCAATGACATCCATTGCTTCCTAACATTTTCTTCAGTATTTTGGTAGAATCATTCTTTTAAAATATTTTATTGAATTTTTGTGAAATTTATATAATACATTGCAATCATATTACCCCCTTTTTCTGTCTGCACCTGCCCGTAGCCTGCTCACAGGGCTTCATGTATTTTTCATATATGTTAAGGCTTATCAAGTCAAGATTGTGAGGGAGAGTTGATCTTCCTTAAGAGAGTGATGCCAGGCAGTGTGAGTGGATGAACTCACACTGAGGTACATCTGGGCACAAAAACTTGGAATCATTCTTAGAAAGCAATCATATCTGAAAGAAAATCATAGATAATACAAATTATTTTTCTTGCATAAATTTTATCACTCTTAACCATGTTTCCTTGAGTTTTCATCCTTATCCTTTAACGAATTTTTCTTATTTTGCAGGAGAAAATTTAAAACATTACATGATTAGATATGTGATATAAAATTTTCACTTATTTAAAATTGGTTGATAATGTATATTTGTGTGAGTAGCTTGCAGGCTTTCAATACCAAAGGCCAAGTTTATGTGTTTATAAAGCCCTTATATGCATATTAAACATGTTTTCTAAAATTCTTATAACTTTTAAAATTAAAGATATTTCTGAGTGAGTCACATATGATTTGCTGTAAACTTGTTGTAATGCTTAATTAAAGCAAATTAGAGTACCCCCCATTTTCATCACTTCCCTTTTAATAACACCTGTCTCTTACTATCTCCCTCTGTTCAACTCCTTCACCTTTATCCACATGGTTCATTTCCGTTTTCCTGGCTCCTAAAGTTACATCAGGATATATGCTCACATCTAGGAATTTGTAGTTAAGAACCACAAATGAGAAGAGAACATATGTCATTTGTCTTCCTGAGTCTCTGTTACTTCACTTAGTATAACAGTTTCTAGTTCCATTCATTTACCTGCAAATTTCATGATTTCATTTTTCTTTATCACTGAGTACAACTCTATTGTGTGAATATACGACATTATCTTTATCCATCCATCATGTGAGGGACTTTTAGGTTGTTTCTGTTTCTAGCCCAGCAATACACATGGCTGTGAAAGTTATCTCTGTAGTCAGATGAGTCCTTTAGGTTTATACCAAGGAATGGTACGGCTGAATCATATGGTAGATATATTTTTAGTATTTTGAGAGTTCTTCATACTGATTTCCATAGTGATGGCACCAGTTTGCAGTCCCACCAACAGCGGATGAGGGTGTGCCCCCCCCCAATCCATGCCAGCATTTGATTGTATTAGTTCTCATAATCTTAGACATTCTGGCTGGGGTTAGATGAAATATTAAAGTACGTTTCGATTTGCATTTCACTATTTGCTAATGTGGTTAAAGGCTTTTTAAGGTGATTCATAGCCATATTTTTATATTTATGATTTTATTTATTTTTATGTGTATGAGTGTATTACCTGCATGTGTGTAAGTGCAATGCCTGTGGAAGTCAGAAGAGGTCCTTGGATTCCCCTGAAACTGAAGTTACAGATGGTTATTAGCCTCAGTTGGATGCTGGGAATCAAATCTGGGTCCTCTGCAAGAGCAGCCAGTGCTCTTAACTGCTGAGCTATCCCTTTAGACTTTTCTTAGCTATTTATATTTGCTCTTTTGAGAGCTCTCTCTGCTCAGATCCATAGCACATTTTGGCCCACACTGAAGGACATGTGGGGACAAAAATATCTAGGTTGTGATATAAATTTGTGGGGGATATAAATAAGGGAGGGGATCTAAATAACATCAAACTCCATTGTATGAAAAATCGCAAAATTCAATAAAAAATAACATTTAAATCAAAGAAAAGGAACCTAAAATAGTACAATAACAAATAGTATCATTTATTGTATATTATTTATATGTGCACAAGATATTTTGTAATTTTTGCTCTTTATTTCATGCCTCTAGCAGTAAAACTCATGTCTTACACCATGGAATTTGATTTTTTTTTTCATGTCCTAATTGTCTTGAAATAAGTCTGTTTTTCTTTATCCTAGAAACTAAATTGTGCTAAGAAATTTGTTCATATCAACATTGAATTTCATAATGTTAAGGATGATTTTAAAAACATCGTTTTGTTTTTCTTAAGGTATTATTGATTTTAAGAAGGCTGAAAACACAAATGCAGTTTTTGTAGAAAATTATAAAATATATTTTGTAGGAAGCTTTCTTTTTATGTTGAACAGGACCATGCGGCCCTGGTAAGGGAAGGGGAACACAGTGTGGAGCTGACCTTCGGCGCAGAGGCCAGTGGGCTACTTCCCAGTAGCCTGGCCTGGGTGGTACTTCCAACTCAGGCCCTTAGGCTGGATCCATGAGACACGTGTTCCATGGCCATGGCTTCCCACCTGCCCAGAGACTGCTGAACACTGGACAGGAATTTCAGGCTGATGGCTGATGGCCTCCCTTCAGCCAATGTCCACCCACAACACCAGCTACCCAGATTGATGGTCTGCAAAAGGGACCTTTTTCCAACCCACTGGCCACCAGAACGAAATGCAGGCCTACCTTAGCCTGTATGCGTGCAATAATTAATAAAAATAACGGCCAGAAATTCCGTGATGATGTTACTATGAAATTCAAATTTATTCCTTGCTACAGCCTGCTTTTATAAACTAAAAGACATCAGTTCCCAGGACCAATCATAAGTCCTCCAACCCCACGCCACTACACACAGTTGCCCCACCCAGCATCATGCACCTAGGCCATGTTGTTTGCTCCTCCTTGGGGTGGGGTCAGACCCTGGGCCACACAGTACCCTGAGGCTGCAATTTAAACTGGATCTTCCTACAATATTTTATATTAGGATGAGTTAAAATTAATTTTTTTAAAAATCACGTTTTTAAAATATGTAATATGGTATAAACTATACAACATATTTAAATACAAAAATAGGATTTTCCAAGTTATTTGTATCATGATGCTCAATTAAAATGTAAAATCTTATGGGGCTGGAGAGATGGCTCAGCGGTAAAGAGCGCTGCTGACTGCTCTTGCAGAGGACCAGGTTTCAATTCCCAGCACTCACATGGCGGTGAAAACCATCTTTAACTCCAGTTCCAGGGGAATCCGACGCCCTCTTCTGACCTCCGCGGCATTGCACAACACCAGTGCACCAACCTACATGCAGACAGTACACTCATACACATAAAAAATGTAAAATGTTATATTAAATACAATTAAGCAAATAGAAATCTGTGAATAGCTATCATTTTCTACAAAAATAATCAGTTAGCTCATTAAATAAACCATAGTAACCCTCCTTCATTCCTAGATTCTAACCAAAGACTACACAAGAATAAGAAAGTGTGATCATTGTATGGTAGAGGTACACAAGAGACAATGAGGATTTCTCAATAAAATGACCATATTGCTTGAAATCATGTGACTATTGAATAATGGTCTGAAAAATCACTGAGTAACATCAGAGAACTGGGAAAACATGGTGGAGGGCAGCTTGTTAATTCACTTCAGTATGGTGCTGCCAATTTACAGTAAACAAGCCAGTTATGGAAAGGAAGATTATTCTCTATACTAACAAACCACTCTCCTAAACTCTGTTTCCATGTTACCTTTATTAGGCAAGTGCGTGTGCAAGTATTTGCATGTACACACACATACGCCTCACATCTCACAGACCAGCTTTTCATGCTTGCTCTTTCACATCTGTTTTGGTCTCATTTTCTATGTTCTTAAGAATCTGACATTATTAATTTTGTATGAATGCCTCAAATCCATGCATTAATATTTTCAGTTGCTCAAATGAATTTTAAGTTATATAAAATTGCTTTGAAATACCAATTTCTCTTTTCCTTTTGTTCTTCTTTCCTTTATTTATTTTCTGAGATAGGGTCTTCCTGTAGCTGTAACTGAACACAACTCTGAAATAAGCATGGAAAATGTATTAAAATGAATCAGAATAAATATATTGATTATTGATATATATTGGGTTGGTTCATTTATGTGATTAGTGCTTTCAACTTGTTTAATCATACTTCATACTTTCATTCTTTTTCTCTGACAATGAGAACTTAATCTCTATTTCATTTTTATAAACTATTTTAAGTGTATGAGTGTATTGCCTGCATGTATATAAGTGTATCCATGTTGTGCAATGCCTGTGGAGGTCAGAAGTTGTTGAATTCCCTAGAACTGAGCTTATGGACAGCTGTTAGCCACCGTGTGGGTGCTGGAAAGTGAACTCAGGTCCTCTGGAAAAGCAGACAATGCTGAGCCATTTCTCAGACCCCCTAATCTCCATTTATTATCCATGTTCTTTACAAATCATGGAAGCAACATCCACTGTATAAGTGACTGAATATTTCTGGTTTTATAAAGTCTAAAACTAATCATTTACCCATTACCTTCCTCCTAAAACATACACAGGGCCCAGGGATGTTGGCATTTGACTTCTAATCTGATAGTTTTTAGTGTTTCCACTCTACTTGGTTTTAACCACTCCCTATTTAGTATTATGATTTTATATGCTGTTGCTATTGACTGTTGCACCACATTGCTCTTTTCCTTCCTGATCACTGTCACTTTGGGTTTATTTATTTTCTTGCTGTATTCTGTTTATACAATGGTCTCCAACTCAGACCAAATAATATGTGACATGTTTAAAATCTCTCATTTCTTAAAGTACTACCCAGATAAATTTAAAAAATTATAGTATTGTCTCAAGTATCTAAATGTTTTTCATCCTCCCCAGGTAACATCAGTGGTTGAAATCACAGAACAGATGTCAGGTTTCTTCACTTGTGTGTGATGATTCTGTGCCACTCTATGAATGAAAAATGTCTTTATTTTCTTCATCCTGAGAACATTTTAAATAGATACACAATTTTAATTTGGATAGATGTACATTTGCAGTACTCTGAAAATATTACTCTCTTATCTTCCATTATATAGTTTGTTCTTCATGAAATATCAGATAGTGAAACTTGGTCCTCAATAACAATAATAACAAAAATAAAAATAATAATGTGATTTGCTTTAATACTAAATGTGATTCTGTCCTTAAATTCTAGTTTCCAAACTACCCGCCACTCCAAATTTTTTTTTCTAATTTGGTCATTTAATCATCTGTTCATTTATTTTTATACCCTGATACATTTTAGCTCCCATGGTTGTTTGTTTGGATTGAGAGGAAGATAAATTTTCAACACCTGTTTGATCTGTCCTATTGACTTGTTGTCCCAACTTTATTCATTTTTAAAAAGAATCTATGTGTCTTACTAATTTGCCTCTTTGTCTCCCTTGTGAAAGCCTGTTAAATCAAAACAAAACTTAATTTGTTACCAGCACTTCGACAGCAGCCACACAGAGCTGTGGCATGTCTCACCTGAATAGAATTCTCTTCAACTTTATACTGCACTGCCATCCTCTCTCTCTTTTCCAATTGACATTTTCATTATACTTCTCTAAGTACTGCCCCTAAATAATCATCCACATTAATGGATCCAATTGCCAGGACTTTAATAAGCTCCTTGGTAATGCAGACATTTGTTTCCATACTAATTTACCTTCTGTGCACATGTTTTCATTCTATATTTCCAGTATATCATTAAAGCAGTTAATTTACTGAATGTTACATTTGTTCTTATAATATATCTAGCAGAATATTGCCATGTAAGAATTGACTTCATATGTCTAAAACTGAAAACAATAGCAACAATAATAGTATACTTACCCATTTTCAACACACAACAGACTCAATTTTTTTCTTAAATGTAGTAGAAGGCCCTTCACACTCTATTTGTCACTTGGCTTTAAGGTTTTCATTTTATTGGTAAGAAGACAGATAAAGGGGATTATGGACAGAACAGAGCCTGGTCTCTGCTAATCTCAAACTTGAATTCCTTCAAGGGTTGCAAAATACGATTCAAGTATTTCACAAGCCTTTATAACCTGAGCCAGACTTTGACTTCTGTTTGGTATATGTGCCATCATGGGTGGATTTGGGATTGACATTTTCTATCTCTGATCTCAACTGTATAAATATTTGTTTACAGTGACTATCAGCATAGCACACAGGCACTTTTTCTTCTGATGTACAGATATAGTGGTTCTTAAAGGGATACCTATTGGTTGGACAGTCTCCAACTTTGAGAAAACAATATGGTAAATTCTCAATGAATGAAGATTTTGTAATTTTTCCATGGTAATAATGTAGAACTCTTTCTGCTGTTCCAGAAATGTATTATGTTTAGTGTGTGTGTGTGTGTGTGTGTGTGTGTGTGTGTGTGTGTTTTAAAACCTCTCCCATTACATGGGGATTAATTTTTTTTTTAAAGTTCTCCTTGGGGCTGGAGAGATGGCCTAGCGGTTAAGAGCACCGAGTGCTCTTGCAGAGGACCCGGTTTCTATCTCCAGCACCCACATGGTGGCTAAGAACCGTCTATAACTCCAATTCCAGGAGAACTCCAGTTCCAGGGGAATCCGATACCCTCTTCTGACCTCCGCAGCATTGCACGACATGGGTGCACAGACCTACATGCAGACAGTGTATTCATACAAATAATAAATAAATAAATAAATTGTAAAAAAAAATAAGTTCTCCTTAAGTCTGTTGTCTTCCTGGGACTATTCTTTTGGAAAACCACCCTAACGTGTCAAGAGATATTTAAGACGATATTTTATAAGTATATTTTTATTATATGGGTTAATATTCTTGATGCTATGATACATGATCATTTCATAGTATTCAGGATAAATTGATGCAAAGTTATTATTGTTTGCCAATAAAGCATTTGTTGATAGACCCTATATATCTGTAATTTCAGTGAGAAAATTGATTACTCACATACTTTAGCATTTTTGAAAATGATAAGAATTAAAAATGTCATACCACAAATAGAAATGTATTGTTGGAATGGATTTTAAGCTCTCTTTGACCTGAGATGAAGAAATGAAGACTTGTGTCCACTTGGAGAAATTATTTAAAATATTATCTGATTTTTCTCTGAAGATTAAAGAGTATTAAGTTGTACGTACTGCTGATCATATGAATTCTTGCATTTGTTATACATACATGAACAATTAAGTACCTGTTCTCAAGTCCGAGGGTAGAAATCAGCAAATTGTTTCATCTGTGAGTAAGTTAAAGGTGAGACTATGAGAAATTTTCCAATAAATTTAAGTTTATTAAATTGAATACATATTTTAATTTTATTAGATATCACTGCTTTCATTCTAATGATCTTGATGATAAAAATTGAGTCAACTCACAAAGCTTTCATTAAGCAAAATAATAAGCTCATAGCATGGCATAAGTTTCCAGGGCCCATGATGATTTTATTTTCGTTTCCAGGGCCCATGATGATTTTATTTTCAATTTCTGTTGTCATTACTGACAAATTACATATCTTTGAACTTTTGGAATAGTAGAGGAATCAATATGTAATTAATGAGACTAACAAAAGTTCCATATAATTAGAATATCTTTGTGATTGTTGAATTAGAAATACACTTATGTGCTGAGAAAGTGTTGAAAGTTTTGCTTATTACAAAGTCTTACTACTAAGTAGGAGTTCTCAAGGGAGCACAAGTGTGAGAAAAAGAAGCCAATCACCAGTGTGTGAGGACTGGTAAGTTTTGGAACTGTTGATTTGATATTAAATTTCAGTTAGTTTCTTGCTAATATTGAAAACTATGAAATGGATGTACATTTCTGCCTTAAATAACTAAAACTAATAACATCTTAAGTCATGGCTTCTAGACATGCTACAAAAGTTATAAATGTAATGGCCATTACAAGGCTGTTAATAATAATGATAGATTCTATGGGCTGGAGAGATGGCCTAGCGGTTGGGGGCGCCGACCGCTCTTGCAGAGGACGCCGGTTCGATCCCCAGCACCCGCATGGCGGCTAGGAGCCGTCTGAAACTCCAATTCCAGGAGAGCTCCAGTTCCGGGGGAATCCGATACCCTCTTCTGACCTCCGCGGCGTTGCGCGACACGGGTGCACAGACTTGCATGCAGACGGTACATTCATACACATACAGAAATAAATAAAATTAATAAAAAAAAATTAAAAAAAAATAATAATGATAGATTCTAAAAGCCAGTGCTATGATATTTGTTTATAATTCAGGAAAATGCTGGTGTTGAAAGAACAGATTTGGAATCTGTGAAAAAATAAGGGTGAATATCTTAATGTTTATACCAAAATGAATTTCATATGGAACATTTGATTATGTTAAGCACTCGTATTACTAGAAAATTTTACAAATGCTGTATTTGTGAACCATACAAATATCATTTGATATAATTTAATACATATAATGCCAGCTAGCAAGGGGATTCATAAGCCTAGTCTTGGTACTAGAGTCAAATTCTCCCTAAACTGATTCTGTTCTGGTTCTATCTAATAAAGATGATAAGCAAATCTCAAAAGGCCCAACCAGATAGTTACTTAATTTTATTCTAGATTAATTTTAAATATTTGAGATAATATAAAATATGCAGCATCTAATGCAATTTTCACATGTGACAGGAGAGATAAAATTACCAAGGATGTAAATAAGAAGGAAATCTAACCATTAAAAAATGAAAACTCCACAGAAATAGTAAATATAGCAGACGATGCAATCAGGAGACAGACTCCAAGCTGATTTTTATAGGCGTACGAGAGGAAGACATTCATATCATAAGGAAAGACATGAATGGTGGAGATATGGGCAAAATTGAATATCTAGAAGTGAGAAATAAATTTTCATGGATAAAATAATATGCAGTATTTGATTAAAAGAGAGATTAAAAGTCAAAAGCACTCTTTAGAACTTCTGGAAAACTAAACTTGTAATTATAGCAAAATTTGTGAAACTGAGTAATTCAAATGTGAATTCTAAGATAAAAGTATAGTATTTTAGGATCACCCCTATTAATTTACTTTGTCCTCCATGGTTTGTGTTTAAAAAATAACCAAAATATATAATAATGAAAAACTTTCATCAATAGTATTAAAATTAAGCTCACAGTCATTATATGAATTCTATGCCATAAAATAAATACCTAAAGTTTACTCAATTAAAAAATATCTTAATTCTTTGCCTTTTGTTCTTTGTATATTTTGAAAATTAATCTATCAAAAATGGGCTACAGATCTGAGCAGAGATTTCATGAAAAAGGAAACAATAATGGCTCTGCTGGATAGCTTTAGTGTCAACTTGACACACGTGGGTTGAGGGAGCCTCAGTTTGAGAACTGGCTCCATTGGACTGGCCTGTGGCCATGTCTGTGGAGTATTTTCTTGATTGTTGAGTTATATTGGAGGGCCCAGCCCACTGTGGGTACAGTATAAGAAGGCTGGGCATGGGCCAGGGGAGCAAGCCAGTAACCAGCATTCCTCCATGGCTTTTTCTTCAGCTCCTGCTTCCAGGATCCTGCCCTGAGTTCCTATGGTGGGCTCCCTCAGTGATGAACTGTGATGCAGGAGATGTGAGCCAAATAAATTCTTTCCTCCCCAAGTTGGAACTGGTCAGAGTGTTTTGTGACAGCAACTGAGAGGAAACTAGAAGAATGGCTAAGGAATATGTTAAAAGAGTTCAACATCCTTAGTCATTAGGAAAATGTAAATAAAAACACGAAGATTTGATTTTTCCCCAGTCAGAATGGCTATGATCAAGAAAACAACTGTAAACAAATGCTATGAAAATGTGGGGGAAAGGTAACTCTCATTTATCGCTGGTGGGATGTCAAATTGCTGCAGCCACTATGGAAATCAATGTGGAAATTATCAAAAACTAAAAATAGGTCTAAAGTATATACCAGCTATTCAAAGGACTTGATATCTTACTGCAGAGATACTTTCTCATCCATGTTTATTCCTGTTCTTTTCACAATAGCTAGGATTTGGAAGCAACCTAAAAGTCCCTCAAATGATGAATGGATAAGGAAAATGTGTTACATTTACACCTATTCCACTATTAGAAAAATGGAATCATGAAATTTGCAGGTAAACGGATGGAACTGAAAACTTATATAATGAGTGAGGTTGCCCAGACACAGAAAACACCCAACACATGATCTCATTTTTGGATCATAGCTCTGAATTTTTAGGTGTGATTATATATTCTGATGTAACCACAGAAGTTAGGAACATAGAAAGAAACCATAAAAGGAGAGAGGAGGAAGGAGTTGGAGAGAGAAGCTAGGAGGGGATGGGTGCCATAAAGCAGGAAATGGAAAGAATCAGGGTACTTATCTGGAGAGAAGAAGGGCGGCCTACACATGGGAGATGTGGAAAACCACAGGAAAGTATATTATTTATTCACCTACTGAAAATACACTTATGCAAATGTGAGTGCATATGTACGGCTAAATGCTCTATAGCAAAAATCAGTGCCAAGCAAGGGAAACACCCCTTCAAGTTGTTGGTCAATATAGCCTAAGAGACTCCCCAAATAAAACCGTAGCCCTTGGTTGTCTCTCTGAACTTGAAGGTTAAGATGATATTGCTGAAGGTAATGTGCATTTCAGAGACAGAAGTTGAAACAGTTAAGTTATAACTGACCTGGAAGCCTACTGCCCAAGACCAGACCTCATAGTATCAGAAAGTACTATGCAAACTTCCAGAGGAGCAAAACAATTAATGGCTCTACCTAGCTGCAAAGCCTACAAGCCACAACAATGACTGTTAAAGCAAACTATATCTATTTTGCAATAGTGATACTTTTATCTTGGAGGCAATCAACAGCTATGCAATTGACTTAAAGCCCACTCAATAGAAGTGAATCTATGCAACTGTAGCCAAGTACATATGGTTGGAGAGGTCCTATACCCTAGAGAACTACCTGGTTCAGCCACTTTCCTAAATCAATATAATTTCTCCCTATATTATTTTTTTAATGTTATTTATTTTTTATGTGTATGAATGTACTGTCTGCATGTAGGTTTGTGTATCTGTGTCATGCAATGAAATAGAGGTCAGAGAGGGTGTCGGATTTCCTTGGAACTGGAACCAAAGATGGTTCTCAGCCACCATGTGGGTACTGGGGATCGAACTTGGGTCCTCTCCAAGAGCAGTCGGTGCTCTTAACCACTAGGCCATCTCTCCAGCCCCCGATATTCTAAATATATAATCTTAATCTTATATTCACAAAAATATATAGCTCTCACCATCATCAAAGAACCTTCCTTTAGTAACAGCCGAAAGCAATTACAGAGTTTCAGGATTTGGCAAAATGCAGAGACTAAGTTACTGTGAGGCACCAAGCCCAATCAGTACATCTATAATGCAGCCTCTAACTCAGACTCAGGAAACATTGGAGGAGAATGGTGGAAAGATGGTTAAGAGACAGAGGAATAAGACAGCCGCTAACAGATAATCCCTTCTAGACATGACAAGTCAGCTCCACCCCTGAAATCTCCACAGTGTGATAGCCTATCAAGACTTGCATTATGAGAAAAACAGTTGACATGCCAATGTGGTTAAGGGAAATTTCATAAGGTTTCACTTTTAGATGAAGAGCTACTGGCAATCAGTTGAGTTTGAGGAAGGGAGAATCAGTTGTCTCCAGGGACTAGCTCAATTCCCAAGTGCTCAGCCCTAAGCACATGCACACATGATCACCACCAAATGGACACAGTGCATTACATAAAATGTATGTGTATGTATATTTACAAATGTATGTATCTATAAGTAACAATAATAGTAAAAGAACAATGCAAGAAATTGAGAGGGAGTTGAGGACATGGAAAGACATTGAGGGGGAATTGGGAGGGGTGAAAAATGATACAAATATAATACTCATGTGAAAGTCTCATGGCTGTCAATTTAGATCCATTATACATTTCTCCTTTCCACTGATAATATGCTTACAAATATTTATAAGATTTTTCCCCAAAATTTCTGGAGGATGAGAGAATACGATTTTATTGACTGCAGTGAGGGGTGGCAGCACATCTCTCAACTTCAACATAGAACACAATGGCCTTTATGATATGGTGAATCCATAATTTGTACTTAGAGACAGTTTTCAGAGCACCCTGGGTGCAATACAGTGTCATATGCTGCCTTATTCTGATTTTTTACCCTATATGTTATGTACATAATGGTTTCTCTATCTGTATCATCGTCTCTCTGTCTCTCTCTTCTCTCATCTAAAGGACTATGTTATGTGTTGTGACATATTTTTTGACAGAGCTAACAAAATTACTATTATAAAATCACCATTGTTAGTAGTATTATTATCTGAAATATGGGAAATAAGAGAAAAGACAGAAAAGTTAAATGTAGCTTCAAACTTTGTAATTCCAGACATTTTAGGAGAGTTTAATTGATTTATTGTATTCTCATTTCTAGTTTATAAGAAATAGAAAACTGATTCTATTAGGTCTAGCAAAGCTTATTTCTGAAAACACTGTCCAAGTACTCATCTCATGCAAAGAGACCCCTCACTAGTGAATAGCTACAAATTTGTGCATTATTATTGTCCCTATTCTTGTGGTGCCATAAATTAAGAAGCAGAAATATTGTATAATTAATTGCATAATTCACTGTAAATAATTTTGTAACATAAAATTGCAAGCAAAATTTATGGAGAAACTTTTCTTTCCAAGAGACTGAAAATGCCTTGCACACTCTCATTTTATTCTGGAAAAGAAACATGAAAGTGGATTTGATTTGATGTAGATTTCTACCATGGCAGCTGGAATGAATAAAATGACTTTGGGCTTTTCTAAGATTATGGTGAGAATTTTCCTGTTTTCCATTAAGCTCTTGAGGGGAATATAAATTATGCAGGTTAGCCTAGCCTTATGATCACCTGACAACCACCATCAAATTAAGACTGCAAATTTAATATAACAGAGCACATGATGAAGCATGTAGAAACCCAGATACTGTTCATTCTTATATTACATTGATTATAACCTCACCACTGTCTCTTCCCTATACAAAAAGCCTGCATCCCAAAGTGAGTGATGAGGTCCAGACACTCCAGCTGGTTTGAAGACTGCTTTAACACTGCTGAGGACAATGTTTCCTCTTCCTTCTATATATATCATAGTTATTCGTTCATTTAAAGTTTCTACTTGGTAAAATATTATTATTGGACAATAATATATTAAATACACTAAAATACCTCATGTAAACTAGCATGTCTACAGACCAGTCATAATATCAGAATCATCTTTCCCAGGAAAGGTGATAGGAATAGTTTGACAAGGTAGTAATGCTTAAGATGAGCAAATCTACACTAGAAATGTGGGTAGTGGGCATTGTCTGCAGGAGTGCCTTGGTGGCAGTGACTGCACTTAGTTAAGACTGTCAGAAATTATTTAAATTTACCTGGTTAGTACGACGTTGTCCTCTTCTCTATACTGTTAGATTACTTTGATTCCTATTCAGATAATTGAACTAGTAATTTTCTTGTGTATTTTGTGTATTAATCATTGTCTTCTTTTAATAGCTAAATATAAATATTTTCAGATGAAATCACATCACCATAACTGAAAGGGCACTGAAATTCCAGCATTAGTGATACTGCAAAAAATATACTAATTGTGCCATTAATTTATTTTCAAAGAAAAATTATGAAATTTCTTAGATATTTACAAAATAGTGTTAATAATTCATTGTTATTAATAATTTTATCTACATTACAGTAAAAAATGTTATCAATTTATTATTATCTGATTTCACTCTCATTAAAATTACAAAGACTTGAACTAAATCAGATGTAAAAGAAGAACGTTTTAAGCAGATCTTGTGGTGTAGATTGCCTAATTACCCAGGAGGCTATATCAGAATAATCATAAATTAAAGGTTTACCTGTACTACAGGGTGAGTTCAAGGTCAGTTTAGAGCAACTCAGTAAGACTCCGTCTCACAATAAATAGTAAAAATTGGTCTAGTTGTATAGCTCAGTGTTGGAGTACTTTCCTAGCATGCATGAAGCTCTTCACAGTTTAGAATATTTCAATTCAGAAAAAATGGATTGATTGCCCTAGGTACACTGTAACACAGTGCATCACTGAGGAACACAGGCACTGAAGAATACCATCTGCCTCACTTCTTAAGGTCAAAAAATAAAGACAAGCCAAGTGCGGTGGAACATGACTTTAATCCCTACCTCGGCCAGCGTGGTCCACCTAGTGACTTCCAGGAGGTCTAGGACTAGGGAGAACCTGTCAGAAAGGAAACAAATTAAAGAAACAACAACAACAAAAAATAATAAAAAGAAAAGACCAGATCTTGGGATACTCACCAATATCTCATTCACAATAAACTAAGACTTCTCACTATGCCTCAACTCTTCAAGATTCTACAATCTCTCAGTAACATCAAACTGCAGAAAAAGCCCTTAACTAATAGAAGCATTAGGAGGACATTCAAAGGAAAAGTACAGCAATAATATTTCAGTGTAGAAAATTTGCAAAATATAGAGTATTTTGAAAAGACATAGAAACATCCAATTCTATTGTGCAGAAAGTACATGCAGTTGTTTTTGCTTAATCTCTCCAGGGTTGACTGAATTCATTTGCCCAGACTTGGGCATTTTGTGCAGGGACTTACGTTCTTTTTTTTTTTTTTTTTGGTCTTTTTGAGACAGGGTCTCCCTGTAGCCCCAGCTGTCCTGGAACTCGCTCTGGACTTACGTTCTTAAGCTCTCCAAATTCCTTATGCACACCATGCATAGCTGTAAGATTTTGTTCTGCCCCTACCTCCTTTACATGGTTTCCCAAAATTCTTCTCTTTCTTTCTCAAAACCAAAATTCTTCTCTTTCTTTCTTAACACAAGACCACACTGACTTTCATTCTGGCTCTATTGGGATTCTGTCCGGCATCCACAAATTATTTACAAAATTGGTCTTTCAGGGTGGTTGTTTAGAAACTGTTTTTTACTACTACATTCAAACACGAATTCTCTCTCTCCATTCTGGTCCATTATGGTGTCTGGAATTTTCTGTTATAAATATTTCATGGTATTGAACTCTGCTTGAAATTATTCATAATTTCTATTTGTATAGTCTTTGTTCTCTGACTTACACTGTAAAATACACACTCTGTTAGAGTAGAGTTGTCTGTCTCTGTACCAATCATTCCACACCTGGAAATCACACACATAAATGATTTGAGCTATTGGTTTATAGTTTTCTCATGCAATGTTACATGTAAACTGTTTAGTAGAAATAAATAGGAGAGCAAAAGACAACAAATTTTGAAACAGACCTTCACAGTATGCTTTTTCATGCTTTTTCTGATTGAAAATATTTAGAAAGGAGAAAAGTTATATGAACACATGAGAATTTATAGAACATATTCTGAGTTGATGATCATGTAACCCTAATCTTGCTCACATTTTGACATCTTGGGTTTTAAAAAAATATATATTCCATAATTAGAGTTTAAAACATACAGTATTAGAATTTTTCTCTTGCTTATGTTATTAAAAGTATTTATACCAGAATGCTAGATTAAAAAGCTAGATAAAATATAAAACAAATTACTTTGCTCCCCTTACAATATTGTTACTTTAAGAGAGCCAAGTACTATATTCAAAAGAGACAAGCACATGCAGAAGAAATAAATTACAGGAGTAATGTCAGGACTGATGCAGAAGCTAGAAGAATTTCCTTCCCAGTGTAAGAGTAATCAGCTACATTTATTATGACCTGTTGATGATCAAATATAGGTCTATTTTAGTTTGAAATAGCTTGACAAATGTGTGTGTGTGTGTGTGTGTGTGCGCGTGCACGCATGTGTGTGTGTGTGTGTGTGTGTGTTTAAGAGAGAGAGAGAACAAATGTGAGGGAGATACAGAGAGAGAGAGAGAGAGAGAGAGAGAGAGAGAGAGAGGAGAGAGCATTTTTGTTCCCAACATCTGTAATAAAACAAAAGCTGATCCTAGCGTATTATCACCACTGTGGATCTTAAAACATAAGAAAATAGCCATTTTTGAGACATAGATTTTGACATTTTGAATGAAACAGGCTTAGCAATGCTGATGAAAGATGAAAGTCTGATGAGCAGAGAAATCTACTAAAGTACCACTATTCATTGATAAATCCACCCCACAATGAAAACTGGAAGCATAGACCAATGTGAATTATAAATATTTTACCATGAATTATCAACATTCTTGTAACCAAGTATCCACCAAATGGAAAATATAAAAATCTTTCCCAATTCCTTATAGGAGGCCAGGAAAATACTGATAATAAAGTACATCAAGAATATAAAACGCAAAGTTTTAAGTTGATTAATAACTAAAAACAATAAAGTCAGTGACCATATATATTTTAATTAGGGTATTTGAGACCAGGCATGGTGGCACACACCTTTAATCCTACCACTCAGAAGGCAGAGGCAGGCTGATCTCTGTGAGTTCAAGGCCACCCTGGTCAACATAGAGAGCTCCAGACCAGCTGGGACTAAAGGGAGACCCTGTCTCAGAGAGAGAGAGAGAGAGAGAGAGAATATTTGAGGAAAAATCAACTGCCACCTTATGTGAAAAGCAGTGTTTTCGGCTAGAGCAATGGAGTGCCCTTTTTTGATTGAGGATATAAATTCCCTGAGAAACATCAGACATAATGGCAATATTTTTTGTTTAAAAATTGGTAATCCTTTGAGCAGTTCTCATCAGTACTACAATGAAGGTACTGATGTAGAAAATTAAAAAAAAAATCCTAATCCTGACAATGACAAATTATAGTGGATAAATAATATGGCCATTCACAGATAAAATGATGTATGTGTAAAAGGAAACCAGATTCTGTTCATAAGGCAATCAATAACAGTGAACACAAGGATGCTAGGCAAATTTCAACTCATATTTATTTGAAAAAAATCATTTAAAAATATATATATACAATTAAAACCAAATTCCTAAGGATAACTGTATTAGTCACCTTTCTGTTGCTGTGATAAAACCACCATGACCAAGGAACTTATAAAAGGAAGAGTTTATTTGAGCTTATGATTGACAGTTACAGGGAAATAGAGTCCATTGTGGTAGAGAGGCATGGTGGCAGGGGCTGGAGCAGAAAGCCAAGGCTCACATCTTCCAATGAGTACAGAAAGCAGAGAAAGAGCAACTGGAGCCTGCAAAGCGTATTGAATTCACTAAGCCTTCCCCCACTGATATAATTCCTCAAGCATGGCCACACCTTCCTTCTAAGACCTCCCAACACAGCCCCACCAACAAAATGTCTGAATACTTGAAGCCTATGAGGGACCTTCTCATTTAAACCATCACAATGACTAATAACGATTATACCTCTCTGAAATCCAAAATCTTTTTTAGATAATTAGCAGCTTAAGTCAATAGAGATATATGTTTATTTACAGTCTAAAGACAATGTCTGTGCTAGCTAGCTTTAGATGACAACTTGACACACCCGGGTAGAGGGAATCTCAATTCCTAATTTCTTGCATTGGATTGGTCAAGGGCCATGTCTATGAGGGAATTTTCTTGATTGTTGTGTGATATGAGAGAGCCCAGCCCAATATGGGTGGTGCCAGCCCTTGGCAGGAAGTCCTGTGCTCTGTAAGAAAGGGGTTGGAGCACAGGTCAGAAAAGCAAACCAGAAAACTGCGTACCTCTGGAACAAAGTCTAAACAAGTATTTCCAAGATTCTTCTATAAATGTATTACAATTTCAATGGAAATTTTTACATATTTCTCTTTCCTCCTTTCTTGATATATTCCTTTTGATTTCTTTTGTAAGTATTGGCAAACCCATTATAACAACCTCAGGAGATTCTGGAACAATGACTGAAACATCAGGAGCTAGTCTCCCTTCACAGCATACCAGCAGAATCTACCTGATATTGCCAACTGGAGACTCCAGAGTCAACTAAAGGCTTTCAAACTCTTGAAAATTGAACAGTAACTTGGTTAATTAGTGCCAATTTTATGATTAACTCATAAGCTGCTTCTATCCCTCATTATCTAGTCCCAAGGAAGTTGGCATCTGATAACAAACTTGCATTCAGTTCATGTTAATCAGACTTCCATGAGGAAACTGTCCTTCAAATATGGGGTTTGTGTTTTAATAGGATATTTGTATATGTCACATACATGGGTGTCAGGGAGTGTTGAGTTGAAACATTGTTATTACAAGCCTTTCTCCCTGCAAATGAAAAGAATTCAAGAGGATTTAGAAGGCTAGCACAGCCTGGCATGGTGGCACACGCCTTTAATCCCAGCACTTGGGAGGCAGAGGCAGGGGGATCTTTGTGAGTTCAAGGCCAGCCTGGTCTACAGAGTGAGACACTGTCCTCATGGACAGCTGGGGCTACAGGGAGACACTGTCTTGAAAAGACAAAAAAAAAAGAAGGCTAGCACATTCCTGTTTGTAAACCAGACATTAATGCAACAAACACTCAAAGAAATCTTATGTTAGTACAATGACTTACACTTCTCCCCACTCTCCCCAAAAAAGGGATAAGGAGATGGCACATTAGGTAAGATACTTGGTAATAGGAAAACACTGCTTCAACCCCCAGCACCCATATGAAAGAAGCCTTATTCTGGGACAATTATAATTAACCCCAGCACTTAGAAGGTAGACACAGGAGGACACCTTGGACTTCTGGGTCAGCCAGACAAGCCAAGTGAGGTCCAGGTTTAGTGAGAAACCTGTTCTCAAAACTCAAGGTGAAGAGCAATTTAGGATGATATCCAGTGTAAGCCTCTGGTCTGAAATTAACAACTTTCTTCACCAAGAATTTTCTTCAAACTGCAGTTTGAGTAATCCTGACTTACATCATTTCTTTTTTTACTAGTTTGAATCCAAAATTTTCCAACTATATAGTTTTATCACTTTTTTATCTCCAATAAGTTTGAATTTATATATATATATATATATATATATATATATATATATATATCATCATGATGTTCTTATTGGATAACATATAAGCTCAGGGAACATGAAGAATAGGGGGCAGAAAGTAGTGAGAATCAGAGACCAGGACACTTGCTGCTATATTATGACTTCTCGACATGACAGGGATGCTATACTGTGAAATCTCAACCTTTATATTATAATTATTTATAGTGTAATAATTTATTTGCATTTATTTTTAAATAACTATCTTAGTTTGTCTATAAACTATAAATAAGAAAACAAAATGCATCAAATTGCAAGATCAGAAAAGAAATTCCCTGCACTGTGTCAAAATGCTAGATGCCCAAAACAAAGACAAGATAGTGAAAGTCACAAGAGAAAAACAAGTTACATATAAAAGGAAACCCACCAGAATTACAGCTAAAATTTCAGTGCAAATTATCAAAGCCAGAAAAATGTGGACCAAAGTATTCCCAGTACTAAAGGACTATAGATACCAACCCAGATTACTATACTGAGAAAAAATTTTGATTATAGTTGAAGGAGAAAGAAAAATCTTCCAAGACATAAACAAGATGAAAGAATATATGTCCAGAAAACCTTCCAGAAAATACTTGACAGAGAAAAGCAGCAACTATCCCCAAGCAGCTAGAGAGAGAAATTAATAACAGTATAAGTGCAAAAATACAAACCTAGCACAAGAATACAAACAGAAAATAAGGTGAAAAGAGGCAAAACATATATCTCAATAATAACTTTAAATATTAATGATCTAAGCTCCCCAATCAAAAGAGACAGATTTGGAGAATGGATTAGGAAACAGACCCATCTATATGCTGTCTACAAGAAACCCATCTCATGTGCAAGGACAGGCTTAAAGTGAAAAGATGGAAAAAATAGTCCAGAGGTCTGGTAAGAGCCAGCATACCTTGCTGGGAACCTGGGTCTTCCTGGACACCACAGCTGCGGCCAGTGGCTTCCTCTGTCATGAGGTTCCTGCCTTCCAGGTCACAAACTTCCCCATCCTAGGTATGGCAGTCATACTCAACTGCCTGCCTGACTGCCAGGGGCCACAAGGAGGGCAGTGTGAGGGAACAGAGTGTTACCTGAGATGGTGATAAACACAAACAGATCTGAAGAAAGACCTGGGAGGTGCATCAAGTGAGTAAAACTCATTTATTGCAGGGGTTTAAGCACTTATATACTTTTGTTGGGCTCTATGTCCAGGAGGTGGACAGGACAGAGAAGAAGTGTACATGCATGTTCCAGCAACTAAGTTTTAAGGCAAGAAAACCATAGCACACCCCCCCCAGATAAGTTTATGGCTTACTCCATTTGCCTCTAGAGGACAGGACAGATATGCCTCATGAGTGATACAACTTGGGAATACTACTCTTCAAGTTACACTCCCCTGGGAGTTTGGCTGCAACTGCCTGATAGCTGATATGATGAGTGGGAGTTGCTCTCATCTCCTGCTGGCATTTAAGGTATTTGGAGTGAAACCCACCTTCTAGGTTATCAGGGAAAGAAGCCATCTCTCTTATACTCAGCCATAATGGATCCATCTGATCCTACAGCTCCCCCTTTGCTTTTAAAATGGGGAAGTGTCATCCAATTCTTCTAGGAGGGGGAGGGTCTGGTACTGCACCAGAATGCTCTTGGCCACAACCTCAGCTAGGTTAATGAACTAGATAATACAGGGGGCAATTAGTAAGAGCACCCCTAAGGTGATGAGTGGTCCTATGAAAGGGAGCATCCATGTGGTCACGGTACCTTTTGGAGAACCAGGAGACAGATGATTGGGAAGAATATTGAACCCAAAGTTGTTTTGGAAGGTCCTTAAGGGCTTTTATGTAAAAGCAACATTTGTCCACCCAGAACATACAGGTTCCATTAGTATATATTTGTATCCATTTTTACACAGATGGTGAATTTAGCTATACCCCAAAGTCTCAAATCTGGCTGGAAAGGCCTGTACATATAAAGTCCATTTTTTTATTTTTTGTCATCTCACAACTATCCTCATTTCCTTAGTCCTTATACTCTGACACACTCTCATCATCTGCAAGTAGTCTCTAGGCTTGGGGAAAAAAGAGAAGGAGTGGATGAGAAGCAGAACAGTCTATCTTTTCCATAAGTGATGACTTGGATTTTCAGGTCTGTCATGGCTTTCCTTCCAATAGGTTGGCAGTTCATCCAGGGGTTCCTTTTTTATTCTAAGTAAAAAGTACAGGTACATTAAGTAAACATTAACTATCATACTAGGTTTTGTTATGGACACAGGCATAGAAATTTAGAAATACCATCATCTTCCACATTAGAGTGTCTTTTCTAGATATGTCTTTTGTGAAACAACACCATTTAACATAAATACGTTTTAGTAGCTAAATGGATGAAGGCAAATTAAAGTCTTTTTTAAGAATAAAATATCTTAGCTTTTTGTTATCAAATCTGAAAAGTAAACTAATGCACCAAATCATGAATGAGGGGCAGCAATTTAGAGGCTAATTTGGTATTTGGGAGTTTTACCCATGGCCCTTTTTATATTTTTCTAGCCTTGATAGCCTCATTGGGGATGACTTTTAGCTGTGGTTAAAACATGTTTTTTTCTTTACTGACACCAGTTGGCTGCTGGGGGAGCCCCAGCCAAGTAGTACTGTTTCCATTTTCAGTAAGATTTTTTTCAGTAAAGAATGGTATTCTGTTTAACTTGGGTGTTTCATACTCAATCTTTGAACAGTTCTTACTTTAAGTGTATTTTTATGAACTGTTTTCCAGGTTCCAAAGCCCTTTTGGAGGTTTTTGGTTTAGTAGCTGGATTTGTTACTTTTTAATTAATGATTTTGGGGAATAAAGGATATCTCTCCAAGAAATCTCATGTCTATTAGTCAAAGGAAGAAGTCAAGCATGTCTGGTAAGGAGTCATTGTCAGAATAATTGACTCTTAACCAACAGAGATGCCAGTAAGAGATACACAGCACCTATGTATCACCCTGTGTGCTGGTTCCTTCTGAAGTGCTCTTTTCTCTGACTTCTTTCATTGTTTCTTCATGTCAAGGTTTTCCAATCATTTTTTATTATAAATTTTATTTTTTTGTGTGTGTATGAATGTACTGTGTTCATGTAAGTTCGGACGCCTGTGTCGTGCAATGCCTCAGAGGTCAGAAGATGGTATAGGATTCCCCTGGAACTGGAGTTAAAAACGGTTCTCAGCTGCCATGTGGGTGCTGGGGATTGAACCCAGGTCCTCTGCAAGAGCAGTCAGTGCTCTTAACCACTAGGCCATCTCTCCAGCCCTTTTTTTAAATTCAATTTTTAATAGTTAGTAAAGGATTAAGGTTGTTATTTTTATTTTTAAAATTGAAAAATTGTTAAAAGGTTTAGAGTAGAGATTTTTATTTTCTTTTCTTTTTTATTGTTATTAAACTTTTTCCATAAGTCATAAATCATTTCTCAATCAAATCTAGAGTCGCTTCCCTTTCCATACCCCCCACCACAACTGAGTCCCTGTACTCTGCCATACATGTCCTTCATATTTTTCTGAGACTTTCCAGACATTTTTTCAGTTTTTTTGTTGTTATTCTCTCCAAATTGTATTGCTACAGTATATATAACTATATATAACTATATAACTATATATACATAGTTATATATTATATATGTTTTAATATATAAAAGATACATACATACATACATACATACATACATACATACAAATATCACTTGAATTGGAGGATTTTTTTTTTCCTAAAGGATGTCATGTTTTCTGTAAGGAAGTGCTCGAAGGTTCCCCCTTGGCAATCCTAAATAACCATCAATCCTGCACTTTTGCTTCACACTGGGGTCTTTCCCTCCCATGGTTCCCCAAATGAAGTCCAGTAAGCATGCATCCTATCTTGATCCTCCTGTACTGGCCTCCATGATACAACTCAGGTAATCCAACAATGGCAGTCTATATTCTGACAAGGCTGAAATCTCCTTAGCTGTTTAGTCCATAAGCTTGGTATTTCAGTAGGCCCTATCTGGCATTGAAGGTTTGGAGGATTCTTTGAGAGACATGAGTCTTCAGTCCATATTGGAAGGTCAAAAAGCTGTGTCTCATGTCTTTGAGGAGTACCAAAACTGGTGGCAGCCACATAGTTGATGCACTTGCCAGTAAGAATTGAAAACAGGACAAACCACAGTACTCTCTCTTTTTATCTTTTTGTCTTTTTACTAAGATCTCAAGTTTTATGTCTGTAGTACAGTTTCTCTGGTCTTACTGATTATTTATTTCTGGATGTACATTTCTTTTGGATGCTTAAGGCCACACAGTGAGCCCAGATTAATCAAGGTCTTTGTTTCTCAAGGAGAATTTTTTATTTAACTGTATAATGGAGGGAGCCATATTAATCTCACTCTTTTTGTATTGGGAAAATGGGTAGGACTTTTACATTTTTAATTTATAATTTTTTAAGGCAGTTATACTACATACCCATACAGGAACCATGTTGTAAATGTCCATTAAGTCCATTCAAACTATGTCTTATTGAACTGTATACTGTTGATTATAAAACCCAGTCTTTTAGGGCCAAAATATCTTATAGAAGAAAAGAAGTGTTACAGGTAATATTTTACAAAACAGAGAAATATAGAGAACACTTGCATACATTTATTTCAATGTTGTCACTGGAAATCTAGTACAAATTAAGAGTAAAAATGTCAATAACAATTTGTATCCCCAATTAGTTTCAGTGTATTATTAATTTTTATATTAATAATATTTGACCTATTTTACTTAATATGGTTACATTAAGTTTTTTGAGACAGGGTCTCCCTATAGCCCCAGATGGCCTGGAACTTGCTATGTAGACCAGGCTGGCCTTGAACTCACAGAGATCCACCTGCCTCTGCCTCTCAAGTGCTAGAATTAAATGTGTGTGCCACCATGCCTGACTTGAAGTCATTTTTAGCCGCCTTGTAGGTGCTGAGAATGGAACCTGGGTCCTATGCAAGAGCAGTCAGTGCTTTTAACCACTGAGCAATCTCTCCAGCCCCCGTAATTTTTAATAATACACAATGTGTAAACAAAGCTTGGGCCAAAATTGAACATTATTTAGATAAACCTTGACTAAACATACATTCTGTTTTTAAAATTACTTGATTGAATTATGAGCCTAGATAAACAGGCTTATTCATATAATTTTAACTTTTATTTATTACAAACCCTTAAATATATTATCTTAAAGCATAAATTGTATAAAGTAGGTTTTAAATTTAACTTACTTTTAAAGTGTAAAAAACTCTATTAAGCTCTAACTTATGAAAGCCTGTTGGATTCTGTCTCAGGTGCTGAAGGATCATAATCAGTAAATGACAGTGTATACACAGTAAAACTCCAAATTGTTATTATATGTATTTGTAATTTTTATTTACTCTTAATATATTAATTCATTTGTTAGCTGTTTGAATATATTGGCAGAACCTAGCTTGGGGCGAAAAGGGTCAGCTTTAACCCTGGAGTTAGCCTTTACTGAATTTAAACAGTATGTCCTTAGTAATAAGCATGAATTTAGACACTAAAGTAGTTCCATAAAATAAAAACTGTGGTTAGGCACAATGTCATGACAAACTAATTTTAAAACCAAAACCTTAGAGCATTTTTAGAAATGTAGTAAATATCCCTATTGGGTTTCCAACTTAATAAGAGATGGAAAATGGCATGAGCTGGACCATAAAGTGGGCTAGAAAAACTCCATTTTTTTCAGAAATCATTGCCTCTGACCTTAAACCTAATCTATGCTGTGATGGGATTGAAGGCATACTGGGAACAAAGGTGTGATCTACCACACCTGGCTGGCCCAGGGAATTCTCTGGAGTGGCCCCAGGCCACAGGATTCAGGGTCCACTATTATGGAAAAGTCCAAATGTGTGGTGAGATGAGCCAACCTCTACTCCCTACAAAATGCCTGACAGGCTAACCAAATACCCCTGCTCTGAAAAATGCTTGTTTCTGACCCATAAACCAATAATTATTAAGAAACAATTCATTGGAGTTAAAGTTTTTTTGTTAGATGGCCTGGCCTGAAAATTCCCATAGAAATCTGCCTGTCTCTGCTTCCAAAGTGCTGAAAATAAAGATGGTGTTATGTCAAGTTTATTTTAAAAAGAGGTCCAAAGTAAACATGATTTAAGATAAATCCTTACTAAGAAGCCATGTGCTTAGCTCAGTGGCTGATATGCACACAGTGGGCAGGCAGGTGGGGTCAGATCATAACATGGTCTGGGAACCTGTGAACAAATCTTTTCCCCAGTAATTTTTTTTTAATGGATTAAGGCTATTTTTTTTTTTTTTTTAGTAAAGCCTGAAAGGTTAAACACATTTGAAAAAACCCAAAATGAGTTGTTGCCTAGGATATTTTTTAATTAAATAATTGTGCACATTTTTACTTAAAGATGTTTTAAGGTACTCGTGTTTTTTTTAATTAAAAATTTATATATTGGGGCTGGAGAGATGGCCTAGTGGTTAAGAGTGCTGACTGCTCTTGCAGAGGACCCGGGTTTGATCCTCAGCACCCACATGGCGGCTAAGAACCCTCTAACTTCTAACCTCCACAGCATCGAACAACAAGGGTGCACAAACCTATAAGCAGACAGTACATTCATACACTTAAAAATAAATAAATTAAATTTAAAAAATTATATATTAATCGAGTATACCAAGATGGAATTTAACTCACCAGATTTTGTTTATCAAAAGTGAGAAAAAAATTTTGAATGGCTATATTATTAAAATTATCTTGAAATTTAAATAAATGACATACAAAAGACAGTACAAAACAAAGACAATTTAAGATAAGCACAATAAGGTCTAAAGGTAGTTATTTTGAATACATTACCTTTGTCTATTTTTAGGAAGCCTGTTTACGAAACCAGAAATTTGTCCGTAAACCTTTGATACAGAGGGTTAGAATTAAATCCTTGGAAATCTGAAAAGCAATTGGGAGGTAGAGGCAGGCAGGCGGATCTTTGTGCATTCAAGGCCAGTCTGGTCTACAAAGTGAGTTCCAGGACAGCTGAGGCTACAAGGAGACCCTGTCTCGAAAAGATAAAAAAAACAAACAAACAAACAAACAAACAAACAAAAAAAAAAAAACAGACATTTGTCAGTAAACCTTTGATACAGAGGGTTAGAATTAAATCCTTGGAAATCCGAAAAGCAATTAAAACAACCTGAAAAAAAAAACCTCACATGTTTTAACGGGAAATTAAGTCAAGGAATTTCTTAGCATTGAGAGATAAGTTTGTTTGAAGGTGAGTTTCTCAGGGCAGATAAAGAACATTGTACTTCCCAGGGGGCGGGGCTTAGCCCTCCACCCAGGCCCAGGTGCCTGTGATGATTGGAGCTGCAAGTACATTTGCCCTGGATTTCCTGTCTTTTGTCTCTGGCTGAATTTTACTGGCAAAGTTTACTGGCAAGCTTAAGAAGTCTCCAACTTTTGGCAGGAAAAAGAAAGTGGCCCAAGGCTGGCTTCCAGCAGAGCCATGTTCCTGGAAGGGTGTGTGTGTGTGTGACTGAGCAGCACAGAAGGCACAGGGAAGGGGTTGGAGTCAGGGAAATTGGGGCTGTCCGGTTTTGTGTTGGACACAGCTTGGTCCATGACAGTGGCTAGTTTTGCCCAAGTTTGTGAATCTCCTGTCTGTTTAATGTGGGGCCAACTAGGTGTGGTCTCTCTGACTCTTACGGAGTGCTTTAGCCTTCAGTACCCTAGTCTGTGGGTCCCTCTGATGTGTGTGGGGATTACCCATGATAGAAAAAGAAAGAAACACTTAGACTCCAAGGGATGTTCCCAAAGGCTAAGGCCAATGGGGGATTCCCAGTGGAGCAATGGTACAAGCTGATACTCAAATTTGAGAAACTGGCAACTGCCCTAGCTGCTGTTACTGGCCGATAAGTTACCGGTTTGTTTGATAGTAAAGAAAAGTTGAAATAGAAGGTTTTTGCTGACACCTGAGTGGGCAGCTGGGTACCCAACAGAAGACAAAGGAGCCTTCAGCTGACATCGAATAGTAGCCTTGGTCAGAGAGCCTCAGTTGCCCTGTGCCCTTAATGGGTCCCTTGCAACAGTGTGAACTGAAATTAAAAGATTAGAAATCTGTGGCCCTTCAGGTGTGGGGGGACATAAAGAGCATAGCTGCCAAATGTCCCCAATCCTGCCAAGGCAAAGGGAGATTTTACCTTCCCGTGTATATTCTGAAAGTCCCATCTTCTTAAGCTCCACATGTTGGGTGCCAGTTGTTGGCTTCCTCCATGTCCTGAAGCTCCCACCTACCAGATCAACAGCATCTTGGCCTTGGGTATGGCAGTCTTGCACATCCATGGCTGACTACCAGGGGCTGCAAGGAGGGAGGAGGAAGGGAGCAGAGTGGTCCCCAAATCAGATCTGAAGAAAGACCTGGGAGTTGTTTCAGCAAGCAAAATTCATTTATTGCAAGGGTTAAAACACTTAGATGCTTTTGTTGGGCTCTTTGACTAGGAGGTAGGCAGGACAGAGGAGAAGTGTACATGGGTTCTACAATGGCTAAGTTTTATGACAGGAAAACTGTATCCCCTCTGAGATAAGCTTAATGCTTGCACCTCTTGCCTCCAGAGAAAGCCTCAGTAACATAATGGATGAAGAAGAAAATAGAATCTCAACCCTGGAAGATAATGTGGAAGAACTGAAGAGCTCAAGCAAAGACTATGAAAAATTAAAAACAAACAAACAGAAGAATAGAATAACCAGGAAATGTGGGACCATTTAAGAAGAGACCACAACTCCACATAATAAGTATAGAAGAAGGGGAAGAATCTTAGTATAACAGTGTGGACTAGATCTTCAACAGAATTATAGAATAAAATTTCCCCAAACTGAAAAATAGACAAACCCATACAAATACAAGAAGCACATAGAACACCAAATACACAAGATCAGAAAAGAAACTCCCCACACCATATCATAATCAAAATGCTAGATACTCAATACAAAGCCAGAATACTGAAAGCCACAAGAGAAAAACAGCAAGTTACATATAAAGGAAAACATTTCAGAATTGCAGCTGACTTTTCTATACAAACGATGAAAGCAAGAAGAATGTAGACAAAAGTATTCCCCTTACTAAATGACTACTGATGCCAACCCAGGTTACTCTAGCCAGCAAAAATGTCAGTTATAATCAAAGGAGAAAGGAAAATCTTCCATGACATAAACAAGATGAAAGAATACATGTCTAGAATACTAACCCTCCAGAAAACACTTGAAGCAATTCAGAGGTAAGAGGACAAGTGGCAAGAGAGAGTAATTAATGAAGGTATAACCCAAGAAATACAAACATAAACCAAAAATGCAAACATAAAATAAGCTGAAGGAAAGCAATATACATATTCAATTTTTTTTTTTTGGTCTTTTCGAGACAGGGTCTCCCTGTAGCCCCAGCTGTCCTGGAATTCACTCTGTAGACCAGGCTGGTCTTGAACTCACAAAGATATGCCTGCCTCTGCCTCCCAAGTGCTAGTATTAAAGGCTGTGCCACCACACCCAGCTTACATATTCAATATTAACCATAAATATTAATGGTCTGAACTCCCCAAATAAAGAGACATAGACTGGGAGAATGGATGAAGAATCTGAATCTATCTTTTTGTTGTCTACAAGAAACACACCTCATCTTCAAGGACAGGCACCATCTTAAGGTGAAAGGATGGGAAAAAATATTCCAAGGAAATTGTACCAAAAAGCAAGCAGGGGTTGTTATTTTAATGTCATACAAAGTAGATTTCGAAGTAAAATTAACCAGACGAGATGAAGAGGGTCACTACATCCTTATCAAAGGATCAATCAACCAGGAAGATATTACAAACATAAATACATATGCACCAAACTCTGGTTCACCAAACTTCACAAACACAATCCTGCAGGACTTCAAAGCACAGATAAATACAAGCAGACTAATAGTAGGAGATTTCAATACTCCACTGAGCACATTGGACAGATCAACTGGACAAAGAATAAATGGAGAATCATTTGAACTGAACAATACAATACACCAAATGAACCTAATAGACATGTACTCAATATTCCACCGAAACACCGAAGAATATACTTTCTACTCAACAGCCCATGGAACATGCTCAAAATTGACCACATGCTGGGACATAGAGTCAACCTCAGCAAATACAAAAAGCAGAAAGAATTTCATGCATCCTATCATACCACAGTACAATAAAGTTTAATATCAACACCAGAAAGAGCCATACTAGCTATAAGAACGAACACATGGAGACTAAACAACACACTACTGAATCATGAATGGGGTCAAAAGAGAAATAAAGAAAGAAATAAAACCATTCATCACACTAAATGAAAAGGATTATACAACACAGCAAGTCCTATGGGACACCTTAAGAGAAATCCTGAGGAAAAATTCATAGTCCTATGTGCCTACATTAAGAAAACAGAAAGAGTGCAAATAAATGACCTAACAATGCAACTAAAAACACTTGAGAGGCAACAATAAGTGAATCCTAAACCCAGCAGACAGGAAGAAATAACAAAAAAGTAGAAATTAATGAAATAGAAACAAAGAAAAGAGTACAAAAATCAATGAATCCAAGGGCTGGTTTTTTGAAAAGATATACAAGATAAATAGACCTAAACCCCAGTTGACTAAAAGTAGGAAAGAGAAAATACAAATTAAAAAATAGAGATGAAAAGGGAAACATCACCACAGATAGCAAAAAGATTCAATCATATGGAAATACTTTGAAAAACCTATACTCTAGTAAATTTGAAAAACCTAAGAGAAATTAATGAATACCTGATATCATGGAATCCACCAAGACATAACCAGAAAGAGATTGACACTTTAAATAATAATTAATTCCATACTAAAGGAGGAAATTTTAACTGTAAGAAACAACCTCCCAACTACAAAAAAGCCCAAGTCCAGATGGATTTATGGGAGACTTCTAGAAATAATTTTAAGCGTACCTATAGCTACTACTACTCCAATGATTCAAGAGGATTGAAACAGGAATTCAGTGTATTAGTCAGTTTTCTGTTGCTGTGATAAACCACTATGACCAAGGAACTTATAAAAAAGTTTATTTGAGCTTATGATTGGCAGTTCCAGGGAATTAGAGTCCATTGTGGCGGGAGGCATGGCGGCTGGATCTGGAGCAGCAAACCGAGGGTCACATCTCGCAAAGAGCACAGGAAACAGAGAGGAAGCAACTGTAGACCACGAGGCTTGTTAAAACTCACTAAGCCTGCCCCCAGTGACACACTTCCTGCAGCATAGCCGCACACCCCAAGACCTCCAAAAACAGCGCCACCAACTGGAGACAAATGTCTGAATACCTAGAGCCTATGGGGGACACTCATTCAAACCATCACATTCCACTCCCTCGACCCCATAGGCTCTTGACCATATAAAATGCAAAATGCATTTAGCCCAACCTTAAAAGTCCCCACACTCTTTACCAGTCTCAATGCCATTCAAAATTCCACAGTCCAAAGTCTCCTCTGAGAATCAGGCCAATCTCCTAAACTGGAAGCTCCTGTAAAATCAAAAGACAATTACATACTCCAACATACAGTGGAACCGAATACACATTCGCCTTCCAAAGGGAGGAATGAGGGCATAGTGAGGAAATACTGGCCAAACAAGACCGAAACCAGCAGGGCAAATACCAAATCCAGAAGCTCCATGTGCAACTTCTGGTACGTGACTTCCAAAGGGCTTAGATGGCTCGGCTCTTTCAGCTTGGCTTTGCACCATACAGCTCTTTCTTAGGCTTGGGGACACTCCCTGTATGCAGCTCTCCTTGGCAAATATCTCACAGTCTGGCATCTCGAATGTCTTCTTGGGTCCTCTGCTGCCAACCAGGCGTCACACTCACAGCTTCATGCATCTTTCACGCAATGACCTCTCAGGGTCTTCTTTATTCAGGGACGCCACTGTTGTACTCTGCCTGACCACTTGGCAGCTGTCTGAAACCGTGTAGGAAGAACTGATGACCACTCCACTCTTGCAAACTTCATAGCTCTAAAGCCAACACCACGTGAAAGAAACTGCCGAGTTTGGCTGCAATTTTGGGATGGACCCTGGCCTATGTCAACCACATTTGCAACTTTTCTCGGCCCTGGACTTGCTGGAGGTTGTTGGGTGTGGTCTTGCCGTGAAGGTACTGATTCGTTTGTTTACTTGTAAATCTCGAGGCCCTTCCCTTATTGCTTTTGGCCCCACCTTTAATCTTCTTAGTGTACTTTTCAGATCCAACTGTACATTCTGCGTTTCTTTCTGGGCCCATCTTGCTGCTTCTTCACTGTAGAGCTGCACAATATTCACCATTAAAAGCCACACCACCATTTCTACATTAGGCTGTCTTGAAATATCCTCTGCCAAAGACATCAGTCCACCGCTTTTCAACTTAGCATCAGGCAAGCATCTGGGCTGTGGGCAAACTGCTGCCAGACTCTTTATCAAAATATCCCAGTTGCTGTCTAAGTCTTTATTTTCCCCTGGAACCACATCTTTTGCAACCATGCTTTCTTCCAGGCCTCCACTAGAATGGCTTTAAGCTCTGCTTATAATAGTCAACAGCCTTTCCAGCCCAAAGTTCCAAAGTCTTCCACACTTCTCCAAACATACACATGGTCAGGTTCTTCACAGCCAAGGGCCCATTCTCTGGTACCAATTACTGTATTACTCAGTTTTCTGTTGCTCTGATAAAGCACCATGACCAAGGAACTTATAAAAGGAAGAGTTTATTTGAGCTTACAATTGGCGGTTCCAGGGAATTAGAGTCCATTGTGGTGGGAGGCATGGCAACTGGATCTGGAGCAGCAAACCGAGGGTCACATCTCGCAAAGAGCACAGGAAACAGAGAGGAAGCAACTGTAGACCACAAGGCTTGTTAAAACTCATTAAGCCTGCCCCCAGTGACACACTTCCTGCAGCATGGCCACACACCCCAAGACCTCCAGAAACAGCATCACCAACTGGAGACAAACGTCTGAATACCTAGAGCCTATAGGGGACACACGTTCAAACCACTACACTCAGCAAAGCTGCCCCCTATCCCCACTCCTTTTCAATATAGTGCTTGAAATGCTTGCAAGATGAATAAGACAGGAAAAGGAAATTAGTGGAGTAATAATTGGATAAGAGGAGGTCAAACTATTCCTTTTTGCAGGTGACATGATAGTTTAACTAAGGAACAACAAAATCTCAACCAGAAAACTAGAAAATATCAACAAGTTCAGTAAAGTGGTGGGATACAAAATTAACCTAGAAAAATAGGTAGCTTTTCTTTATGCCAATAACAAGCAATTGGAGAAGGAATACAAGGAGGCCTTCCCACTCACAATAGCCTCCAAAAAATTATCTAGGAAAAAAGCCTGACTAAACACACTAAAAAGCACTAGAAAGAAAATTGTAAACCCCTCAAGAAGGTGAATGAGGAAGATACCAGAAGATGGAAGGATGTCCCATGCTCATGGATTGGAAGAATCAATATAGTAAAAATGACAATCCTACCCATAGTAATATATAGATTCAATGCAATCCAAATTAAAATCCCCATGAACTTCTTCACAGACCTAGAAAAAACATCCTAAAGTTCATATGATGAAACAAGACTCCAGATAGCCAAAGCAACCCTGATCAAAAAGAACAATACAGCAGGTGGCAATTACCATACCACACTTCAAACTATATTACAGGTCTATAGTCATAAAAACAGCCTGGTCTTGGAAAAAAGACCCATAGATCAATGGAACAAAATTGAGGATTTGAAACTGAGCACATCCAATTTCTGCTACCTCATGTTTGACAAAGGGGCCAAGAAGACTCAATGGAGGAAAAACATTATCTTCAGCCAATGATGTTGGCACAGTGAGTTACCACTTGTAGAAGAATAAAACTAAACCCTACCTCTTACCGTGTACAAAAATCAACTCCAAATGGATCAAAAACCTTAATGTGAGTCTCAAATCTCTGAAAATCATAGAAGAAAACTTTGGTAGTAGCCTATAAGACATATGTTTAGGAAAAGTCTTTCTAAATCAGATAGCAGCTACCCCCAAAATAAGGTCAAAAATTGAGAAATGTGACCTTATTAAAGTCAGGTGCTTCTGTACAGCAAAAGAAACAGTAAAAGTAGTGAAGAGAAAACCCACAGGGTGGGGGAAAACCTTCACCAGTGATATATCTGATAGAGCATTAACATCCAGAGTATATAAACTACAGAAACAAAAACATAGAAGCATGTAAATAAATGACTCACTCAAAAGATGGAGTTAAGAACTTAACAGAGAATTCACAAATGAAGAAGTATTGATGGCTGAGAAATATCTTAAAAAGTGTTCAACAGTGCTAATAGTTAAGAAAATGCAAATTAAAACCACCTTAATATTTCATCTTACTCAGGTAAGACTAGCTAGAATCAAGGAAACAAAAGATACCAAATGCTGGAGAGGATGTGGAGAAAGAGGAACTCTCATCCACTGCTTGTGGGAATGTAATCCCTATGGAAAGCAGTGTGGAGAACTCTTAAGAAACAGAAAATGAGCCTGCCACCTGACCTAGTCATACTACTCCTGGCTATATACCCACAAAACTCATCCTATTGCAGAGATACATGCACATCTATGTTTATTGCAATGCAGCTCTCTTCTCAATAGTGAAGAGTTGGAAGCACCCCAAGTGTCCCTCAGTTAAGGAATGGATAAAGAAAATGTGGTATATCTACACAATGGAATTCTATGCAGTGGTAAAGAAAGATGACATCATGAACTTTGCAGGTAGATGGATGGAACTAGAAGCCATTATGTTAAGTGAAGTAGCACAGTCCTAGAAAAAGAAACGGCATATGGTGTCCGTCATTTGTGAATGCTAGCACCAATTCTCTCTTTAGAAGGCAAACTTAATAATTCATGTTTTTCTTTCTTATTATTTTAGTAAATATAATATCTGATGTTACTCATCAACTTGCAATTTAATGTAGAAAGGTAAAGTAGCATATTTTTTCTTTACCTGCATACAATCCTACTGTCAAAATGTAAAACCCTAAACATGTTTTGGAATTAAACTAGAGTTTATTTTCAGAGGTCATAATTATGCTATATTTGTGGCACCCATATAGGCATATTTTAGATTGATATAAATTGGAAGGAACAATGACAAAAAGACTGGGTCAAAGAACTGACTGAAGCAGTCAACTTATGCCCCAGTCAATTTCAGCATTAACATTTTTTTAAAAGACTGAGAAAAAGATGAAAGACATGTATTGCAGAATGCATGACCTCTGTCAGGGAGCAGACAAGGAAAGGGAATTGGATCTACATTCAATTAAGAAATGTTGTATGAAATACATAAAACTTCAATAAAAAAAGAAAAAGAAAAAATATTCCAAGAAAATGGTACCAAAAAGCAAGTAGGAGTTGATGTACTAATATCAGACAAAATAGACCTCAATGTAAAACAAATCAGAAGAAACATTACATTCTTATCAAATGCAAAATTAACCATGAAGATTTCACAATCATAAATATATATGAACCAAACTCTAGTGCATCAAACTTTATAAACACAATCCTGCTGGACTTTAAAGCACAGATTAATCCCAGCATACTAATAGTGGGGGAATTCAATACCCCACTGAGGCCTTTGGATAGGTCAACTGGAAAAAGAATAAACAGAGAGATATCTGAATTGAACAATACAAAATAACAAATGGACCTCACAGACATCTACCAAATATTCTACCCAAACACCACAGAATATATTTTTTACTCAGAACTCCACAGAATATTCTCCTAAATCAACCACCTACTAGAATACAGAAAAACTGTCAACAAATACAAAAGGATTGAAATTAATTCATGCATTATATCAGACCACAGTGCAATAAAGCTCTATATCAACACCAGGATAAGACCTACTATCTACAATAATACATGGAGACTAAACAACACACTTCTGAATAATGAATGGGTCAAGAAAGTAATAAAGAAAGAAATAAAACTATTTTTGTAACTAAACAAAAATGACAATACAACACAACAAAACTTATGTAACACTTTAGAAGCAGTCCTAAGAGGGAAGAGTACAGCCTTTTGGTGGCTACATTAAAAAATACAGAAAGAGAACAAATAAACAATCTAACATTCCAGCTAAAAATACTTGAGAGATAGCAACAAATGAACCCTAAACCCAATAGATAGGGAAAAAATTAATAAAATTCAGAGCAGAAATCAATGGAATAAAACCAAAGAAAACAATAAAAAGAATCAATGACTCCAAAAGTTGTTTCTTTGAAAGGATAAACAAGATAGACAGACCTCTAGCCCAGTGAACTAAAAGAAAGAACAACTCCAAATCAATAGAATTTGTGATGAAAGGAGAAACATCACACCAGACAATGAAAAGATCCAGACAATCTACAGGAATATTTCAAAAACCTATGCTATACTAAATTTGAAATCCCAAGAGAAATGGATGAATATCTGAAATCCTGGAAATCACCAAAGCTTAACCAAGAAGAGATTGACAACATAAATAGACCCATAGTATATGAGGAAATAGAAAATGTAATAAAAATATCCTCCCAACTAAAAAAAAAACATTCTAGGTACAGATGTTTTCATGGAAGAAGTCTATAAAATATTTAAAAAGGACTTACAACCATTACTATTAAAACTTTTCTGAAAAATACAAGCAGAGGGAAACCTCACAAATTCCTTCTCTGAAGCCAGCATCACTCTAATACCAAAACTAGGCAAAGATACATCCAAAAAAGAAAACTATAGACCCATCTCATTAATGAACAAAGATGCAAAAATTCTCAATGAAATACTTGCAAACCACATAAAGACCCATACCAAAAAGATCACCCGTCATGACTAAGTTGTATTCATATCAGAGATATAAGCATTGTTCAACATATGCAAATCAATAGATATAATAAAACATAAAAAAATGGACTGAAAGACAAAAATCACATGATCATCTTAACTGATGCAGAAAAAGTCTTTGACAAGATCTAGCATCCCTTCGTGTTTAAAATCCTGGAGGGAATTGGACTGGAGGCAACATTCCTCCACATAATCGAAGCCATATATGTCAAACCCATAGCTAACATCATCCTAAATGGAGAAAAGTTAGAAGCATTCCCCTTAAAGGGAGGAACCCAGCAAGCCTGCCCCCTATGGCCATTCCTCTTCAATATAGTGCTTGAAATATTTGCTAGGGCAATAAGGCAAGAAAAGAAAATTCAGATTACAAATTGGAAAAGAGGAAGTCACCCTATCTATCCCTTTTTGCAGATGATATAACTGACCTAAGGGATGCTAAAAACTCCACCAGAAACCTCCAGGAAATGATTAAATATTTTAGTAAAGTGGTGGGATTAAAAATGAATCTAGAAAAATCAGTAGCCTTTCTTTACACAAACAATAAGCAAATGGAGGACACCTTCCCACCCACAATAGCCACCAAAAATAAAATATGTAGGAACAAATCTAACGAAAGACACCAAAGATCTCTACAACAAAAATTTTAAACCCCTGAAGAAGGAGATTGAAGAAGACATCAGAAGATGGAAAGATCTCCCATGCTCATGGATTGGAAAAATTCATATAGTAAAAATGTCAATTCTACCCAAATTAATATACAGGTTCAATGAAATTCCAATTAAAGTTCCTGAGTTTCTTCACAGATTTGGAAAAAAAAATCCTCAACTTCATATGGAAAAACAGAAGGAGCTGAATAGTCATAGAAAACCTGAGCGAAAAGACCAATACAGGGTGATCACTATACCAGACTTCAAAATATATATAGTCATAAATACAGCCTGGTACTGGCAAAAAACAGACCATTAGACCAATGGAACAAAACTGAAGATCCAGTCTTGAGCACATACAATTTCAGCCACCTTGTATTTGACAAAAGGGCCAAGAAAGGATGAAAGACAGCATCTTCACAAAATGGTGTTTGTAAAACGGGCTCACCACTTGTAGAAGAATAAAAATAAACCCCTACATCTCACGCTGTACAAAAATCAACTCCAAATTCATCAAGGACCTCAAGTGAAACCTGAAACCTGAAGGTAATAAAAGAAAATATTAGCAGTAATCTATAAGACATAGGCAAAGGAAGACTTTCTAAATCAGACAGCAGCTGTGCAGAAAAGCTCAACAATTGACAAGTAGGATGTCATTTAACTCAAAAGCTTCTGTACAGCAAAAGAAATAATAAGAGAAGTGGAGAGAAAGCCAAGAGAGTAGGAGGAATCCTTCACCAGTGATACATCTGACAGAGCATTAACATCCAGAATATATAAAGTACTCAAAAATCAAAGAGGTAAGAAAACAAATGACTCACTCAAAAGATGGAGTAAAGAGCTAAACAGATACTTCACAAGTAAGGAAGTAAAGATGGCTGAGAAACATCTTAAAAAGAAACGTCTTAGTGTTCAACATCACTAATAATAAAGGAAATGCAAATCAAATACACTTTAAGATATCATCTCACTCAGATAAGACTGGCTAGGATCAAGGCAACAAAAAGATACAAAGATAACAAATGCTGGAGAGGTTGTGGGGAAAGGAGAACACTAATCCACTGCTGATGGGAATGTAAACTCGTACAATCAATATGGAAAGCAGTGTGGAGAACCCTTAAAAGACTCAAAATGAGCCTGCCACCTGAACTAGTCATACCACTCTGGGTATATACCCACAACAGAGATACATGGACATCCATATTTTTTGCAGCTCTCTTCTCAATAATGAAGAGCTGGAAGCAACCCAAGTTTCCATCAACAGATGAGTGGATAAAGAAAATGTGGTACATCTACACAATGGGGTTCTATGCAGTGGTAAAGAAAGATGAAGTCAGGAACTTTGCAGGCAAATGGATGGAACTTGAAGCCATTATGCTAAATGAAGTAACACAGTCCCAGAAAAACAAAGGAGGAATGGTATCCCTCATTTGTGGATGCTAGCACCAAGTACCTAGTTGTAAAGCAAACTGAGCAATGTTAATGTTATATTACTTTTTATCTGAAAGCAACTCTGCTCTTATAATGTGAATACTTTAACAAGCTCTAGAATTAAACTTCTACATATTTTCAGACTTTGTTATTTTGGTATATGTGTGGAGGGTATGTATGCATATTTTAGAGTAATATATAACTAAAAGGGACAAGGTGAAATCCTAAATATGAATTGGAATTAATATACAGTTTATTTTTCATATGTCATATATATATATATATATATTTATATAATTTGGAGGAAACAGCAATAACAAAAGGACTGGGACAAAGAACTGACTGAAACAATAAAATTCTGCCCAAAACAATAAAACTCTACAGAGGAAAACTTTAAAAAGTTCATAAAAAGATGCATGACATGTATGGCAGAATGGATGAACTCAGGTGGGGTGGCAGGTGTGGAAAGGCAATGAGTCTAATTTGAACTGAGATATGTTGTGAAATGCACAAAACACCAATAAAAATATGAAAAAACCTCATGTGAATACACAAAAAAATGGATATACAAGTATCTCTATAATAGGACAAATCTTTTGGGTAAATGCCAACGAGTGGTATCACTGGATCATATGACAGATTAATTTTTAATTTTCTAAGAGTTCTCCAGTGTTTTCCACAGTGGTTGTACAAGTTTTCCACCCCACCAACAGTGAATAAGTGTTCCCCTTTCTCCACATTCTCAGCATTTGGTGTCTTCTGTTTTTATCTTAGAGGGCATTGCTAGAGTAAGATGAAATATTATGGTTATTTTGATTTACATTNTTTTTTTTGGTATTTTTGAGACAGGGTCTCCCTTTTAGTACCAGCTGGCCTGGAGCTTGCTGTGTAGACCAGGCTGGCCTTGAACTCACAGAGATCTGCCTACCTCTGCCTCTGGAGTGCTGGGATTAAAGGCGTGCGCCACCCTGCCTAACTCCAACTTTTTATTTCTAGTGAAATTTTTCTACCTGGAATTTCCTTCCTCATTTTTTTCTGTTATAACCCAATGGTTTATTTTGACTGCCAATCCTTCCATGATTTTTGCTTTTATATTTTTATACATATATATAATTGAATTCTTATGATGAAACATTCTAGAAAATAGATTGACCTTGCAAACTCTTGTCTTATAGTATGTAGGGGAAACACAGATAAAAGTCATGACATTTGGAAGCCCATAGACTGCAACTAGAAACTCACCTCCTATTTCTGAATTATGTTAGCTTTGGATTCTCTGAGCTTCATTTCATAAATCCAGAAAATAGAAATAATATCTAACTATAGCTTTGTTGTCAGCATTAAATAAAATTATGCATAGTTCACAGCACAGTTCTTGAGAGAAATGGTTACTATAATTATAATTAAAATAGATGCTGTAGCTCAAGGCTCTTAAATAATGGATATTAAGAATGCAGGTTTTTCTAAAATAGTTTACAAGTTCACTTAAATTTCTAGTCTTTTTTTTCTGTGTCAAGTCTAATCTGCCTATAGTGTGTGTGCTATGCCTAAGCGATATGTATTTTCACATGTTACTTTCTCAGAGCATCTAGAACTTGGAAATAAATTTACCTCATCTATGAACCAAGTGAATAAAGGAAACAGTCAGACCTATAGTAACCAAAAGCCCTCACATGCTAAATGGGTTAAATAATTGACTCAGGTTTTAGATATATAAAACATATATATATATATATATATATATATATATGGCTGTAACATATTGATGAAAGGCAACACATTTTTTTTCTGTGACCAAACTGCAGTTACAAAATATACACTCATTTGGCATTCCTACACACACATTATGAATTTTGTTATGATGAGAAAACACTCATGAATGAGCTTATCTTGCAATAGGTTTTCCTGACTTGCAGATAGTACTGGGGATGTCCCACAGCTGTACATGTGAAATTAAGCCAAGATAGTCCCAAGTGTGGAAAGTGATCCAGATGTCATTGCTACTGCTGGGACAGAATGCTTCAGAGGCTGTCATCTGGGCATCACCACTGCCAAAATTATTGCCTTGGCCACAGCTATTGTCTATCTTGTTGCAAGATGATGAAGCAAGAAAACACCAGGAAGTCTTGCCAGAACAACTGGAGACAGTTATAAAATGAGTGCACATTTGTGTAAAAGTCATTGCTCAATTTGTTTTGGCACAATTCTGACTTGTGTAGATAAATTGCAGTACTCTCTCTATATGCATATTTCATAAGTACTATTCTGCTATATTGACATATGAAAAGTGTAAGTGCAGTTCTCATTATGAGTTGAATTTATTAAAGATTTATTGGACATAATGCAAATATAGGAGTTTCAAAGGTTTCAAGGCTAAACTTTAAATTGGAAAAAAAGTGTATATTGTGTTCTTTCATTTTATACCAGTTAGTAATAAAAATAAACCCTTCATATATTAAGATACATTGGTTCTGAAAAAAACAGCATTTCTCATGATAGATATTAAATATATAATGTTGAAATTATTTGAACTAAATGTAATTTACTTGATGTAATTTGAACAGAATTAGATCAAATCAGCTATCTCTATAAATTAGAATTTTTCATTTTTGTTGTAACTGGTATATATAGTTGCTATAACTAGTATTTGCCTGAAGCTGTAAGTATATTTTATTTTGTAACAAAACTTTTTTCTATACATATCAATATAAAAAATCAAAAGTGTTCAACTTTCTTTGTCTTATATATACATGTGTGTATAAATGTATGTAGCTTCTTAGATATTTCACTATTAAGAATAAGCTCAGACAATAAAAAATGGTGTATGGTTGATTTTTCTTTGTGTCTTTGGCTTGTGGATTTGTTTGTGTATTTGTTTCTTTGGCTCCTGAAACCTCAAGGTTGGCTGCACAGACTATAATCACTAATACTACTCCTGCTAGATCTTCTGCACCACAGCTCCACCAGGTTGAGGGGGTGGGGGAATTGTGTTTGGCCCTCTCTATGTTTAACATGGGGTATTATTTTTCTATGACTTCTTTTAACTTAGTCAAACTGAGAATTGAGAAAATGAAAGCATTAAAGTAAGAGTGTAAAATGATACTCACTATTGCTCTTAGTGAAGATATCACACACAATGGTCATGGACATGGAGAAATAAACCTTTGACCAACCAGAAATTCTCCCTGCTCTTTAGATCTCATAGTACCAGACAGTGTTATGTAGCTTATGGGGGCCAGGAGGAAGCCTGTCATCAAGTCATTCCCTGTGAACTGAAATAATGAACAGTATGACAAGATATGATCATGGGTGTAATAGAGCCACAAATATTACAGGGGTAACTGACTGCTCTCTGACTGGATTTAAAGGCTGCTCCACAGATGGAAAAACATATGTGGTACTACAAGTACATTGACTCAGAACCCATGAATAGCAAGCTCATAGACTCCTAGGCTGAACTACTGCTATAATTTTGCTAAACAGACAAAGTGTCATCCATCCTCTAAATTTGTAGTTCTTCATGTAAAGGTTAGTGCAGCACTTAGACAACATTAGAGAAGTTTCTTTGTGCAGAGAATGGTGACTAATACAGAAATTCAGTTGGTCTAAGTGCAAAACATAAGGGACTGTGCAGAGCTTAGCCACAAATGGGACATCTATATCATACACTTGCCTCAACGATCAGAGGAACATTGAAGAAAAAAGGGGCAGAAAAATTATAAGAACCAGAGGTCATGGAAGACTGGAGCAGAACTGTCATCATATGATTGCTGGGCTTATGACCTCACCACAATTGTAGTTGCCTGTAGAAAACATGCACAAGATCAAGCCAGTTAATATTCTAACATGGAGTAAGAAGGCATTAATGAGTCTACCCTTAACTAATGGACAGTTGATTTCTGAGGGAGGGAGATTCAGTTTTCTATAAAGGTATGGCTCCAGGTAGGTGGAACACATCCAGGTGATGTCTTCCCCCACTTCACCACAGAAGTATGGATGACAAAACCTAAGTGGATGGGCTATTAATCCAGGGCTTCCACTGAAGCATAATCATATCAAAGTTACTTGCCACATTAAATTTCCAAATATGACTGGTGAGGATTTCAATTGGAAATAAGGATGCTGCAAGTATAATTTTAATGATATAATTAATGAATTTGTAGAAAAGTGAGCCACAGTAATATTATAATCAATAAAACCAGTATATTCATATTCCTATTTATTTTATTTATAAAATTATGACAGCAAAATATTAATCTTTGCTTTTATATCACTATTCTGTAACTAATGTTGAACTATAGTGTCTATTTTTCTAAGGAATAAACCTTTAATATATTTTATATTTATTATTTTACTTTAGTTTATATGTATAAGTGCATTGCCTACATATATGTACTTGTCCTGTCTTGCAATGCCCACAGAGGTAAGATGAGGAAATCAGATCCCCCTGAACTGGAGTTATAGCTGGTTGTTAGCTGGAAAGTGGATGCTGGAAGCCAAGGGTCCTCTGCAAGAGCAGAGAGTGCCCTTAACTGAGGCATCTTTCTAGCCCTGCAATAAAACGTTTTTAACAGGAAAAATAACAGGACGGGAAGTTGGGATGGTGAAACGATGAGTAGACCTGGAAGAACTCAGGGGAGGAATTGGGGAAAACATGATCAAAATAGATTGCATAAAATTCTCAAATAATTAAAAAAAAACTTTCAAAAAGTGTAGAAAGAAAATGACACAGTCTTATTAGTTCATTCAGTAGCAGATAATAGCCACGAGAACTTTTTATAAGACATGAAATTGTTACAAACGTCAGAAGTTTTCCTGCAAAACTTATGTCTCATATCTGGTGCCAGACATATTCCTTGCCAGAAGTGCCTTGTAGTTTTTGCAAGCTTATAACTACCTAAATGTCCCTTGGAATCGGAAACGCATTATCAATTTTCTGAATCTTTAAATGTCTGGCCTTTTCATTGGTCGTCTAAAAATATCTACTTAACACTAAACAAATTGAATATCTACCCAACACTTTTTCCTTGAAATATCCACAATGATGTCCATTATTGCCACCAAATACAAACCAAGAACTTTATTCCTAGCAGTGGTTCTGTGAAATCAATTACAGATAAAATGCTAGATTTATTACCTGATGTGGTTATATTTAAAAATGGATAATATTGTCCATGGGAAATAAGGTATAGAGCTTTCTATATGATGCAGTTACAATAGAGTTACTTATACATTGCAGTTATTTTAATGAAGTGATTATACTAAATGCAAAATATGATGGATCCTGTAGCATCAGCCATAGACTGTCACAGAAGAAATATGCACTGTGGTACAGGTTATCTGTGTCTACCTGTATGGAAGAGAGTACACAGAGTATGAGTTTAAGTCTTTACCCTCTTAGGTTAAGACATGCTAAATAAAGTGAAGACCATCTATGATTAGCCCCAGTGAGTTCTATTATTTTCTTTTTTGGTTATAGGTCATATATACTGTAAACAGAATATTTGAACCTTTGTGCTTTTGAATTAGGGTATAATTTGAAAAAAAACTGTTTAATAAAAATTAACAACTTAAATTTTTGGGAAAAAAACGCTATTCTAACATCCTCCACCCTTTGCTTGACAATAGAAATTTTTGTCAGCAAAACTGGCTTCTCATACCCTATAAAAGCCTGTGGTCCTTGATTTTCATTATTCCACATCATTTTCTCCCCTCCAAGTCATCATAGTTCTATACTCAATTAGATCTTTGGTATGACTTAAGGATATGTAGATAATATAGCTTATTCATTTAAAAATAACATAACAGCTATTTTTAAAAACATAACTGAAAATATACAAAGGAATTGATTCTTTAAGATCTATTTCAGGAAGGAAGTAGCATAATTTGTGTTTAATTTATACTCTAAATGTTGTGACAACCAGTTTTCAACTTTACTACAGTACAAAAGATTGCCCTTGCATGCTTCATGGAATGAGAGGAAAAATCTACCCCACACATGCACAGAAGAGGATATGGAATTTTCTCAATATATTGTACATGAATAATAAATATTTTTCTTACTACATATGCAAATATGGGTGTGAACATACATGCTTATGCATATATGCATATTGCTCACAATTTCTTTTTAAATATTTACTTATGTTTTTATGTTTATGTATGTGTGCCTGCATGAGTTTATGTGTAATATGTTCATGCAGCTTTCTGAAGAAGCCAGAAAAAGCCATAAGATTCTCAGGAAGTGGAATTACAAGAAGCTGAGCACTGCCTGATGTTGGTACAGTGACTAATACCCACGTGCTCTGTAAGAGCGGGGACACTTGAACACTGAAAATTCTCTTCAGTCCCTGTTTAAACCCGTTTCCCATTAACATTTGAAGATAAAATTTGTGAAACATAAATACAAATGATAAAAATGTAGAAAGGTCATATTTTTAAATTTATTTTTGCTTGAATTTATAGGTATAGTTCATTCTAGGTCTATCACCTAGGATTGGGCATCTCTGAGACATATATACTCTTTGTATGACCAGTTGTGGAACTGTAATAGCCTCCATCTGTGGCAAAAAGAAGCTGCTTTGATGAGTGGAGGACTGTATACTTGTCTATAAATAAAAAGATCCATATTTAGGATATGGTAAGAAATTTCATTTTTCTAGAGATATGACAGAGATAGGGTTTTCTCTGGGCTCTGTGACCTCTCCAGCCATGTGAATTTGGCTATATTTACAGTATCACCCATGAGTTCCCTCCCATTGAGAGGCTGTTAAGTCCAGTTAGATAGCTGTTGATTACCTCCAGATAGAAGTGTCTCTACTGTACCAATAGAGGTTGTTTGCTGTGTCATTTATTAAGGTTATTAGGCTCTAGAACTATGAAAGCTATTCTTCAGGGAGAAAGCTTCCAGGTCAGTTCCATCTCCATTGCACTCAAAGTCCTGTGTTCAAAGTATGTCCTTTCTTCAGCAGTAGGGCCTTATGCAAATTCTGGGTCAGAAACAAGAGCTCTAGCAATAGTCCATATTATTTAAGAATCTCTTGCACTACTCTTAGCAACAACTGGAAGGAAAGTCTATCCTGTCTGGCACTGCTCCTTGCCATATAGCCTGCAGTATACACATGTACTCACTCATATATTTATTGTACATAGATTTTTTCAGTAGGATGTTTAATTAATACATTTCCTCTGTTAGTTTCCATATCACCTAAGCATTATTTATCTCACTTCCTATTCCTCCTGTTTAAATATCCTTTTTCACACCCCAGTTAAAGTATTTTCTTGTTCCCCATTTCCTCCTTAATAACACCTATTTACTACTATTCTCATTTCTTGAGCTTCTTCTTCCCTTTATCCCCATGATAATTTTCGATTTTCCTTGCTCCTGCATTGACTACAGGATATATAATCACATGTAGGGATTTGTAACTAAGATCCACAAATGAGATCCAATGTGTATCACTTCATTTCTGAGTCTCTGTTACTTCACTTAGTAAAACAATTATTGTAAATGTACAATTTTCATTATCTATCATCTATCAATCTTGTCCAACTCTTAAGCTTCTTAGTCACTCAATTGGTTGTTTCCTTTACTTTAGAGAGCTTTTATTCTTAGTGAGATCATAATTTTCATTGTTGAACTTATTTCTTGAATGATTGATATTTATTGTAGGGCTTTGCGTATGTATTATTTAACAGTTTCAGACTTTCAGCCTGCACTCTCAATTTGGAACAACTAGCTTCTTTTTCTTTCTCTCTTTCTTTCTCCTCTGTCCTCTCTCTCTTTTCTTTTCTTTTTTTTTTTTTTTTTTTTTTTTGGTCTTTTTGAACCAGGGTTTCCTTGTGATTACAGTTGGCCTGGAACTACTTATGAAGACCAAGCTCACCTTGAAATAAGAGATACTCCCGCTTCTGCCTCCAAAGTTCTGGAATTAAAGGTGTGTGCCTTTTTTTGCAGGGTGATAGCTACGGGTCTAATTTTATTATTTTACATGTGGAGATCTACTTTCGCTAGCACATTTCTTGAAGATGCTGTTTTTCCTCAGCGTGGTTTTGGCACCTGTGTCAAATATTAGGAGGTTGTAATAGTGTCCACTCATCTTTGTGTCTTCTGTTTTTGTTCCATTAGTCTACAAGTCTATTTTGTGTCAGTTTCATGGTGTTGTTATGACTATGACTCTGTAAGATAGATTGATATATGATGTGGTAACCCCAGTATTGCTCCATTGCTTTGGTTATCTGGGACCTTTTGTGTTTCCATATGAATTTGGGGATGGATTTTTTGTTTTTTTGTAAAGAATGTCCAAGGGATTCTCATTTGAATTACAACAAATCTGTACATTGTTTTTGATAGGATGGTCATTTTCACTGTATAAATTCTACCAATCAGTGATCCTGGCAGTCTTTCCATCTAATTCAAAGTTTTAAAGTCTTTAATTCATTTGGGTAAGTTTATCTCTAGATGTCTTTTTTTTAAGGCTATTGTAAACAGGAGTGTTTCCCTGAAACTTTATCTGATTGTTTATTATTCATGTATAGAAAGGCTACTGAATTTGTATATCAATTTTAAAACCTGCCATTCTGTTGAAAATTTTGATAATTTCTAGAAATTTTGCACTGAAATTTAACCTCTTATTTTACAATTAGTACCCCTATAATTTCTTTTCCTTGTCTTATTGCTCTAGCAGGAGTTTCAAGCAGCATACTGTAAAGGAGTAGGTATAGTGAAGGGCTTTTTTTGGTCCTTGATTTTAGGGATGCTTTTAGGTCCATTTGACATATGATATTTAATTCAGATGTTTCTGTTTATTCTTTGTCCAGTTGACCTGTCTATTGGAGACACTGGGGTGTTGAAATCATCTACTAATACTGAGTTTTAGTTAATCTGTGTCTTGAAGTCCTGTAGTACTCCTTTTTTCTTTTTTTTGAAATTTGATGCCCTATAGTTTGGGTGCACCTATATTCATGACTGTAATGACTTCTTGGTCAATTTTTCTCTTAATCAGAATGAAGTGTCCTTGTTTATTTCTTCCATTTAATTTTATCTTAAAGTCTTTTTTATCAGAAATTAGAATCGTAATACCTGCTGATTTCTTAGTGTAATTTGTTGCAAATTTTTTTCATCCTTTTACCCTAAGGAAGTGCCTAAACTTGAAGATAAGATGAGATGAGTTTCTAGCAAAGAAAAAAAAAACAAGATGAATTTTGTTTGTTAATCCATTCAACTCTCCTGTGTATTTTGCCTAGGGAGTTGAGGTTATTAATAGTTAACATTATTATTGAAATATATATTCCTTATTGTAATTTCATTTTCTGTTTGAGTTCTTGGTCCATTTTGTATTTCCATAATTATACATTAATTTGTTTTCTTTCTGTAACCTCTTGCATATGGTTATTATAATCTCCAGTCCTATGTATTACTTCAAGTATTTTCACTAGGATTAGTTTTATGAACATGAATTCTTTCAGACTAGCTGTGTCATGGAAATTTTTTCTTTTCCCTTAAACTATCATAGCCATTTTTGCTGGGTAAAGTATTCTGGGATGGTTTATGATCTTTTAGAACTAGGAATGTATTACTCCAGGTTCTTCTTACTTTTAGTATTTACATGGAAAAATCAGCTATGATCTGATGGGTTTCCTTTATATGTAACTTGTTCTTTTTTTCTTGCATCTTTCAGTATTGTCTCTTTGCCCTGTACACTGAGTTTATTTGCATTGATATGCCATGGGGAGTTTCTGTTCTGGTCATGCCTATTTATTGTTCTGTGAGCTTCCTGTTTCTTTATGGCTATAGTCTTTACTTAATTTACAGAAAATTTCCTCTATAATCCTGTTGAAGATATGGTCAATTATACTGACCTAGGATTCTGCATATTCCTCTATGCCTATTATGCATAAATACTTACTGCATATTGCAGTTCTGTGTTTTTTTTTTCATATTCTTTCTTGTGAGGGCCAATTCTTTAACTATATCACTATGTCTTTATATTGTTTTCCATTTAATCCATTTTGTTTGTGATGTTATTTCAAGTCCTTTCACATTGGCTTATTGTTTTTTCAATTTCATCTTTATTTTACCCCAAACCTGAGTTTTCTTCAATATTTCTGCCTCTTTCATTAATTCACTTTGCAAATCCTGAATTGTCTCTGTCATTTCATTCATTCATATATTTGTATTTTTTTGATCTACTGTCAGGAGTTTATCCCTATCTTTCAGTTCCTTGAGTTGTTTCTGTGTTATTTAAATTTCTTGAATTCTTTTATCAAGTTTACGATCTTTTAAATTCAGGGTGCTGGGGTTCTTCTAGGTAGTTCTCTATGTGGAACATTTCCATAGGCCTCATGGGGTTTGAGGTGAACATATTATTTGGTTTTTATTATTTTGTTTTTTCATATTATTTTTTTTTCCTTGTAGTCTGATCATGTGGGTTTATTTTGTTGCTTTTATGGCAATTTGAAACTCAAGACTGCATTTGTTGAACTGATGTTTGATTCTATTATTTTTTGTATAGTTTGGTTGCTTTCTCATTGCTAGTTTTCCTGGGATTTAGGCACTCTCTTTTGATGGATCCTGGAAGCCTAGTCAGGAAATCTCTACAAGAGAGAAGGAGCCTAGGCCCAAGTTGTGATGATAGGTATCAGCTGGAAGTGTTATAACTAGCTTTGCAAAAAGGAGAGAGCTATGGAGCCAAGGGACTGCGGCTGGTCTCAAATCAGGGGAATGATGACCTGGCAAGATGGATTCTGGCTTTCTCTCCCAGCTAGACAGGCAATCTCTGGAAGTCTCAGAGGGAAGGGGCCTTTGGAACAAGCTAGCAGAGAAGTTTTGAGTTCTGGGGCCTTGGGAGGGACTTGAGATGGTCTCAAAGCAGTAGGCAGGGGTAGGCATGCCTCAGTTTGTGTAATTCAAGCTGGTTAATCAGGCAGGTGTGCAGAAATGGCACATTGGTTTGTAAATAAGAGGCATACTTTACTGCTATTGTTTTTTTGTACACATGTCTTTATTGTTTGAATGTTGAAACATGTTTGTGTAGGGATTAGTCCATTGATATAATACGTTGATTAAAATAAAAGTGAACTTTGTCATGCAGACACACTCCTGTAGTAGTCACAGCACTTGGGAAGCTGAACCAGGTAGACTGTGAGTTTGAGTGTAACCCTGCATAAAAAGTGAGACCTTGCCTCAAAAACAAAGTAAAATAAAATAAAATAAAAAGTAAAATAGAGCAACAGTAATATGTAAATATTACAAAATAATATTGCATACATAAGCCATTTATTTTGTGCTCAGAATCTGAGGAAAAGAGAGTGAAATTATTCAAATTAAACATTTAAAAATATGTTGGTAACCCCCCCCACAAATCATGATTGAAAATATGGAAGTGAAATTGGATGTTGAAAGTCCAATTAATATGTTCAGAAATTAGAATATATTATAGTTACACTTAACATTTTTAAATATTTTATTGAAGTTTTGTGTATTTCATTCATCATTTCTCAGTCCAATTTAGAATCATTTTCCTTTCCATGTCCCCCACCCCACCAGAGTTCATGCATTCTGCCATACATGCTTTGCATCTTTTTCTTTTTCTGAGTCTTTTTAATGCTTTTCAAAGCAGAGGATTATTGATTTTAGAAGAACTTTACTGTTTCAGTTGGTTCTTTGTCTCAGTTCTTTTGTTGCCATTGTTCCCTCCAATTTGTATTGTTTCAACATATGCATATATACATATATATGTATATGTCACACCTATACTATAATTATGTCATCTGAAAATAAACTGTATGTTATTTCTAAATCATTTTTCAGGATTCACATTTTTCCCTTTTAATTTTATATTACTCTAAAATATGCATAGATACCCTCCACCCATATACCAAGATTACAAAGTCTGAAAATAAGTGGTAGGTTAATTCTAAAGCCTGTAATGGGATTCACATTATAAGACCACAGTTGCTTTCAGATAAAGAGGAATATAACATTAACATTGCTCAGTTTGCCTTACTACTAGGTACTTGGTGCTATCATCCACAAATGAGGAATACCATTCGTCATTTGATTTTCTGAGACTGCTACTTCTCTTAGCATAATATCTTCTAGTTCCATTCATTTACCTGCAGAGTTCATGATGCCACTTTTTTATTTATTTTATTCTTTTTTTTTTTTTCTGCTGCCTAGAACTCCATTGTGTAGATGTACCACATTTTATCCACTTGTTACTTGTGGGGCACTTGGGTTGGTCCAAGCTGTTTGCTATTGTGAAGAGAGCTGCAATAAACTTGGATGTGCATGAATCTCTTCAGGTGGATGAGTCTTGTGGGTATATACCCAGGAGTGGTATTACTGGGTCAGGTGGTAGGCTCATTTTGAGTCTTTTGTTGTTTTATTTTCCTTTTTGGTTTTATACTTTTTTGGTATTTTTGAGACAGGGTCTCCCTTTTAGTACCAGGTGTCCTGGAGCTTGCTCTTTAGACCAGGCCGGCCTTGAACCTACAGAGATCCACCTATCTCTGCCTCCCGAGTGCTGGCATTAAAGGCGTGCACCACCATGCCCGGCCATTTTGAGTCTTTTAAGGGTTCTCCACACTGCATTCCATAGTGGTTGTATGAGTTTACGACCAGCAGTGGATGAGTGTTCCCCTTTCCCCACAAACTCTCTAGCACTTGGTATCATTTGTTTTCTTGATCCCAGTCACTTATTGGAGTGAGATGTAGACTTAACATTTTTTAATTGAGGGATTGATTGCATTCTTATAATCCCAGCATTTTGGGGGCAGAGCCAAGAGGATCATTGTAAGTCTGATCCTTGTTTTGTTTCGATACCAGCTGAGCTAGGGCAATGTATGTATGACTTATTTTTTAAAAGTCACATTTGTATATGCTTACATTATATGCTGTGATAATTGTATGCTTGTAAACAAGACATATTTATGGGGCTGGAGAAATGGCTCAGCAGCTAAGAGCACTGGTTGTTCTTGAAGAGAACATGGGTTCAATTCCCAGTACCCACATGGTGGTTATCAACCATTTGTAACTCCAATTCCAGAGGAATCTCATTACCTTGTATGACACAGCTGCACTTGCATGCATTCAGGTACTACGTTCATATATGTAAAATGAAAATAATATGTAAAATAATTTAAAAACTCCAAAGTCTCTTCTGAAACTCAAGGCTACATCTTAAATTCAGCCCCCTATAAAATAAAAATAAAGACAAATTATGTATTCCTAAACATGCAATGGTACAGAATGCACACACCCATTTCAAAAGGGAGGAATGAGTACATAATGAGGCAACCATGGACTGAAATAAGACTGAAACCCAGCAGGTCAATATCCACATCCTATAGCTCTGTTTCCCATGCCTGAAACTTTAGTTTCAATTGGATTAGATGGCTAAGCTCCTAAAACTTTGCTGCTTGTAACATATATCTCTGTCTTAGACTGGGCCCATTACCTATGCAGCTCTTCTTGGTCGATGTCTCACAATTCTGGCATCTTCTACAGATTGGGACCTCCACTGCAACCCAGGCTTCATTTCACAGCTTCAAACAGTAGGTTCCTAGAGTCTCTCAACTTCTCAAGGACTTCTAGAAGTGATCTCTCCACCAGCACACATTTCCTGGTCTCTGAGGCTTTCTGAAACCATAGAGAAATGGTCCACTCTTGCATCTTTCATGCCTCCAAAGCCAGTATCAAATGAATGACACTGCTAAGTTTGACTGCCAGTTTGGGATGGACACTTGCCCTCTTTGACTACATTAAAGGCAGCCTTTTATGTTGAAAGAATTGATTTCTAAGAACAAAAATCCCTTATTCTTTCTCCTTTCAAAATTGAAACCTTATATGGGTGGGGTCTTGCCTTGAGCCTTCTCATTTTTCCACTGTAGAGCCTGAGTCTTCTTTGTAATGGAGCCAATGTTCTTAATATCTACAGCCTCTTCTTCTAGCACATGCCATGGCTGTAACTGTAAACTTCCTAATGCCTTTTAATCCCCAAACTGCATATTTTGTATTTCCTTTTGCCTCACTTGCTCTGTGTTTACAAAGGCATGAATAATAATTAATAATAACCATGCCACATATCTGACATTGTGCTATCTTAAAATTTCTTCTACCCAAAAATTCCCATTAATTTTATAGATAGCATTAAGGAAATTCTTTTTTAATGTTTTTATGGAAGTTTTATGCAATTCATACAACATTTCTAAGTCAAATATAGACTCATTCCTCTTTCCATGCCCCCAACCCCACCCAAGTTCATGCATTTTGCCATACATGTCTTGAAAATTTTTTTTAGTCTTTAAAACATTTTTCTATGCAGAGGTTTATTGCTTTGAGCTGAAGTTTACTGTTTCAGTCAGTTCTTTGACCCAGGTCTTTTGTTGGTCCCCCCCCCATTTTGTATTGCTCCAAAATATGCATATATGTTCTTCACACATATACCAAAATTATAATGTCTGTAAGTAAACTGTATGTTAATTCCAAAACATGTTTAGGAATTCACATTTCCACTTTAATTTTATATTACTCTAAAGTTTGCATACACACCCTTCCCCCATATACCACAATTACATAGTCTAAAAATAAGTGGTAGGTTTATTCTAGATCCAATTAAGGTATTCACATTATAATGGCACAGTTGCTTTCAGGTAATATATATATATATTAGTATATATACTATTGCTTATATATACTAATTATATATATATATATATTATATATATAAAAATATATATATATAAAATATATATATATTAAAATATATAAAATATATAAAAATATATAAAATAGTATATATACTATTATATATATACTAATATATATATTAGTATATATACTATTGCTTAGTAGTAAGGCAAA
>VZQC01004878.1:358765-381400 GCA_009823505.1 Rhizomys pruinosus | reverse complement strand
AGCAATGGATGAGTGTTCTTCTTTCCCCACAACCTCTCTAGCTAAAGACCCATGTCAAAATATCATCCATTATGATCAAGTTGGATTCATACCAGAGATACAGGGATGGTTCAACATATATAAATCGATAAATATTATAAACACCTAAATGGATTGAAAAACAAAACCACACGATCATCTCAATTGATGCAGAAAAAGCCTTTGACAAAATCCAGCATCCCTTCATGCTTAAAGTCCCAGAGGGAATTGGACAGGAAGGAACATTCTTCAACACAATCAAAGCCACATACAACAAACACACAGTCAACATCATCCTAAATGGAGAAAAGTTACAAGCATTCCCCTTAAAGGCAGAAACATGGCAAGTCTGTCCCCTATTGCCACACCTCTTCAATATAGTCCCTGAAATGTTTCCTAGGGCAATAAAGCAAGAAAGGGAAATTAAAGGAGTACTAATTGGAAAAGAGGAAGTCAAACTATCTCTCTTTGCAGATACATTACCTAAGGAATGCTAAAACATCCACCAGAAAAATGATTAAAAGTTTCAGTAAAGTGGCAGGATACAGAATTAACCTAGAAAAATCAATAGCCATTCTTTACACCAACAAAAAGCAACTGGAGAAGGAATGTAAGAAGAGCTTCCCACCCACAAAAAAAGGAAATTCTTCAAGACAAGGGTAGAAGGTGGGCAGATTCTTTGCCAAAATATCACAGAAATGACCATGACTCTAGCTGCTTTTAAAGTTGTTGCTTCCCTCTGAAACCTTTTGAGCCAATTCTTCACTATCTGCAGTACTCTCAGTACTTTCTTTTAGGGTGCTGCCAGAACTGTCCATAAAGCTCTGCTTACAGCAGTCAGCTGCTTTTCTAGTAAAAAGTTCCAAAGTCTTCTTCATTCCTCAAAAATACATTAGCTTCAGGTTCTTTACAGCAACAGCAGATTCTCTGGTTCCTACTTCTATATTAAGTACTTTCTATTGCTATGATAGAACAGCATCACCAGAACCAGTTTATTTTGGCTTAATGTTCCAGAGGAAGAATTCATATTGGTAGGGGCAGAATGGCATATGGGCAGAGTGTGAAGCCAAAAGACTACATTTTCAGCAATAAACACAAAGAAGAGAGTAAACACGAAGTCGGTTGAGGGTATAAATTGTCAAATACCATTATAGACATAATTCTTCTAGTGAGGCTGTAACTCCTAAAATTCCCAGACAAAACCAGTAACTTGGGACCATGGATTGAACTATGTGAGCCTATGGGGAAATTTCATATTTCAAATGCCACAAACATGTTTACAGTATACATTATTCAACCATAGTGCAGGTTCTCCTCATGTTGAATATAAGCAATGATGTTTCTCAGTTCTACTGGAGACAATTTGAAATTCACATGGATTGTGTCACCTGGCTAAAGGGGGGAATATCAACAATACAAATTAATTGTGATCAATATTAATCGTCCTTCCTCCAGAGTGAAGGTAGTAACATCACTGAGCAAGCATGAAGAAAAGAAAATTTTACATTAATTTGTCTATGCGTGTTTCTTTACTTATTCAATAGGTATGTATCAACCACATCACAATTCCAAATCTGAAACTTTGAGGAACGATTGGTGCTTGTTGCCAGTATTTTGCTTTAGAAACTTGAGTATCAGCAACACAGTAGTGAGTTTAATTTTCCCTTCATTAGTCAAGCAATAGAGAGATCATATTTCAAATATCACATCTGTTAGTTTTCATGTTTACTTTATTATTGTAGAAATGGAAAGAGTTGAGTGAAATTTTTGCTTTGATATACTCTATCAATGGAATGCAGAAAATCTATGTGGTGATGGTAGTTTCAGTGGTGAGCACCAGACTTTGTAATTTTATACCAGAGTACATATTTTGGTGACTAGGTAAGAAACGTGAAACCCTCATTATTTCTGCATGTATTAAAGTGTCTTTTGTTCCACTTAGAGACCAAGCAATTGACTTGGATAGAAGTTGATCTACTTTCAGTGATCTGCTCTGATCTTGGCTTTCTCTGAAGTTCATCTCAGGGTATGCTACAATGTTTGAAAGCATATTTTCTACTGGTTTCTTCTTCTGCCCTTTTCAGATTGGTGCTTTTCATTTACATGCCTGAAACTTTTAAATCTAACATTAGCTTTTACTAGAACTGAAAATGTTGTGCTTATCTAATCATAAAATCTTTGCATCCCAGATATTTTTTTTAAGAAACAATTCCCTTGTTTCAAATTAAAAGTTATTTTAAATGTTTCCTTGGAAGAATACAGTCATATGCATGTGTCTATCTATGTTTGTGTCTATGGGGTCTATTTATCATAAATAGAATTTATTAGTGTTATTAGATTACAATAACTTCACCAGACTTATGTTGGTCCATAGATAATTCATCTGTAATTCTATGAGGTGATCTGGATTGGGCTGTGGGGTTGAGTGTGATTTATGGTGTCTATAATGGTGAATGCCTTCTATCCTAAAGCATAAATGTTATATATATTCTATCTGTGGTTGCTCAAAACCTTCTGGTCAAGATAATAAAATGTGATGCTTCCATTTATTTTTTTCTTTCCAAAATTGTTCATTGAGGGACATGAATTCTTATAGACAAGGAAAGTTTATATATAAATATTCTTGATACAAAATAAATATCTTAAACATAATCTACATGTTAATTTAATAACTTTCAAGTTATTATCTGTGTCAGAGTTTTTAATACATTGGAACTCCTGTGATTTAGAGATGCCATCTAAATATTAGTTATATCTGTCTCTAAATTTTGAGGTAGATTAGATACTACACCAAAACAGCTACCTATATTAGAACAGGTAGATTTATTTCTCTTTGTCTCTCCAAATCTCACGTGGCTTCTACAAATCTTATTGGATCGTTTCAATAGTTTTCAGATTTCTGCACATTCCTTAAACCAAATATGTGTGAAGTACAGTGTTTAGCTGTTTTTCTGAGTAGGGTGATATTTGTAGTCTAGAGGGATGTCATGGATGCTTCTTGGTGAGGAATGAAATTGATTTTCCACGGAGCTCTTGAGACAACATATATTTCAAAGTTAAGGTATATGCGGAAGCTCCTGAATTCTCTTTCTGACAACAGGGACCTTCCTGAGTGCACATTGCTGAGACTTACTTGTATGTATGGGACAGAATTTAGAGAATGAAAATAGGTTACTGAATTATGCTTGCAGATGCATAAACCGTATTTATAGATGGATTCATCAATACATTAATGTTCTGCCACATTTTCCCCTTCTTTTCCTGGTCATTGACTCAATGAAGTGGTGCTACTAAGGCAGATCTATTACAGTGAAAAGCAAGGCTCTTTCCAAACATAGATTAATCTTGAGGGCATTCATATCCTAGCTGGAACAATTTTGGAAGTTGGCTGCCATGGATGGCTCCTCCTGCCAAAACTGTATATCCCATCGCTGTCTTCTGTCTAGACTTAGGTGTGTTTTACCAAATGAAGGCTTTTTCTGCTTCCTCTTTGCTGCTCCTCTCTGCGTTCTGCATCTTGTTTTGTTCTTTTTGAAGAAGCCAAATTTTAAGCAATTAGAGTAACCCAAGGAAAAAAAAATGGTGAGATGATTTGGTCATGGTTTGCTGTCTACTATATTGATAAAAAAAAAAAAAGAAGCATAGTATTCCATGTGGCAATAGCCACATTGCAGCATACAAATTCCCACATGCAGCTAAATGTGTTAAAAGTAATGCTCTTGCTAAAATCTAGTAATATGTCTTGGTAGAGAAAGATGCTTGAATGTGTAACTGATTTAGGTCTATTTGAGAGACATTGGAATCTGTGTTTCTGAAGAAATAATTGTTGGATATTGCTAGTTTATACTGATAACTTGAGTAAGGACAATGAAAAATCAATTCAAATTAACAATTAAAAATTAAGTGGTGTAATCAAAGGCCTCTTTGATAGTCTACCGAAAGACTCTTATTTCTGCATTAAATCTGGAGCAGCACAGAAAACTGTTAGAAAACAGCTCTCTAGAGACAATTGGGGGCTCCAAAATGTTCATGAACCTGAAGCTAGGGCTGTGATTTTTCTGGAAACACATGCCTGAGAAAGAAAAACAATCTGTTTTTTTTATATTTTTTTATTTCTTGGAGATAAGATATCTCTTAACTGAAGAAGCTTTTCAACAATGAGAGTCTGTATGTCTCAATAAAATTTCCAGCCATTTTAGTTAAATCAAGGGCTTATACTTTTAATAAAATCCAAAGAAAACTCAGATGGAGACATGGATGGCCCAATGAAGGAAATGAAATACCAAAAAAGAGAGCATATAAAAATTACCTAGAATGTACCATCAGGTCCAAAGAACCAATACCTGATCTACAGTATGAAAGTGCTTAATCAAAGGGATTAGGGTAAAGACTAGGTAGGAATTCACTGACTTATTTACATCCTCTGGCCTTATATGCCAAAGCAAAAGGTATGAATATTTGAATACATTTGCTTTTAGGAGCTCTCTTATGGGCATGGAAAATATGATGAACAATGCTGAAATCCTGGTATGCCTACATTGCTGTAAACATGACGCCTGATAAATACAAGGATCCAGGTCATCCTCCAGAAAGATTGGCTTCCATATTCACAGAGATAGATTCATATTCTGTGTATGAGTTTGTTTTATGTGCCTTCAAGTCTGAGATTACCTGCTGAGAAAATTATGCGACATACAATGTGCGTTTGAGCAGGAGTCTCATTTTGAAGTGAGAAATGTGTAGGACTGAGGTCACAGGTTATGTCACAATTCACCAGCCAGAAGTATATGTCAACAGAATAGTTGAATGGCCTGCTTGCTTTTTTCTTTTCCTTCCCTTCTTCTTGCTTACTTTTCTTTCTTTCTTTTCTTTCTTTCTTTCTCTTTCTTTCTTTCTTTCTTTCTTTCTTTCTTTCTTTCTTTTCTTTCTCCATTTGCATACTTTCTTCTCTCCCTACTTCCTCTTTGAAAAAGTCTATACAGGATCTTAAACTTGCTATATAGACTAGGTTCACTTTGAATTCCAGATTCTTTCACTTCTGAATGCTAGGATTGTAGCGTGTGCTGCCAACCCAGATGCTCGAGTGGCTTATTAAGAGCATAGAGAAACCAGTAGCTTAGAGTCAGTACTGAAAGGAAAAGCTGTTGTTACCCTTCAGGGTATAGGAGTTGCATCACATCGGAATGTGAACACCTGATGGCATTGTGTTCATGAAAGCAGGTGTCAGAGGGACCACCATCATGTTAGAAGTAATCAGTCTCGATAAGCAGAAGTGGTTGGAGTTGTTTTTATAAAATGTGGACAAATAAGGTTTCACTTGGAATCCCAATGGAATGAGTGTTTGTTGGTACCTCTGGCCCCATTGAATAGTGGTCCAACCTGATCAGGAACCCAGGCTAGAGAGCAGAATAACTAACAAGAGCTCAGAGTTTCAGGAGTGAATATTTTAATCACATTAGCAAGACCTTTTGAAGTAAAGGTTGGAAAGAACACTTCATGAATACTTTTAGATTTCCTAAACTTGGAGTTTTCTGAGCAAAATATATGAGAAATCTTGGTAAAGAGTATATGATGAGAAGAATACCTTGGAAATAAGGGATGGTTCATTTCTCAAGAGCCATGTGCTTAAATTCTACTATGCTAAATGAGGTCTTTTCTTACCTTTCTTGATTTTTTTTATTACAGTTAAGGATAGCAAAGCAAAAACTTATTTACACTGAAAAATGAAATTTTCTTTTCTCTTCCTTTCCCCCCTTGTCTCACTTATATCTTGACAATACTATGCTTTACCTTCTTAGGGTTCTTGTGAGTCTAAACTTTTCATGCCATCTGCTTCTCCATGAATGCTGAATAACTGTGAATAAGCTCAAAAACCCAGGAAGCCAATCCAATGTCATCATATCTTGTTCATTCAATAGATATTTCAGAAACACTTCTTACATTCACAGTTATTACAATACAAATGAAGCCAAACACTAGCCCCCAACACTTACAGCTATTTGTCTCATTTTTTATCAATCTGGATGCTGTGACAAAATATCATAAAGTGGATGGTTTATAAGTAATAGAAATTTATTTCTTGTATTCTCAAGCAATCTGGATGCTGCAACAAAATATTATAAAGTGGATGGTATATAAGTAATAGAAATTTATTTCTTGTATTCTGTCTATATATAGATAGATAAATAGATAGATAGATACATACATACATACATACATACATACATACATACATATATACATACATACAGATTTATTGATTTGCTCATGGGATAGAGTCCAAGGAGTCCAACAGTTGATTTGCCACACTGGAGAGGCTGAGAATCCAGGAAACTGCTCAGTCCACAAGGTTGAATGTTTCAGTAGTCCTAATCTGGTGCTGAAGGCCAGATGGATTCCAGGGGATCTGCCCATCTCACTACACACTGGGATCCAAAGAGTTGATCACAGCAGCAAGACAAACTCACCACTGAAAGAGAAGGCAAGCCACAGGAAAAAGAGACCAGCTCCCTCTGCCATAGCCTTTTATACCGGCTGCCTGCAGAAGGCAACGCCCACATTTTGGGTGGGCCATCTGGCTTGAGGTAGTCCAGTCTGACGATCTCTTTCTCATATTTGTTCATCCCTAGTCCAGTCAAGTTGACACCCAGGATTAACCATCACAATATGTGTGTGTGTGTGTGTGTGTGTGTATAATATAGTATATTAAATTGGATGGAGGTAAGGGGAGCTGTGGATGTGGAAAGGGGAGAGAATCTAATTATATTATATGAAAATTACAAAAGTTCAATTAAGAAGTATAAAAAGTATCCCATGTAATAACCCAACAATCAAACTACAGGAAAGGAAAGCAGTATGTTGAGGATATATCTGCATTTTGTTTATTAAGGCCATGTTCACAATAGCAACTACAAGGAATCAACCTTGCTGGGTACTATTCAACCAGACAAAAGAATAAATCCTGGTGACTATTGTGCAAGGATTGGACTCCAAATTTTAAAATATTTATTACTTTATTTTTTAGCATCTGTGTGTGTGTGTGTGTGTGTGTGTGTCCATGTGCTATGACTGTGGCAGTTGATAGACAAACTTGTAGGGGTGGATTCTTTTTCCCCCATGTAGGTCTCACACTGCACTCTGTCCAGCTTACTTGCAGACATCTTTGCCTGTTGAGCCCTTTCCCTGGCTCTGGACTCTGAATTTTTAAAGTGAAAATTACATTGATTCAGTAGTTGGTGTTGAAGAAAATGGTATGCAGTGATTGGGAAAAGAAAAATTATCTCATGCTGACAATTGCTTGCTATTTAGAAATATAATGGAGTAACGGTTCACATTTTTTCCCTGTCAAAGTAGTTTACAAATGTGTAGAATTATCAATCTAACTGCCTTCTTAAAGAAGGGGGGAAATTTATCCCCGTTACATGATCAAGGAAGAACAAGCAATGAAGAAAAATATATACAGTCAAATGTAGTTGGCAGATGGCAGTGAGTGTTCAGTATTATTATAGAATACATTATTATTTTGGAATTTGTACTCTGGGAATTATTCGCAGTTACATATGCTAAATGCATTGAACACTGCTGTTCATACTGAGGAAGCTGATGTTGAACACTTCCAAGATGGTTCTTAATGTTGGATGCTCATTTCTGTCACTTGGAAAGTTTTAAAACCATTCTTTATTTGCCTTCTGGGAGACCAAGTCCTTGTCTTCTTTGAAAAGTTTTCCTCTCCTTCATAGAAAAAAAAATAAAATAAAACCATTCTTTATTGGGCCTAAACCCAGGAGATTCTAATTCAGTTTAAGTGATCTGATGGAGTCTGGGTACACATATATAAATGTTGGTAAGAGGATATACAGCTAGGATTAAAATAAATTGGTTAGAGTAAAACACAAAGGTGGAAGAAAGAGGGGGAGGGACAGAACTGTGTGCACTTGAAGTGTTTGCTGAGGTTTTGGTAGTAATTACTGTATGTTCAAGATTGTCTTAGTTGCATCTGTCACATTATTTTTCTTTTTTACTACACTTTTATTTATTTTGTGCTCTGTGTGTGTGTGTGTGTGTGTGTGTGTGTGTGTATGCATGAGTGCCAAGGCATGTGAGTAGAAGTCAAAGGACAACTTGTAATAATCAGGTCTTTCCTTTCCTTGTGCGAGTCCTAGGGAAAGAACTCAGAACTCAGTCTCTGAGTTGGGCAGCTGGTACCTTGACCTACTGAGCTATCTTGCTGCCCCTCACATTATTTCTTGATTGACTAAATTAAATCTTATCATCATTTCAATCTACAGGGCTAAACCTTTCTCTTCAACAGATATTATTTTCCTGGGTCTTCTAATTTATAACCACAAGAGTAACATGTATTGAAAATTGTGGTTTTATTCATAGACATTTCAACCATAACTTCATGTGAACAGCAATTTATGTTGGATTAAATCATGTGCTGTATCCATAAGCACGTGAAAATTAATCCATGCTAAATAGTACCTGGACATTCCAGGATTAGACAGCAGGGCCCTTCACTCCTGTTCTTGCTGTGGCCTGGTACTAGCACACAGCTATGATAGCAGCTATGGATTCTAGTCTTAAACTTAGGTCTTTAAGACTTAGTGATATGTCACCTAGCAATTTCCACATGTCCTGATTATCTGTGCAAATATCATCATTGTAAAATGGGTGGGCAAAATCAGCAGTAGAACAGTTCATGTCCAGGTTGTCAGAGACTGGCTATGTGCTGAGTGTCAAGTGCTGGTGTCTCCAAGATATCAGCTTTATATTGTATCGACACATATCTCAGACAGAACAATACAGTGATGCTTAATCTTCTGCCTGCCATTGTTGGGTTGTGCAGTCATTTCATAGAAACTTCTGGTAACAATTAATGCAGCCATAAAAGAGGGGAGAATAACAGGGGAAACATGCACATAAATTGAAAACAGATATCTGGATCCTGGTGTCCCACAAATTTGGAGCAACCACATGTCTGCCTGGAAACGTGTAACTAGCATTCATAAGTGATGTTATCATATAAAGGCTGATGAAGAAATCACAATGGAGCCCATTTGTACATTCTGGAATTAATATCTATGTGCAGATAATTAAGAGAACAATAAAACACAGAAAATGAATGTACACAAGGGAAGGCTGGAACTGAACATAATCCACATGTGTCATATTGTGGAAGCCTTCTGGGAAATAAAGCTTTATGGAATACTGGCAGATAGTGTTGCTGCTGGAAGTAGGGATTTGAAGTCTTGGAGCTTGGAAATAAAGCTTTCAGTTAATAAGGATGTGTGGGCAGAATTAAACACACCACTCCAGCTATTGCAGTCAGAATTATGTGCCTAATTCCCATATGCTGTCCTGGAAATAGTTCTTGCAAACTTCTTTTATGAAGGTGCTTTCAAACAAGCCATAGTAGGATCAAATGATATCTAGAGAAACTCCTTCCTGTTATTGATGTGCATATCCTTTTAATCATATAAAGGTTAATACAGGCACATTGGTTTCTGGAGCACTTTGGTGTGTATTCCCATTGAGTAAAGCTGTTTTTGACCAAAGGGAAAAGCTTTAGAAGGCAGCAGGGGGCGCTGAACAGTGATGACAGATCAATAAATGGTGTGTTCACAACAGGATGCTTCCTGGTATTACGAACGTGTGTTGAAGTGATGTCTGCCATGATATAGATATAAAGCCAAGATGGCCTTAGTGATTTAAATGCTCTGTTTATATACTCTACAGTATAATGCAGCAGGCTTTGGGAAAATGCCAGTCTCAAGTTTCAGGGCCAATTAACTGCACGTGTACTTTTGGTACCTAACTCACTGCATTTGGCTTTACTGTAGCAGAGTAAATTTCGAAATCAACACCATTATATTATCAGAGTGTTATACATATGATATTCAATAACATGCATATGCATTCATGTGTGTACAGTGAAAATGAGATCAGATTTGCTGAGTTGTGTCTGGTATTTTTTTGAAAATCAGCTCAAATGAGATTAAAACAATGATTTTTATTGTGGATTTAAAAAAAATCACAGAAACTTCAATCAATAAAATTTCTGGATATAGTTTCTAAATACTTGCAGGCATGAATTTCATTCCAGAGCGTGAAAAAAACTGGAGCACACCCATAGGAAAGTATAGACACAGAGGTTTCGGTCACCAATTGCTTTAAACTATGTCTTCATAGGACCATTTACCTTTGGAAAATTGTTAAAAAATCAATAAAGCAAAACTTTCAGTACTGGGATAAAAGTAAATGAAAACTCAGTATAAACAGTTTATATTTCCCAACAGTTTTGATTTCCCCTATCTCATAAAATAAAGTTAAAAACAACCATGTTATTCATATAATTCTTATAATAGTTCTTCCATGATATTTGTTCCACACGTCTTGATGATCCACAGTAAATTAATTTGCATGGCACCATGACAAAAAGAACTTTCCCCACATCTTAGCAAAATATTCTTGATTTAAATTGTAAATTTTATGATATTAGGACAAAGGAAAAGGCTTGCAAAGACAAATATTATCAGAATATTTGTTATCATTTTTAAATATCAGGATGCTAGTAATAAGAGCACTATAAAGATTTTTGTTGTCCCAGTAAAGGAGTTAATCACCATGGGCCAGAAATGTATAGGAATGTTTGGTCAGAAATGGCACTCATATCCAACACCATGACCTGTGTCATCGATGTTGCTATACCCAGCCTCTTGTAGGAAGGACTTTCAGAAAAAGGCTCTTTAATTGTGATACTGTCTGTGCTCTGATAAATTCTTAATGTAGAAACAATGAGTTTTGTCTTACTGTCAAAATTGTGTCAAAAGTGAAGTGGTTTGATCTAAATAGAACTACACATTCTCTTGGATCTGCTCTAGCAACCATTCTCTGGAACATAAATTTATATGAAATTCCAGGAACTAAACATTACTTCTCCATGGAATTTAAAGATTTTTAAAGAGTGGACTTACTATGTTTTACTTGAACTTAAATGTCAATGTAAATTTAAGAAATAAAGACAAAATTCTAATTACTGAATGTTTGTGTGTGTATGCACAAGTTTGTGTGTCTGGGCCAAGACGTGGGCTCCCTTGGGGTAGAACACACAATATAGACATGATTCTCTCTCTTTAGGAGGACAGTTCTATCATTGGGAACTTCTCAGATCAGAAATACTCCATACAACTTCTAAGCCTCCCATCATCTATAAAGTAACAACTCAAGCAGTGATGTGTACACCTTCTCCAGAGCCACTTTACTCACTAGGGGTATTTCCCCGTGAGAAAAATCTTTACCAGGACACCTTGCACATTGCAGATATTCAGTGTTTATTGAGTTTTTAAAATGTGAAATTGTTCCAGATAGCTATGTTTTGTTTGGCTGAGTCCTTCCTAAGATTAGTTCATGGTGCCTACTACCATAACTGCATTAGGGAAGCAACACTCAGTAATAAATCAGACTTGATAGTGATGTACACACACACAACAGAGACTAATGTAAGTACTATTTTCTTTTTTCTAGGTCCAATATTGGAAGCTGATGTTGGGATAAAAATAAAAATTAAGGAATTTTTTTGTGGACAAATAGAGAAAAAACAATGTTCTATAAACATCTAAACAGACATTTAGATCTGAAGGATTTCCTTTGTCTTTAGGAATACTGTCATCTAAAAATGAATCTCTTGAGATTATCAATAGTGAATGTTTAATTTTCACAACAGCATGCTCTGAGATGTGTGCCATAACTGCTGTCCTTCAGAAAACATTGGTCACGTTCCCTTTTTTTTTAAAATTTATTTTTATTGATGCTTTGTGTATTTCATACATCATTTTCCAATTCAGTTCAGGCATATATCCCCTTCCCTTCCCCCCCACCCCACCCCTACCCATCGCAGATCATGCATTCTGCCGTAAGTTTTCTGCATCTTTCTCTGCTTTTTTGTTTTGTTTTGTTTTCATTTTTTTTAACAATAGGTGATAATTTGTGAGTACAAGCATCCTTCATGTAAAACCAATTTGCAAGCAGTTGTGCCCAAACCCACACAGCTCATGGGTCCCACCATCCTGAAAGGGGGGGCTTGTATGTTCAATCAAGTTGATCAAATGAGTGTCCAGTCTACATTGTTGTAGTTTCACCATTAACCCCAATCGAAGCCCTTACATTCTACCAAATGCCCCTCAACTGACGAGTGGATAGAGAAAATGTGGTACATGTACACAATGGAATTCTATGCAGCAGTAAAGAAAGACAACATCATGAACTTTGTTGGTCACGTTCCCTTTTAAAAACTCTGGGGAGATGAAGCCGGGCGTGGTGGCACACGCCTTTAATCCTAGCACTCAGGAGGCAGAGGCAGGGGGATCTTTGTGAGTTCAAGGCCAGCCTGGTCTACAGAGTGAGTTCCAGGACAGCTGGGACTACAGGGAGACCCTGTCTCAAAGAGACAAAAAAAACAAAAAACAAACAAACAAACAAAAAAAAAAAACTCTGGGGAGATGAATGACATATGGGATCTGAAAAGACTATAACTCCTTAGTTCATCACAAGGAGACCTGCATATGCTGAAAATATTATCAGAATGTGATGATTATTTCCCCTAAAAGTAGTACAAAGTTGAGTGCTTGAGTGCTGGTGTCCAGCTCCAGCAGGTTCAGATCCGGAAGTGGGTGGTCGCAAAGGCAGAGAAGAAATCAATCAAATAAGACACATGAATCTGTTTCTTTTCATGATCTGAGTGTTACAGAGAGCAGCTATCTTCTCTGCTCCTGTGCAGATGGCCTTTTGGGTTTGCCACTCTGCCAGTTTTCTCTGTTTCTGTTCTCTTTACTTTTCCTGCCTTTTTTCTACTCTGCTTCTCCTTAATCTCTTCTGTGTAGAGGCCTTTTCAGGTTTGCCGCTATGCTGTCTCTTTTTCTTCTCTCCTCTGCCCCTCAGATCCTGATGTTTATTTTTATATACCCTAATACTAATACAAGTTATGCAAGCCTAAGCTAATAATGAAAAAAATAGCCCAACTTCCCCGTAAATATTTTTCAGAAAATTCACACCCGAAATCATCCTTAACATTCAAAACAGCAAAACAATCAATAATGATACAATCATTTAGTTAAGACATCGAAAAAAGTAAAACAATAATGGTACAGCCACTCAGCTAAGCAATTTAGCAATTTTCCAGCAAAGTGAAGTTAATATTAACTTTTAACTCTAAGGACTTCATTCTTTATGCCTTGTGGTTGGATGGGAGCTAGACAGAGTAAAAAAGTGAACTTCAAAGCTTTAAGAAGAACTTATTTTTCTTACTTTAGTTCCTTGTTTGCTGGACCTGTAAGCCATTTTGTGTCTGATGTAGTTTTGATTCATATCTTGTTTTTATTCTGGTCATTGTTTTCTTCAGTTTCTCTCTCTCTATCCCTTGTTGAGTTGGTTTTCTAAGGGGTACTAATCTTTGAGTTAGGTAATTCACTGCCTCACTGATCTTAGTTTCACTTTGCTCTGCAATCCTGTGTTTAGTTTAAACCTGACTATGAAAAAATAATCCCTTTCTTTACTTGGGCTATCTGTGCATGATACAGTTTCTGTAGAATTCTTAATTGCTACTGTATCATACTTTTAAGTTTTGTACACAGTGTCATTATTTCTCACAAAGGACTCATTTCTAAAAAAGGCAAAAGTACCAGTTCCATTCCTTGAGGCTGAAGCAGGTACCCTAATTGCTAAAGAGCCAAAAGTCAAGCAGGCCAGAAAAATGAGAATTAATATGATAAAATGAATTATTAAAAACCAAGGTCAGCTGGAGAGCAGACTTCAACCAAATGAGTCAGGTCACTGGAACTTTGTCAAGCAGTGAACCTTTCACAAATGGCCCCGCCAATTGACTGGAGCCACTGAAAGTTACAATTCGCAAAATAAATGATAACCAGATAATCAATGAGGGATCAGTAAGCCCTGGTAACTTGTAGAGATGGTGATAGGAGAAGGCAGGCTGTCAAGCAGAAATTATACTCCAAAGGCCCAAAATGTCGATATGGCTGGAGAATTAGAAGAATAATAGAAGACAGAAAAAGAATGGTAAAGGCAAGCATAGGTCAAGACTGAATATATCATGCCTGTGTAGAAAAGAATTTGCATATTTTATATAACAAAAATGTCAAATGTGCTTACTGATGATAATTAAATAATTTTTATTATGTGTATACATGTGGTTCTGTGTGTAGGTATATGCACATGTGTATATTGGTGCCAGCCAGAGTTCAGGGAAGGGGTTCAGATCCCTGGGATCTGGTATTGTTAGAGATGGTTGTGAGCTGACCAAAATAGGTACTGGCAACCAAATTCAGGTCCTCTGTTAGATCAGTACTCTTATATTGAGCCATATCTTTAGCCACTGATCGTAAGTTTTATTATATAGAAGTACATCCATTATAAAGGAGTGCTATTTAGATGAGAGAAAGAGTGTTGAACCAATCAGTTCTGAAAGATTTTATTCCTGGTTTAATATATAAGGCCTAATCTGGGAAGAAATGAAGCAGTAGATTGTCAGACTTGGACTGATGCAAAGCAGGCAGCATCAGCAGACCCTTCAGAAGGCGGCTGGTGGTGGATCTGCCCTGCACATGGTTAAAAGCACACAGTCAAAATGTGGAGTGGTTCTGACTCCTCATGGCTCATTAAGATGAGATGAAAAGGGGAGAGACTCACGTTTTCAGCTGCACATCTCTAATACAGAAATGTCAATGGGCTGTGGTAAATTGGGATGACAAATACTGTTTTTTTTTTTTTTCGCACTTGCAATGGAGATACAGAGACTAGTAAAAGTGTTTATGCAATCAACTGTCAAAGCCAGAAAAATAACCCCAGATCAAACGCAATAAATTTTTCCTCCAATTCTATGTGTTATGTGGACATAAATGGTCTTCCAAGATTTGTGGGAACACTGGGGTGTCCTCAAAGTAAATGTGTAACATATTAACACAAGAAGAGACAAAAACTTCTCCTCCTCCCTCTTACTTAAAAGGATGTTTCATAAACAAAACAACTGAGGAAAAATGATCCATATTCATTTGCCTAATTATTTCAATTACTTTCCTTTAGGGTACTGATTTTGCACTGACCATATGAAGACTTGGAAAGAAAGACTCGTAATTTCCTTCCTTCCTTCCTTCCTTCCTTCCTTCCTTCCTTCCTTCCTTCCTTCCTTCCTTCCTTCCTTCCTTCCTTCCTTCTTCTTTCCTTCCTTCCCTCCCTCACTTCTTTCCTTCCTTCCTCTTATAATGTCTTATAATTGACCAGTTCATATAGCTTTTCTAAAGACTGTGTATGCAAAATTAATATAGCTGAACGGCTTTGAATTTTTCAGAGAGAGATAAAAGGACACACATTGTTAAATGATCACAAAGTACAAATGCCATGGAAAGGTAGAAGTGATTGTCTAGGATATTCCAGGAATTGATAGAATAATTCTATCTTTACATATATAGAGCATTGGAGCTCAAAAATATATCAAGAAAATTAGATTTTCAATAATTAAAAAAAAACATGGTCTCCCATTGCCTCAGCTGGCCTGGAACTAACTATGGAGACCAAGCTGTCTTCAATCTCATACAGATCTGCCTGCCTCTGCTGCCTGAGTGCTGAGAGGCATTAGGTTTTCCATTCTTATCAGGAAACAGAATAAAACTTTCAAAAACAACAAGAAACAAGAATTATTACTTTGAATTGTAGTGAGTAACCTGAAGAAACTTCTGTCAGAGAGTAGTGAACAGCCTACTGGATATTGCCAGGAACAGACAAAAAGTTGAATCTTCTCAGTATCCATGAAAACTAATCCCCACCATCCCCCAGTTCCTGGCCTGTCATTCATCATAACCTCATTCTTAACAGTCCACCATAAAAGTATGCAAATAAATAACATAGAAAGTCTGCCAGTCTTTTAACATTGCAACTTAATGAGAAATAATTATTGAACTTCAAAGCTTGATTTTGATTCTTGGATTTGTTTTTAAAGAAGTACACAAATTTAAGCAGCCAGTTGTGTTCTCAGAATGCCAGTATACTAATCTGTAGAAAGTGAACATTACTCTCCACTCACCCATTACACAAAGTATAGAAGTTGAGTACTCTGAGTCTTTATTTGAAAATGTAAAATTGCAGGAAGTGGATGTGACATCATGATTAAAATGATTGTGATGTCAGTAAATGCCTGGTGAATAAGCGCTAAAGGGAAGATATTCTGCTCTGAGTTGCCATTTCAAGGAAGATTTAGGAATTGCAAGAAAAAATATCTAGTTTCTAGTCTCAGCCCAACTGACCATTATTTATGGATCAGATGCTTATCTCTCTAGATCTTTTGTCCATAATGTACATTATGGACAAAAATAGCTAATAGGATTAGTTTAAATATTTTTTTTTATCTGTGTATATGAGTGTATTGCCTGCATGTGTGTCATGCATGCCTGAGGAGATCAGAGGAGGGTGTCTGATCTCCTGGAACTGGAGTTAAAAATGGTTGTTAGCTGCCATGTGGGAGCTAGAAATTTAACCTGGGTTCTCTGCAATAGCAGCCAGTACTCTAAACCACTAAGCAATCTCTCCAGCCCCCAATCTAATAGGGCTTTATATGCAATAGTTGTCAGTGAATTTTTTAACACATATACTAAATAAAAATAGTATAGTAATATGGTATAGTAATAAGTTCAAAAGTAACGTTCAAAAAGTACACATCTAGCATTGATCCATCTATCTGTGGTTAAAGGAACCAAATTGGGCCATCTCTTTACTTATTTAATTCTGCCATGTTTTCAATAACTTACAGTTGCCATCGGCATTTTTACTCCATTAGATTTCTTGCAATGTGATTGGAGGATCTAACAAAATAATTTATTCAGATTCTAAGTAAAGGACTGTGCATGCATAAATTACTGTTATTATAATGTTTCTAGAAAATTCATGTGTTTTTCATGTAACAGGCATGTGCCTGAGTTCATGTTATCCATGTCTTCTTAATATCCTCTTTAAGTTTTATAAGTGCCATGCTGTCCAAATTACAAAATAAACACTATCCTTTGATTTTTATATTTTCAGTGAGTGAAAAAGAGTTCAGTCTTATTCCAATCCATAAATGGAGACATCAGGTTTAGTCTTTTAGAAAGGAAAAGGTTATTTAAACCCTCTTTGTTCCGAATTGTCACACTTAGGTGCTTTTTGCTTAAATTTCCTTATAAGCTATGGCATCCTCAAAGAATTAGCTGTGGGCAAGGAAGAAATCTTGACTCCCTTGGAATAATGGACTGAATTACCCTGGGATAGGCAAACAGGAGTGAAACAAGGATTTGAGTATTTTCAAGCACAAAGTTGGATTTGGGGCCCTTGTCTGCTTGCACTAAGAGATTTTAAACAAAAAGGTATCCACTTACCTTAAGAAGTACAAAGTTTATTTAAGAGCCCCTGATTTCTTTAGAATATGATCCTAGTCTTGGCAATGAATAGGAACACGTGATCTTTGGAACATGTGTCCACATGTGGCTCACGAACTCCACATGTGCTCTTTCAATGGGTCCCGTGACCTCTCTGTGAATCACATGTGCTTTACATATGCTTTCTATGCTTAACATCTGTTTTCAACATTTCTCTCTGACAGTAGACACCCTTGTTATATTACCATTTGCTATAATAATTAAATTCAAGGAACTGAACTTGAGAGGGTTTGTGGGGGAGGGTGTTTGTTAGTTTTGATTTATATTTGGTGCTGTGTTGAGTGATAGCTATTATAACTGCTTATCGTTTTTCTATGTGGGTTTACTGTTGCTCCATTTAACCTCACTGAAGACAGACTAGTCCAAAGATGTTCTTAAGCTCCCTTGACTTATAAAGGTTATCATTTTAGAAGAGACCTTGAAAACTTATTCTGGATTTAAAGTTAAAAGTAAATAAAAAACATGACATTTCCGAGAAGAAAGGTTTCTTTCAAATTTGTGCTGTAGATGCAGAGCTAAAATATATAAATCTAGGAAATCAGTAATGTGATTTAAAACACATAAAAACTAAATTTAACAGGGAAATTTACATTGTAGATCACAGGCACAGAATTAACATGGACACCTGCCTGTGTTACTTAACTCAGGAGAAAGAGGAGCTCTTTGTAATTTAATGAATTATCTTCTGTTGTAGTGAGTACGCTAATTATCTTCTTCTTTTTTTTTTTTTTTTTTTACCCACAGGAAGGATCTTTTCAAATTCACAGTTGTGTATGAATATATGCTACCTATTAAACAGAGAAGCAATACTTTTTATTAATTACAGAGTATTTGTTTTCATGTATCTTTAAAGAATGTTTTAAAATTAGCCTTGCCCCCTGAATAAAATGACACAGAGTTTAATGAAGTCTGAGAAGCAGTGAATCCATTTTCTAGCTTTTCTTGATGTGTGGATATAATGCTCATTAAGGTTCATAATACTTGGAAGTAAATGAAGCGTATCAGATCGTAGCCACCTTATCCATACCCTGAGTAGGAATGTGGCGCCCCTTAGCCAACAAGTTACCTAATGCTCAGTTGGCCAAATGTTAAAAGAGATTTGGTGCTGTAGGGGATTAAATCCAGTCTGCCCCTGAGGACCAGGCAGCAGTAAATAAGCATTTTAAAAGAATCTCAGCCTCTAATGAAGAACAGGGGAATTTTCAATCAGTAATCAGAAACAGCTTTGGAAAAACAGGCATAGGGATATTCATATTTTGATTTGGTGCACAGAACATGCATTGTTTGAGAGGCATTCCAAAGGGTGGATCTTATGCATTACTAAACATTTAGTGGATTTTGAACATTTAAAGAATTTGGAGGCAACTTGATAGAATGAAAGTAGGACATCTGGTGAGAAAAGGACATATTTGATTAAAAGTAAGTGACAATGGAAGTAAGGAGAGAAGGAACGTGCATAGAAAGAAAACAAAGTGCATGAAATGCAAACTGTAGACATCCTAACTTGTGTAGATCCTGAACATAGCTTTATGTATATTTAGAAAATAATTTATAAATAGGAAAGAAAGCAGTCCATAATAACAAGTGCATTAATGTAGCCTACAAACTGGTCACAGCTAATGAGTCGTCAGAATTCTCTACAGTAAACATAATTCCATTCCCAGTTTGTTAAATGTACTTAGAACAGACCAGAAAAACATTAAAGGAAAGGTGGGTCAGAGGGAACATGTGAGAACCCATAATAAAGGGGAATGCTCACAGTCACACTAACTGGTAGAATGGATGCAATTTAAATGCTTCCCCACTTCTGCAGAGACCACTCTTCTGGCTAAACCAGACACTCAAAATCGATCAATTCTCATGTTTCATTTTATCTACCTTCTGTTCAACAACCACAGTTGCCCCGTATGTCTTGCTGAGTGTGCACTGGAAGCACAGAGAGGTATGGATGCAGAAACAGCATGTGAGGCAGGTAATGCCTAAATGTGGAATGGTGGTAAGAAATGGGAAACAAGACTTGGTAAGGCATCGTCTACTCATCATGGCATAGCCTACCTTCCCTGCAGGATGACCACTTGCAGCTCGGCCAGGGTTGTCCTGGATGGGGTAGAAAAGAAGGATTTATTTTGTCACTTACTGTCATATTGGGTTTCATGGGTATCATGGGAAATGACTAAGGATGTGGTTTCAGTGCATGAAAGTAATGGGGAAAGCCAAACACTGTGATGATGGTGAGCCTGCCTGAACTTCACATTCTACCTTCCCCACTGGCTATCATCATAAATCCCTAATATATCTCTAAAATCCAAAATCCACACTCAAATCCAGCTTCTCTCAGATATCCAAAAGCCCTACTCATCACATCGTTTTCTACCTCATTAAATCTCACTTCCATCTTTTAGATACTCGAGCCAACCGCTGATATATTAATCCTTCTTTTTCTCACATCCACATAGGAGACAAATCCTGCTGGCCTTTTTCTAAATTCTGTATAGAGAGAATGCAAACATTTTTTCTCATTTTTATCCTTGTCCAGGCTGATGTTCCTTCTCATCTAGGTTCCTGCATTATTACATTAGCTTCCGTAGTTCACTAATATTTCCCTTCACAATCTAAGCACAATATAGACACCAAAGGTTATTTTTCTTGTATTTTTTAAAAGCCACATCTGATACTGACCCCCCTCTATTCAAGCTATTCCAGGGTTTCACAATGCAGCCAGATTATAAACCACATTTCTTTCAAATTTGTGTGTGAGCTCATCTGCTGGACCTTCCTAATTACTTTTCTTACCTCATATTGATCCAGGCATGCTGGCTTCTGTGATGTCCCAAGCACAAAACAAAATCATGCTCAAAGATATTTGGATGTTTTATTATTCTTTACCCTTAAAAATTAATGTGTGAAAATAACCCCGGATTACTTGCTTTCTTCCTCGAAGTGTGTACAGAATTGTCACCTTATTAAATAACTGACATTTCTTGAGAATCTCAAAATGTGTTTAGGAATCAACCTACAGTTTAATTACAGAATTTTAAATTTTGATTTATGTGTGGAATGTAAATATGCATATTTTGGAATAATATAAAATAAAATAAAATATTGATAGCTTTATAGAATAATTTCAGCATAATCCCTGAGTTATTGAAATATCACAATAATGTATAATTTAGATTGCAAACTGATTGCAAAATTTACATTAAATTCTTATAGAACCTTCAAAAAATTACATTAAAACACACATGTAATTTAGAATGCAAAGTTATATTTCTTTTTTACCCTCATGCAAATTTACTGTTAAAATGTGAATCCTTAAACGTGTTTTGGAATTAACCTATAGCTTATTTTCAGACTTTGTAATTCCAATTTATGTGTGGAGTGTATATATGCATATATTGGAGTAATATAAAATTAAAGGGAACAAAAAAGAGAGAAAAATCTGTTCAAAGAACTGACCAAAATAGTAAACTTCTGCATCCAAAGGAAAAAAAAAAGACAGAGAAAAAGATGTAAGACAGGATTTAACATGCATGGCAGAATTCATGGGCTCTGGCGGTGTGTGTGTGGGGGATCATGAGGGGGGATGGATGGGAAATGAGACTAAATTTGATTAAGAAATGTTGTATAAAATGTGGTCAATAAAAATCAACTTTAATGAAAAAATAAAAAAATAACTGACATTTCCTAGCTTTATATTTTTTTCTCATTGCATGAATATACAATAAAGCATCCAGTATATAGAAAAGTACAAGGTACATCATGGGTGTTCAATATCCACTTATTGGATGACTTAATTCCTTCATTACAAATAGAAAAATAAGCCAGGGGTGGTTGTGCACACCTTTAATCCTAGCACTTGGGAGGCAGAGGCAAGTGGATCTTTGTGAGTTCAAGGCCAGCCTGGTCTACAGAGTTGAGTTCCAGAACAGCTGGGGCTACAGAGAGACCCTGTCTCAAAAAGACAAAAAAACAAAACAAAACAAAAACAAAACAAAACAAACAAACAAAAAAAAACAGGCTGTGCCACAAAGGTTTAAATATGAGAGACTTTCTTACCTCCCCCCCATAGAACAAGGAGAAATATGATGATGATGAGATCGTTCTCCAACTGTAAATTGGAGCCAACTGTTATAGATGTAATCTCTTATAAAACCGGTAAAACTGCCTTCTTTAATTGACTAATAGACATAGGAACTGTGAAAAGGATTATTCTCTATTCAGAAACAAATATACTACTAAAGTCTCCTTAAGCTATGCACTTAAGCAAAATATATTAATACAGGAGCTCTGACATCAGCAATGGATTATTCTACCAAGGAGATGTTGGCCAGGGGATCCAAGCCCCCACAAAAGGTAAAGGCTTCTTACCTCTAAACTGGGATACCTGCAAGAAGAGAGGCGATAAGGCCCTGCTGTTGAAGACCTGACATTAACATGGGAAAGATGTATTGAGACCACACATGCAAGTGTACAGTTGGTCTCTGGAATACCAGAGAGTGTTACCAAAGGCCACTAAACAAATAAAGCAAATACGGGTCTCCTTGAGTCAAGCAAGACTTCTCCATCAGCACCAGCTACAACTCACCTGCCTGGAAATACTGTGCAGCAGAGGCAGCCATATGCCTGTATATCCCAAATCTAATTGGCTATTAGCTCTCTCCTTGGAGGAATAACCCACGGCTGATGCCACAAGCTTATATCCTCTAATGGTTAAGAGATGTGATAAGCTACAGTAAGACCCTGTCATATTTAACAGAAAAAAATGTAGTTCATGGATTAACATACCATCCAAGCATCTGTGTCTATACCAAAGTAACCTACCATAACACTTAGTACTGTTTAAATACCTATATATCTAATTGCATGTGCTTCATTAGTAGGATCGAAAGGTTATTCCTGGACAAACTGTCAGCCCATGAAAGGAAACAGCCAGAATTGACCAGAGTCCAAGACAACAGCTCCAGTAGACTGTTTTGCTTCTCATCTACCTGTGTCCCTTTTCTAAGCCTAGGAAACAATCTGTGGAAGACGGGGGTATGGTAGAATGTAAGGGCTGTGATTGGGGTGAATGGTGAAATTAGAGCAATATAGTCTGGACACTCATTTGATCAACTTGACTGAACATACAAGCCCCCCCCCC